>JAGFMF010011657.1:1880314-1901764 GCA_019455555.1 Galemys pyrenaicus | reverse complement strand
CTGCTCCCCGCTCTGTCTGTGGTGAATCCTCTCACCCCCCACACCTCTGGCCTGTACCCCAGTGCTTGTCTGCATAAATAAATAAATCTTTAAAAAAAAAAAAAAGAAATACATTAAAGAAAGATAACAAATGTTACTCTCCCATCAGCTTTCTTTAACTTTTAAATTATAAAGTACTAATCCCTAGCAGATACTTTTCAAGTTCATATAAAGACAGGATCTGCAGCTCTGCGTAGAAATCTCAGTTACATGCATGCTGCTTGAACCCTAGTTTTCTAGGTGTATGCACCCAGAAATTTAAAATCTGCAAAGGTAAAGAGGCATTATAGAGCAAATAACAAAAACAGGGGGTCAGATATACACATACAATACAAATGGTGACCCTGTGGTATGTAGAACTTAACGAATGTAGTGACACTTATAATAACAATGGTTTCGGTGTAAGCAGGCACTATGGTTTATTGCTATATGGGCAAAGTTTCAATCATAATTCATTTTAACGAAGCAATCCAATTCCTCTTCCCTTCTGAGCAAGGAGTTATAGCACAGCCCTACAGACTGACACCTGGGTTTCAGATCGGTACAACTGTTTCCTAACTCTTTGATCTTGAGCAAATTCTTAACCTCTCTCTGTCCCAGTTTCCTCCGATGCAAAACAAGTACAAAAACAGTGTATTTATGACGATGATTAAATGAGAGAAAGCTTATAAAGTGTTCAGCACAGTTTTGCAAAACTACTTAGTATTAACTTCTAATTGAGACAGGCACATTTCTAGACCTCTGTCCAAACCCCTGGAAAGAGAGTAAGTCTGAAATGGAGTTGGAGCCAAAACTAGAAATGTATTTCATAAGTATGGAAAAAACAGATTAAAAAGTTGAAAAGCCCATTCTCTACATCAATTGTGTGAAATCATTCTGATTGCCATCAGTATCTTAACAAGAAATCAGATAAGCAGGGGCCAGAAAAGCGTTCCACCGCTGGAGGAAGACCCTATTTTCCTCAGGCAGAAAATCCCACATCTCCACTGTATGTTCACTGCGATGGCACCTAATGAAGTTTGCTGCTATAAAGTCCACGCTAACTCAAGCAAATTATACCAAGTGCAATAAGCCAAACACAAAATACCACACATCGCATAATTTGATTTAACGAACTATCCAGAACAAGGAAATATATAATGGCAGAAAGCAGACCACAGGGAGGGAGAACAGGAGGACAAGAACCACGAAGGGAATATGGATTTCTCTACTGAGTGATTAAAAATGTTCTAGACTTAAATTCTGGTAATGGCCACATAATTCTGAATAGATCAAACAACTGAATCACACATTTTAAAGGGGTAAATTTTTGGCATTGAATTATATTTCAAGATGTTTCAATTTTTTAAATTCCCTGACAACTCTGAACTTGACTTCCTAAGAATTTCCTTGGGAAAGCCAGCAATTTAGAGGGAAAACAAAAGAACGTTTTTTTAAAAGCTCTCCTACTATACTATTGAGGCTTCAAGCACATCACTTTCCTATTCATAGTCTCTTCTTTCATAACTCACTCATTAAGCCTTTCCTGAGTACCTGAGACAGACGAGACATGGTGTTAGCTAAGGAGACGCAAAGGTAATGAAACCCTAATCAACTTTGCAGTGGAGCGGAGGCACTGATGCCAAGGCAGACAAAGCATAAGGTACTTGGCAGCATGGGGCAGGCTGGTGTGAAGAAGCACTATGGAAGCAATGGCTTCAAAGCTGACAGCTGAAGGATGAATTAGAACTAGCATGCAAATGTGCCGGAGAAAGAAGGAATGGACTGTGTCTGGGCAGAAGAAATATGTGCAAGAGACTAGGGGCACACGTATTGTTTCAGGAATTAAAATGGATACAACGTGGCTGGAGTAGACAGTGTGCACTGTGGTGGGGAAAGGAAAGTGGGGTTCACATAAAAGGTCAGGTCGACACTTTAGGGGGTTCAGACTTAATTTGAGAACACTGCAGAACAATTAAGCAGACATAATTACATCTTAACATTGGTGGTTGGTGTTTTAGAAAGATTTTTTCAGCCTGCAGCACAGCTAACATATGACCTGTAGGGACTAGAAGAAATATGTGTCTGAATCTGAAAACCCTCAAATGAGAAATGATAACCCAAACTTAGCCACTGATGGTGGGATAGAGATAGGCAGCTGAATTCAAGAGCTTTTTTGAATAACTCTTCACAAGATGAGATATAACTTTTAAATCTGAAAGTGACAATATGGGATGGAAAGACAAGAGATGAGAAAGAGGACCTCCAGATTTGTGGATTTGATGACTGAATGATGATGATGCCACAGGGAAATAGGGAATGTGCAAGAGTAACATCTTCACTTAGACATTAAATTGCGGTATCTATATGACTTCTTTTTTTATTTAATTTTTTATTTAAGTATATTTGACATCATTTGTATTCCCCAGGGAGTTCCCACCACCATTTTCCACCCATGCACCATCACCTCAGTCTCTTGTGCTCTTTCTGCCCTCATCCCAATCTTTGCCCTCCCCTCCTTCCCCTCTATACGACTTCTAATGAAGACGTCAAGCGGCTGGAGAGGTCAGAATTCCAGGGAAGAGAGCTGCCCGAGGCATACACATGAGTGAAGAGTGCAGATGGAGCTCCAGCAGGAGGGAAAAGAGAATGAAGAAGCTCTGATGCAGATCCTGGGCCATGGGAACCCCTCTCTGTGCTCCCGCTGCCTCCCAAGTAACATCCCTCTGGCCTCACCTGAGGACTTAGGGTCTGACCACTGAAAACCCGGTATTTGTTCCTTAGCTTCTAGACCTCCACGCCCTTTTATCCACCTACAATGAGCATTTATTTCAAGAGTCTTGTGGGGAACCTATGGACCAAGAACCACGCTGGTGCAATTGTATAAAGAAGCTACAAATTCTCTGTCCTAAAAAAAGTCTCACTGGGCAGGGAGACAAAAACTATGCATGTGACATGCAAGTGACGTCATGTGGCAAGAGGTGCCAAAGGAATCGCGTGTCAAATGGGTCTAATGAGGGCCACACCCTGGGGGGGGGGGGGTCTAGCACCAGAGAGAGGCAGAGGCAAGAGGTGAAGGAGAAAGACTTCTACTCCGAAGGCCTGCACAGGCCCTGGCAGAGAGCCCGTCTGGCTTGTGAGTTTCAAAGAATGAGGAGAAGCCAAATGCTCAGAGTGAAATGTACCTGAATGTTGGGGGAATGCAAGTATTTCAGAATGGCTGCAGCTTCAAATGCAAATGGAGAAATTCTTTTATCTCTAGAAAAATCACTGAGGATTTTGAGTTGGAGCACTTTGATGAGGCTTATGCTTTTAAAAAGCAAGCAGTAAAAAGAAAATTCTAGTCTATGAGTCAGATTCCAGGTACCACTCACCAGGGTGTATTTCAAAAGCCCAGCACAAATGTTAGTTCATAATCATTCTGCTATATGCTGATATATTTCCAGCAAATACTGTTAGCTGGAGGAGCATTTGGTCTAGAGAACAAGAGCCAACAATCCCAGTTACTGTATCCACAAATGCACTTAAGTTTCTGAATATCTTCACTGTACCTGAAAAATAACCAAAAATAAACATACAAAAATTGTCTGGTTTTCCTCAAATTTTTTTAGCAGAAAAAAAGGGGAAAGTTATTTATTTTATAGATTCTAAATTCACTTTTCTGAAATAGGAAGCACATAAATACAAGGATTTACAAAACACCAAAAATTTTAATAGATCCTTTCTCAAAATTGTGTACTTAAGCCAAATCCCACAGGTCTGAAGTACGAAAACATGTAGATACTTTAAAATCAAGACAGAAAGAAAAAAATAAAACACTTGTTTTCACAGGGTAAAAACATTTATTATAAAATTGCAGTTACATTCTCTGAAAAGCATGCTTGAGCCTCAAATCCTGGCAATTTGTACAAGAATAAACTGTATTCAAACAAGACCCAAAAGAGTTCAGTCTGTGACAGACAAATTTCACACAAATATAAAAGTTCACCCTAAGGAGCAAATAAAATCTTCCCATCAAAGTAGAGATGTTCATGGTAACAGTCAAGAACCAAAAACCCAAGCTACCTTTTTCCTTTGACTCATTTCTATACCTCAGGCTGGTAAACTCTGACGACCAGTGACACAGGATAGGGCAGCCATATTTCTCTGCTGTCGAACGCTTTGCCCAAACAGAAAGGAAGTATACGCAGGAAAGAAACTTCACAAAACTAACATCTGAGGAGGACATAAGAAAGGAAAGGGGGTCTCCTTGGTGGTGCAAGGAGTTAAGCAATGCACTATGAAGCATCTTCAGCCACTGCAGTGCAAGTTCGATCCCCGGCCAGGGAGGGAACCCATATGGCACTGCAGACCTCTCCTGCTTTGCCCACTGCTCCCCTCAGCAGTGTGTTTCAGTCCATCTGCCTGTTCTGCTCCCCACTCTGTCTCTGGTGACTCCTCTCACCCCCCCACACACACCTCTGGCCTGCACCCCAGTTCTTGTATGCATAAATAAATAAATCTTTTAAAAAAGAAAGGAAAGGGAAGAGGAGAGGACACAGAATTCTAGGAAGGTTTTCTCAACTCATCCCTCTCTATCTTTTCCTAGTTAGCACATGATCCACTGAGTTTCTTCCACACAATGCCAGTCACTTCTGGCTGCCCTGACTGTCCTCCCTCAACCTATCTCCTTGATATTCCCACATTAGCGATTCCACAGGCCAGCCTCACCATTTCATTGGAAAGAACATTTGGATAGTTTCCAGTTCGGGGCTATTACAGAGAAAACTGTTACGAACATTTATGTACAAATTTCTGCATGAATAAGGGGTGCAATTCTCTGATGTATGTTTAAAAATTCATTTGAGCTTCAGTTTGAAAACATCCCCGTGATGTTGCATGGGAAGTTTGATATAGTGAAACCCTATTAGTCTTAATGATAATGACTGAGGCTGTTTTTCAACACATGCAGTCTTTGACAGCTATCACCAGTGAGAAGAGATTTTGACCATTGAAAGTTGTGTGTTAAGATTTCACGAATCCAATCAGCTTTTATGCTGATTTTGCTTTATGCATCTGATCCTAGAGTTAACATTTTCTGCCAGGATCAGTTGTGTGGTAGTATGTCCTGCTTTTCTGTTCTTTTTAGAAGTACTCCACCATAATAGCCAGAGAGGAGCTCACTGACAAACTGGTTGGCCAAAGTTTAATGTGTATTAAATGGGAACTAATGCGCAAGAGGAACAAAACTTTTTTTTCCTGTTTGATAAGAAACTGCTTTAGCAAACAAGAGACAAGACTGTCATAAACTTTCAATATACCTTTATTAACGGGGACACTAACACCATTTTTATCAAGTGGGTGTGCAATGTAAAAATAGATATCTGGTATTTAGTAAGGACCTAGGCGTCAAGAGGTATGAATTCTCTTTAAGTGAAAGAGAAAAAGAAAATTTTCTTTCCCTATTCCCTTACCACATGATCTTTCTCTTAGTAAAATTATTTCCTCCTCTTTTATCAACCATCAGAGACGGCAAAGATTAACCATGAAATCAAAGTTCCTTTCATCAAGGCTCACCTGTCGTAAACAGGCCCGCATTTAATCACTGAGCACTGAGTCACAGCTCTGTAAGCCCTCAGAAGCACAGAATCCCATGGACAGGCGATTGGGTCCCAGGGTGAGATGTGGTAGCACTTTAGCAAGAGCTGCAGCTTGAACAGTAACACCAAGCACTCCAGCAGCTTCCTTCCTGAGATGATTGCAGCTCTGCTTCGCTCAGTGACAATAATCCCCCGTCTTTTTCCCTTTGAGTGAATTGTAATGACATGGCAAATAGAACACAAGAAAAGTGATGCCTTCGAGTAACAATCTAGTGAGGGAGTTCATTCAGGGGGCTTAAAATGGAACACTCAAGCAGATCAAGGACCAGCAAAGCAGGAAATGGCCCCAAAATCAGTGGACAGAGGACACAGATACCCCAGAATGCAATGGGTCCTCACTGACCTCACAGGCCCAAGCAGAGGCCAGACAATGGACATCAAATTAAGAGTCATCAACACAAAGAATTGCCATCTTTTCGGAAAACACCGTCCATCTCTATATGTGCCTATTTATTTCTATTATGTTTTATGCAAATACCGAAAAGATAGTATAATAGTAAAGTCGGGCCCAGGACATCCTATAACCCAGACCAAGGTCCAGTTGGGGCAGGGGGTAGAGCCAGGAGAAACCAATGGTCAACGGGGCCTGAGAACAATAATTAGGAGCATCTACGTGTTCCTGATTGAAGACATTACAGGAACAGTTGCCTGTTACTGTTGCCCATTAATGTGAGGCGCTAATCCTCATGGGGTAGGCGGGGCTGACAGACACTTCCTGGATAGGACAGACCTAGCAGAGGAGCCTGTTGGAAATGGGCCATGATGGGGACAAGAGAAACAGCAGCTCTCGGTAAGCTCATTTTAACAGCGTCAGAAATAAGGCAGGGCACCCCTATGTTTATAGCAGCACTCCTTACAATAGGGAAGACCTGGAAACAACCTAAATGCCCCAAAACAGCTGAGTGGATCGGGAAGCTGTGGTCCATATACATGATGGAATACCATTCAGCAATCAGAAATGAAAAACTAGACGCATTCATAGGAACATGGATGGAACTGGAAGGGATAATGCTCAGTGAAGTAAGTCAGAAGGCAAAAGAAAAATACCAGATGGTTCCTCCCCTAGGAGGAATATAAGGGAACCAAATAAGGATCAAGGAAAGGAATAACAATAATAATAACAACAAGAAAGAAACAAAAACCAAAAATGAAAAGGACAAACTGGGGACACTTGGTGGGGAGGGAAGAGGGGACGGGTGGAGAGCAGATGGGACACGGGGGACTGAGGTGATGGTGCACTGGTGATATGGTGATGGGGAATACATGGGGAATACATGGTGCACTGGTGATATGGTGATGGGGATACAATTGATGTCAAATATATGTAAATTAAAAAATTTTATATTAAAAAAATAAAATAAAAATAATAAATAATGAAAAAAAGGAATAAGGCAGGGCAGTGAGGCAGGGCCACCATGGGTGGATTTCATGACAGCCAGGAGAGGACGGTGATGGTCAGGTTTTGGCTGACTTGGGTTGGCACGTCTACGATTATTTAGCCAGCGCCCAGGTTATGGGTGCATTTCCCAAGCCCCGTGTTCACCTAAAGGTCGCACAGTCAGGACACAGGCCGCTGCTGCAGTGCGTTGTTCAGGAAGCACATTGTCTTTTGATGACAAGGAGGAGTATCAGAGCACCTACCTAACCGTCTTTTCAAGACAACCAAGTTCTGGCAGCTTCTGTTTCCTTGTAATACCTCCCCGGGAATTTGTTCCGCTAATGAGGTCCCTCCATCTGACAGCTGGTTACACAAGCTGCTCTCAGAAAACAAAAGCTGCATGTTGAGGTAACCAGTCCCCCCTATATACACACTCCCCCCAATAAAATTCAGAAACTGCTTAGAATGAACGAGCACCAAATGGAACAAAACTTGCCTCCAGCTTAGACTCACCATCCCCATCCTTCCTTTGCCAAGTCCACAGCCGGCACTATACTCAGGTTCACTCAGAGGAGAGCTGGCACCTGGATGAAGTGCTAGTGCCCATCCTTTAGCCTGCCACAGTCTCCCATCCCTTGCTAACCACCACGGGTGGGACTCACTGCCTGTCTCAGAACTCCAGGAACACAGCTCAGCCCTCCAAGAACGGCATTCTGCTGGGACAAGAGAATCCCAGCTGAACCACTCATGGACCCGGTCATTGAAAAGCAAACTGTCACCACCTACTAGAACAGTTTTGAGCAGAAAGAATTAAACACATACTAAGTTCTTTGGCTTTGATTTAATTATATATTTAAATTAAGCATTAGGAATTAATTTTAGTTAATTGCCCGGGGACATCTTAAAAGTCAGAACACTGACTGCGCCAAATGCTGGGGGAGATGTGAAGAAATACGAGCTGTTAGTCTTTGCAGTGGGAATGCAAAATGGCACAGTCACTTTGGAAAACAGTTTGGCAGTTTCTTAGAAAACTAAACATACTCTTACCCTATGAACTAGCAATCACACTTCTTGGTATCTGCCCACGTGAACTGGAAACATCTGCATACAGATGTTTATAGCAGTTTTATTCACAATTGCCAAAACTTGGAAGTGACATGTCCTTCAGAAGGAAAAAAGATAATAAACTGTGATAATAAACTGACAGTGCCATATTAATCACTAATAAAAAGAAATGAGCTATCAAGCCATGAATAAAATCAGTGAAAACTTAAAGGTATCTTATGAAGTAGAGAAAGTCAATCTGAGAAAACATTCCTGGTGATTCCAACTATAAGACGTTCTAGAAAAAGGAAAACTATGGAGCCAGTAAAAAAAAAAAAAGTAGAGATTGTGGGAGGAAGGCACAACTAGATGAAGTACAGAGGACTTTTAGAGTAGTGAAATTATTCTATATGACAACACAATGATGGAAACAGGTCATTATACCTCATTATTTCTTCATCTGAATCCAAGGAAGACACAACACCAAGAGTGAATCATTAATGTAAACTAGTGATCTTAGGTGACAATGGTCAACATAGGTTCATTAACTGTAACAAATATACCGGTTTGTGGAGAACACTGAGAGCAGAGGATCCCCACTCTCATGTACATGTGTGGGGGCAGGGGTACAAATACAGGAATGATACACATTCCACTCCGTTTGCTGAGAACCTTAAATTGTTCTAAAAAGTAAGGCTTATTAATTAAAATAAAAACTTCAAAGACTGGCAAAAGTTAAACCAAAAACAATGACATGCAAGATTATTGGTGTACTGCATGTTTTTGTGCGCATCTGTATGTATGCTTATGTGTGTGTCTAAATAAATGTCAAGTTCTATAGCATTCCAAAGGAATGTTGTCTTTGCAAGTATGATTCTCCAAGTACACCACAAACAAATGCCATTGCCTCAATTTTTTTTTTTTTGCAGAAACAAAAAATTACATTTAAAATGGTGAAGAGGCCAAAGAAAGAATTTTTATCAAAAATCACAACTCTGATGCTCTATCAAGCGGAACCTCACTGCTATAGGCTACATTACAAGCTACTTCAATTCTTAAATTCTTTTTTTTTAAAGATTTATTTATTTATGCTTATAAGAGCTGGGGTACAGGCCAGGTTAGCGGGAGGTGAGAGGATTCACTAAAGACAGAGTGGGGAGCAGAACAGGCAGGTGGACTGAAACACACTGCTGAGGGGAGCAGCGGGTGAGTCAGGAGAGGTCTGCTGCACCATGTGGGTCCCCTCCCTGGCAGGAGACAGGGATCGAACTTGTGCTGCAGTGGCTGCAGTGGCTGCAGTGGCTGCAGTTTGCTTTATAGTGCATTGCTTAACCCACTGCACCACCAGGGAGGCCCCAATTCTTAAATTCTTAAAAAGATGTTTTATCTGATAGGCAAATGTGGTGGTAACCATTTTCTGAAATTCCTCTCTTCATGTTTTCAGAGCAACAAAAATCTGATACAGTAAGTCCTACACTAAAATGATTAGATTTCAAAAATCAAAAAAGTATAGGCAGTCTCAGGATTTAGACTTAACCAACTTTAAGGACTAACAAGGATCAGAACTTAAGTATGTCTTAACAACAAGGGTGCTGCAGAAAACACCCTGGCTGAGGGCCAGCCTTCTTCCAGGTTAGAGTAGTCCATCCAACAGAAAGATACTGCCAGTGGGCCTCCCTGGTGGCATAATGGGTTGAGCACCGCACTGTGAAGCATCTGTGGCACAGCAGCGCAAGTTCGATCCCTGGCCAGGGAGGGGTCCCACATGGCACAGCAGATCTCTGCTGCCTTACCTGCTGCTCCCCTCAGCAGTGTGTTTCAACTGATCTCCCTGTTATGCTCCCCACTCTGTCTCTGGTGAATCCTCTCACCTCCTGCGACTCTGGCCTGTACCCCAACTCTTGTATGCAAAAGTAAATCTTTAATAAAAAGATTGAAACTGCCAGTCTCCTGGGGAATTTGGATTTTCTAGTGGCTACACTTTAAAAAATAAACAGGTAAACTTTATATGAATGATGCATTTCAACTCACTCGAGGTATCCAAATATTTATCATTATCCCATGTGGCAGCTGCAGTTGCATTTCAAGGGCTCAATAGCCGAAGGTGACCATGGTTACCATGTTGACCAACACAGATGGAGACTTTCAGTGTAAATCTAAAAGGTCCCAAGCTTCCCTTCTCAAACATTTATTTCTTCATTCAAACTTACTTATCAAATACACTTCATTACTGTTGTCCTAGAAGTTCACCAGAGAAATCAGCAATAGCACTTGAATTATCCCCTCTCTGCAAATGATAAAACTATGCATATATAAAATATGCATATAAAAATAGAAGGTTAAGATCTATGCTAATATGTAAACCAGATCAACTACAGAATTTATCATCATTACCTTCATCATCATCATCATTTCTAGTTTATATACTTCCCATGTTCTCTGAAAATGAAAAGACTATGTTATCTCAGGTTTGTCTTTATGACCTAAAGGGATGTTGCCCATAGTTCTGTTTTGACAATAACCTACAGATTTTTAGAATCAGAATAAATCAAGAAAATGTGCAATGTTATATGAGGCTGGCCAAAAAAGGGGGGTAAGTGTCATGAGAAGAAGGAGAAGAGAAAAAAGGGGTGAAAGAGAAAAAGCAGTGAGGGGCAGATAACACAGCATTGAGCAGAAATAAATAAGGAATTGAGTTTAAGAACAGAATTTCATATTTAATGACTTTCACCCAACTGGGTAAAGCGACTGAGGTTTAAAAATTGTGTAAATGTTAATAAAAGAATTTTCAAAGCAATGCACACTGATTACACGCACCAATACATTTGAAAGAGCAAAAGGCACAGGATTTGCCATTGCACTTGTGCCATTTAAAACCGCCCCTTAATAAACACAGAACACAATAATAGGCCTTATTTCACTGCAGCATAACACCACAGTAAAGAACCAGAAACAACGTAAATCTCTATCGTTAGGAGATCAGCCCAATTAATTATGATTTAGGCATATTATAAATATCTTTAAAAGAAGTGATTTTTTTATGAGCAGAGAGAAAAAGCTCTAAGCTATGAGTATATATAAAAGCACTTTGCAGAAAAATACATATTATATAAAACACACACGTCCCCAAATGGTAACTGTTAAAACACCCCAGGAAGAACCTAGGATAAGGATGGCTGAGAGGGCAAAGGAGTGGGCACGTCAGCCTCCTCAAAATTTTAATTTTTTATAGAAAGAGTAGATTCATATTTTACTTGACAGAAAAAAGAGTTTTAGAATAACAATGTACACATCAAATATGTTTATCCCCATAGAAGATAGAAGATATTGCACTCACTTAAGAACAAAGCTTCTCCATCTCTCACCATATCTATGTTTGTATCGGAACATGTCGGTGTATCTCTGCATCAGGGAAATAATTTTGAATTCATATTTCAAAATTCAGCCTCTGTAAGTATTGTCATGTGAAACTAAACCTATCAGCACATTTCTAATTATCCATATATGAATCAGGATCCTGGCAATATTATGAAATAAAAATAAAATGGAGAAATTAACTAAATGTGAGTTTGCTGCAAAACTGCAAGTGTAATTCACAGCTCTCCACTCTCCCTGAATGGACTCTATAATAAATGAGTAAAGAATGTATAATCAGTCTGATTGAACATTTATAAAATTAAATGCAAAGTGCAGGAGATACTATTAACACCTGGTAGTAAGGGCTACACTCTATCCCACTGATGTTGCACTGGACCATGAGATTTACTTTACCCAAAAGAATGTGAGTAGTGAAATACGCTACAACCAGGCAAAAGCTCTAAAGGTGACTGAGTGGTTTGTCTTTCTCTTGCTTTGTCCTTACTATAATAGGCACAACGCACATAGACTTTGAGCTATTTTGTAAATCAATAGTATATTCTGTCTGGTCGAAAGTGAGTTGACTTTTCCATTAAAAAGAGGTTTAGCCTCCATTTGTGCGTTCCTGCTCTATAATGTTTCTGTTCTTCGGACTGTCTTTTGAACTAGTTGCACCATCTAACCAGTTTCCTCATTGATCACAGTTAAATAAATATTTAAATACGTGACTATTTTATAAATGAGTTATGTATTAGATACTATATTATTTGATCCTCCAAACTACCCCATCTTCTACTCTTGAGAAAATGGAGGCACAGAGAGATTAAATAACGTACTTAAAGGTGCACACTGTTTGACAGCAGAGCTGGGAGACTTAAACTCAGATGTAGATGAAACTTCTCCGTGGGATCTCAAGGGTAACCACCCTGAGAAAGGACAGATTCATGTGGGGTTGGGGTGTCATGAAGTCACAGAATCATCAAGGGCCAGTTCTTCTGTCAGAGGAGAGCATGAAGGCACAAAAGCATAAAGGCCTTTGCGCATCTCACATGAGCAGGGGCCAGAACTCAAGGCTCCTGACCTGCAGCTTAATGATCTCGGGTTTGAGGAGCAAGTCAAATTAACCAGACGTTACCTGAGGGCACCCGGGACTGGAGTCCACAGGTTAGTACTCCAGGAGCAGCACGGCTTGGTGGAAAAATACCAAGAGGTTGGGAAGTGAGGTCCCTCCTTTCGGGAAAGCCAGCACTAGATATGAGGCACACACACCTCCACCTTTGGTCTTGCCACTTCACCTGAGACCAAACAAGATGGCCTGTAAGTTTACCTTCCAGGGCCAAAGCCAAAGCATAGTCAAAAGAGCAATACCCTCCCTCTTCAACTGATCGTGGTGGTTGGTGAATTACAGACATTTACGGAAACCCAGGACTTCAATAGCTGGAAAGGCCATGGCTGTCCTGGAGAGAAGAGGTTGGATCAAAGGGGATTTGAGAGGGGAATTTGAAACCCACTAGCCTACGGAGGGAAAAAAGCTATTCGCCATCATGCAATGGTTTCGCCTGTACCCCAAATCAACAGGGACACCACACCAAGTCTAGGCTACTTTTTCTTGTTGAGAGATGTGCCACTCTCAAGAGTTTCTCACACTGCCAACTGGGCATACCTGGCTCCTCACAACTCCAAGGCAGAAGCCGTGGATCCCTTCCTGTTGAGGGTATGTGCAGACCGCTGCTGACGCAAACAGGACCCTTATTGCCAAAGACACTTGTAAAACACAAGAGGAACGTGTGAAGTAAAGTCGTTAGACTGGAGGGTAAAGAACAACTCTGCCTAGAAGGAATGATGATCCCTGAGTCTCTTATTATAAAACAAAACCTCCAGCCTACAACCACATGCCAGTTATAATGAAAATAATAGACATAGCAGAGAACGCCCTCGCAGCCACCTCCACATCTACCTGAGTCACACTCTTCAAAGAAGGGCCAGAGACAAGGCACATCAACATCTCCAATTAGAAATGCAGTCTTGGGGTCTCCCTAGTGGCGCAAGGGGTTAAGCACCACACTGTGAAGCATCCTCAGTCACTGCAGCACAAGTTTGATCCCCGGCCAGGGAGGGGACCCACATGGCACAGCAGACCTCTCCTGCCTCGCCCACTGCTCCCCTCAGCAGTGTGTTTCAGTCCACCTGCCTGTTCTGTTCCCCACTCTGTCTCTGGTAAATCCTCTCACCTCCCGCTACCCTGGCCTGTACCTCTGTTCTTGTATGCCTAAATAAATAAATCTTTTTAAAGAAAAGAAAAGAAACACAGTCTCACCCAAGACCAGTGGATAAGAATGTGCATTTGAACACAACACCTCCAGGTGACCACATTAAAGTTGGAGAAGCACTTTTTGTAAAGTTCCCAGGAATCCTATCCTTAGGGAAAAAAAAATATGGGGCCTCCCTGGTGGCGCAGGGGGTTGAGCGCCACAGTAGCCAAGCACACTTCCATACTGAAGCACTAGAAGTGACCAGACAGTGGGGAAAGGCCAGTCTATTACCCGGAAAACACAAGCTCTGGCACCAACACAGTTCATTGAGAAGGGAACTTCTCAAAACCCATCTTCAGCTGAGACGGGCTGACAACTCCAAGACCTGCCCATGGTGAACTGCGGACTGAAATCCCAGGTGGCCACAGGCAAGAGGGGTGGCATGGACTCGCTCCTGGCCACGCCCCAGCAGAATCCAGCGCCGTTCCCACAGCCGCCCTACGATGCCTGCTGCTCTGTGGTAAATATGCTGTCTCTTTGTGACTCACCCTTAGATGAATGGGCTTGAAGGAAAAGGAGAAGTGAGCCATGAAATACAGTAAATTACAACTTAATCTCCTCACCCTGGAATTCATTCAGTAGTTTTAATGAACTCACAGTCTGGAAAGCAGGGTGAAGAACGATGGCAGACAGCATTTTATGCCACCCTGTGCTTCAGCAAAGCTCAATTCCCTTCATTATTAACAGGGAAAATGTCTTTTCATCCAATACTTCGGCAAAGGGGGGAAAAAGCAAAAACATGCGTTCTATTACTGCTGTTGTCTACTAGAGTTCCAAAAATGCTGATTCTTAAGAACTTATTAGAACAAGGAGTGTTTTCCAAGACACAGTCCGCTCCTGTTACCTTGTGCTTTTCACCTGCAGCCAAAGGTAGGCAGAGATCAAGGACCCTGAAACTCCACCAGGATTTCTTTCAGTGGGCTCTTTTTTTTGACCTGATCCACACAGATGTGAGAGGGGTGTACAAATGACTTGTTTCTAGTGTAGGTGGGAGGAAAACCCAATCACCGGAAGGATGTTGAACTATCCCTAGGGAAAAAAAATGGTACCTCCCTGCTGGCACAGGGAGTTGCGCACTACACAGCAGGGCACAGTCACTGCAGTGAGTTTGATCCCCAGCCAGGGAAGGGACCCACAGGGCACAGCAGACCTCTCCTGCCCTGCCCGCTGTTCCCCTCAGCAGTGTGTTTCAGTCCATCTGCCTGTTCTGCTCCCCACTCTGTCTCTGGTGAATCCTTTCACCACCCCCCCACACCTCTGGCCTGCATCCTAGCTCTGGTATGCATAAATAAAATCTCTAATAAAAAATTTGGTACCTGGATTTACTAATACTAACTAGACCCAGATATTCAAATGCATTCAGAAAAAGACACAGTTTGTGTTCTTATATTGGGTTCCCACTGAGTAATTTTCCAAGGATGGGTGATGCTTCTGGCATCGGCTGATAATAAAATGAGTTCTGTATCACAGCCAAAATTTTTTACATTAAAAAAATAGCACAGAATAGGAAATACAGACTTAATCACTAGTGGTAGGATTGAAATTTTTATTTCAGTTGTGTGTGAAGCAGAATGTGTGAGTGTGTGCACAGGTGAGTGTGAACATGTGCTGAGTCACAGTACAAGATGGGTTTTTCTGCTGTGGCTCAGAGTAAGCTGGAAGGCCACCTGACATGCCTCATAGGACCTGGAAGTTGGCCCCATCCTGGAAAGAGGAGACTCATGGGAAGAGGAGTGGGAAAACCTATTTCCTCCAAGAACAGCCAAAAGCAGAAGGAGAAAATACTGTAATTAAGTCCTCTTGTGGCCTGACAGATGGGACTAGAGCTTCTAGATATCCCCCAACCTTTTCACACACACAGCCCCCGCACACAATTCTAGCTCAATCAAAAGACTCGTCTCACCATAAATTGCACAAGAAAGAAAAGCTGATTTGTGCCAGCAAAGATGGTGCCTTGGAGATGCCCTGAGCGATCGAGAAGGGGCTGACAGCCCCTTTCTCTTGGTATAGTTTTCACTTAGGTCCTCATTCTCTACAAAGGGTATTTTTGCTTTCTCCCCCATTACGTTCATGGTAGGGCCAAGTCATGCTTAACGTGAAATGCACAAGAAACTAAATGAAGGAATTAAGCAGATGCCCAAATCATCTGCATCAAGAAGACTAATCCACACTGACAATGAGTTTAAGACAAACGCCAAGTCATAACCCAACTTTTATGCCTATACTCCAATATTCCCAAAATCAAATGGAAAGGCAAGATGGGATAGGACTCATGAGCTTGGCCTCAAGAGCCAAACTTTCTCAATGAAACCAAGCCCTACAGTTCTCTGACCTTGAGAAAGTTATTCATGTTCTCACCCACAAAATAGGGACAATAATAGTACCTACTTCAAAGATTGTAGGACAAATTGAATGAGTTAAATGTGGAGCTCACTTAGGCCAGTGTCAGGAACATAATGACTATCACGTATCATTATACCCTATTACTGTTACCATCATAATTTTATTATTTCAAAGCAAAGTTTAATTTCTCCTCAGTCCAGCTTACTTGTTTGTTTATGAGGTCTATAGCATTGGTATAACTTTTAAAATACAAGGATAAAGAAATGATTATTTTTATGTTTATTATAAATGATTAACGTAATGATAGGCCCCCAAATTATATAAATCTCCAAGGGAAATTCCATTTCATCTGGGAGAAAGAACACCATCATTCTCCTCCCTTTAAATGAGTTGCCAAGGGCCCGCCCTGGTGGCGCAGTGAGTTAAGCAACGCACTATAAAGCAAAACCGCAGCCACTGCAGCACAAGTTCGATCCCTGCCACCGGCCAGGGAGGAGACCCACATGGCGTAGCAGACCTCTCCTGCCTCGCCCGCTGCTCCCCTCAGCAGTGTGTTTCTGTCAATCTGCCTGTTCTGCATCCTGCTCTGTCTGGTGGATTCTCTCACCACCCCCACACCTCTGGCCTGTACCCTGTGCTTGTCTGCATAAATAAATAAATCTTTTAAAAAAAATAAAATAAATGAGTTGCCAAAAGCCAGAAAAAACACATTGAGAGATTTTTATTTCTGAAGATTCAAGGGCTGGAAATTCCAAGAGGATGAATCTGTATCTGTTCTAATATATGGAGTACATTAGCAGAGAACAGGTCTTGCTTCTGATAGCAACAGACACCAGCTGCTACTGAGGAAATGGGAAAAGCAACTCCACATTTCAGCTATAATGCACCTGGCCAATTGCAAAATCCAACTTGAAGAGAGAGAGAGAGATTTCATCTTGTCCCCATTTGGTAATGAAAAGGAAGGGGAGTCTAAGACAGAGCTTCTCAGAGAAAGAGCAGCTCAGAGAAAATTCAACCAACTTAAGCAGAGGAATAATGTTCTCTTAGTGGCAGGCACCCTCACAGCTACCTATTTTCAGTTTTTTTGAACAAGGATTTCTCCACTCCCACATAGTTTGTTTCAGAAATGACTTTTGCACCTACAAATGGTGTTCTTTTGTCAGAGAGCCACATGCAAAAATAACAGGAGAAAAAGGAAACATCTAAGCCACAGGTCAGCCACAATCACTCCACCACCTCCTCCAAAATACTCATCCTACAGTTTACTTAGAGAAACAAAAATGAGTAAAAGGGTCTATTCTATGAAGGAGATTATGGGACGGTCAGGGAGACAAGCAAGAGTCCAGTGTGACAAGTGTAACACTACAGGTCTGGATGGATCAGGAACCAGGGAGGTACAGAGAGGGACTTTGCTTAAGGGAAACTACAGAGCTTTGATGATTAAATTAATAAAGATGAAAGGTTTAAAATCAATCCTCTAAATTTCAACCTGAGATATTAGAAAACTCAACACAACAAGCAGAAGGAACGGAGTAAAGATAACAGTAGAAAGCAATAAAAGAGAAAACAATAAATAGAAAAAGATTTGAAAGAAAAAATTTAGTTTTTTTGAAACATTAGTAAACAAGTTTCTTTTTTTAACAAGTAACAAGAGAACAAGAAATAATGAAGAAAAGCAAAAATTACAAATGTCAGCAATGAAAGAAGGGATATCACTGATTACAGACATTAAAAGGTGGTAAGCAACATTATACCAATCAATATCACAATTTAGATGAAACAAACAAATTTCTTCACAAATATAACTTATAAAAAAATGACACAAGAAGAAATAGAAAATCAGAATAGTCCTATATCTATTAAGGCAGTAGCTGTCCAAGTGTGATCCCCAATTAGCATGAGCCACAACTGGGAACTTTTTGAAATGCAAATCCTGAAGCCCCAACCCAGACTTACAAAATTGGATTTGGGGGGTGGGGTCTCTGCAAGTTGTGTTTTAACAGACCTTCCTGAAGATTTTTGCTATTATTTGAGAACTCTTTGAATATCATCATCCCACCACAAAACCAAACCAGATAGCTTTACTGATGAGTTTTATCAAACATATGAGAAAGAAATAATTCAAGTCTTATCAAAACTCATAAACCAGAAGGGACATTTCTCACCATTACTCTTAACCTCTACTCCCTTAATGAGGATAAGGGTGATTCTTTAGTCTGCCTACTGATTCTCATTTAACAATGATCCCTGGTTTCTATCGGATAAGTGATTCTGACAGACAAGGTGTCCACATTGGCCAGGTGACACACTGTTTGCCCTCAACCAAAGTGTTTTCTTCTCTCCTTTCCACTGCTTACAGCCCTCAGAGAAGTGATTACCTACTTCTCTGTGAGAAAACTAAACAAAGCTTGATCCTAACCTACACACGGATGCCAAAATTCATTCAAGCCAGAGCAAGAACTGGAACTCAGAAAATAAAAGTGGCAATAAAATCAACTTTGTTCATGTTATTTCCTCTAAATAAATACACATCCCACCTTTCCACTCTACCTATTTTTTCTTACTCATCCTTATGTCTCAGCTCAGTTGTTATCTCCAGCAAGACTTTTCAAACCAAGCAGAGTGCCTCTCCTCTATGCCTCTGCACCTTACCAAAGAAGTGATATTAAAATTCCCATCTCTTTCCATTATACCATTGAAACATTGAGAGCAGGAACCACATTTTTCTTTTAAAATTTCTCATGTCTCACAGCGCTTGACCATCAGCACACATAGGTGACACTTGGTAAATATGCAATGAAATTGGGGAATGGAGTTAGAAAAGCTACAACTTACATCCATTTATAGATATACATATAGTCTTAATCTACTTAATTTAACTTAATCTACTCAATATTTTTGGTAGAAATCCTATATTTTTGGTAGAAATCCTTTTTTAAAACTATATACTTTCAGTTTGCTCTTCACACAGCCTTTCAGTAGTATTCTAATTGCAAACCATGTGGTCTGGCTTTCATTTTGCACATTTGACCTCACACTTATCTGTGCTGAGTATATTAGGTCCTTGCTCTCTGCCCCAGGCATTGCAGGACTTCTTAGAGGTTGAACACACAATGAAAGCAGTAATGAACAAATGACATCTAGTTTCATTGGCTGAAACAGATGGATTCTTTAAGTCTCTTTCTGAAGCTCTGTACTTAATAGTCACAGTTTTGTGGGTCAATCTAGAAACACAGGCATCAGCTTTTCCATCTCTGCCCATAATTTGCTGGCACCACACCAACTACTTCTCTGACAAATGAGATCATGAAAAATTAATCTCCTATACAAGCAGAATACGTCCTTGAGGGAAGCCAAGTTTTACAGTTTGCAAGAGCTCACTGTTAATTATGATAAGGAATGGCATTCTACGGCCATTACTTTTTATCGGGAGGGACCAGCATTATATAACCAGTTAATAATTATTGAATACTTATTATACACCTAGAATCAAGTATTTATGAAATACTTGTCAACAACCCTACAAGGTAGGTACTCCTAGTAGTTCATATCCTGAAAATATGTATGCTTATATAGCTGGAAAATCACAAATTAAGGAAGTATGGAAATGGAGATTTCAGTTTATGTTTCTCAGACACCAAAATTGATACTCTGAACACCAAGACTATACTGTCCTGCTTACAGACTGGTGTGGTTATGTCCCTGTAATGCCTCACACAAGCCAACTGCAAAAGTCAGCCTGTTATCAGAGCGGGGGCAACCCAAACCACCAATTTAAAGAGTAAAAGTTCCCTTTAAACATGATTTATTGTCTACATAAGAGACTAATTTTTTAAAAAAGATTTATTTATTTATGGATACAAGAACTGGGGTACAGACCAGAGATAGGGGTGGGGAGGGTGAGAGGATTCACTAGAGACAGAGCCAGGAGCAGAACAGGTGGAGTGACAGAAACACACTGCTGAGGAGAGCAGTGGGCGAGGCAGGAGAGGTCTGCTGTGCCATGTGGGTCCCCTCCCTGGCCGGCGATTGAACTCATGCTGCAGTGGCTGTGGATGCTTCATAACCTCTTGCGTCACAAGGGAGGCCCCCATAAAAGACTAACTTAAGGAAAATTTCTTTCTATTCAAAATAATGATGCTAAATGAGAAGTGATGTAAGCTTTACAATGCATTCATGAGAACCTCATTCATCAAATCCCAAAATCATGTTCCTAGAACACATTTCTCAATAAACAGAAATTAGCAGGCAGAAGCAGCAACTATAAATTCAATAAGTAACAGTATGAAGTTAGTGATCTAATGAGCATAAACCACAGTTTTGATGAATAGTTCATGAGCCACCACCACTACCATCACCACTGCCTTCGTCACCATCATCCCATCCCGCCATCATCATTACCATCATCACTGTTATGACGATGTAACCTCATTCCCAGGTGGTACTCCAAAGGAATAAGGCTTCTGTTTACCCATCAAACAGGCACTGTTTGTACTACCAAGAGGGTTAATTGTCTTTTTCTCTTAGAGAAAGTGACTCATGATGTATTGTGGTGACCATGTGTTACTATTATTAACCACACAGTACACTAGAATTAGTAAAATCATCAAAAAATCATGGTAAAATGATCTGGAATTGTGAAGTTGGCCCAAAAGCAGAAGGATAATCCTTCTTCTCACAGCCCATATGCCACACATCAGATTCTTTCGTTAAACGATTTTGTCACTATGCTACCTCTAAGAAAATCTTTCTTACCACCTAAATGATAAACATGTACTAAGGATTAAGGAACTGACAATAGGAAACTGAAGAGTCAACCCACAAGTCATCCATCTGCGTTTATGCCAGAGGGCAGCCAGACACCTAGGCAACCCTACACCCTAGTGACAGGGCAGAAAAAGTCACAGTCTCACTGCAGAGACTTTCTCTGTGACTGCAGATACAGCTGTGCTTTCAGCTGGACTTGATTACTGGACTTGTATCATATTCAATCAAGGAACAGTTTTGTTATCTTAGAGTACTAAGTAGGAACCTATTGAAATTAGTAAAATTAGTATGATAATTTACTTCATGCATCTCACATGTAAGAGATAGGACTTTATTTCCTAATAATTGATTTATCATCTCCTACACAACAATATGCAATAATACCAAACTGCTTCTTTTAAGATTTATGATTTTCATTGTGGTCTTTATTTGCATTTCCCTGACTAAGAGGGATGTTGAGCATTTTCTCATGTGTCTATTAGCCATGTGTATATCCTCTTTGGAGAAGTGCCTTTTAAGTTCTTCTGCCCATTTTTTGATTGGGTTTTTTACTTTATTTTTCTTGAGTCTTGTGAGTTCTTTGTATATCTTT
>JAGFMF010011657.1:1766050-1879968 GCA_019455555.1 Galemys pyrenaicus | reverse complement strand
TTAGGAGGAATATGAAAGAACAACAACAACAATAAAGAATAAGCTCAAGGAATTGAGCAATTATAACCAAAAGTAAACAACAACAACAACAAAAAAAAAACTTAATAAGACCAAAAAGCTGGGATAAACCAAAGGGACCATGGAGGGGAGGGGAGAGGAAGGGGGGAGGGCAAAGACGGGGAAGAGGCCAGAGGGTGCACAAGGGAATGAGGTGATGGTGCACGGGTGAAATGGTGGAGGGTACTCCCTGGGTACTACAAATGATGTTAAATATAACTAATAAAAAAAAAAAAAAGAAATGAAAATCTAAAAAAAAAAAGATTTATGATTTTATGCCTCTTCCAGGGTAGTAGAATAAAACAGCATGTAAAAGTTATTATTCTTGATCTCAGTATACAGTATACTGTATTTGCATAAATTGAACAGTATTCTCCCTTTAAAACAGCTTTAAAAATCTTTCACTACGTGATTGAAAGTACTTTAAAAATTTTTCCTTATAAAGCTTAAATGAATCTACCACACCTGCAAAGCCTTTTTTTTTAACTATACAAATTATGAAACAGAATTCATAAATCTACTAAGTCATGAATCATAGGTCAAAATAGAAACATTAATAAAAATAATTGCTAAAATACTCCACACTTACTAACAGCTAGGAAGTGAACTTAATGCTTTCAAATGTCATCTCTTTTGCAACAACTCTATGAGGTAAATACTATAACTATTCCCTTTTGTACAGGTGAAGAGCATGAGGCTTAGACCAAGGCTTGTCCAGCTACTCACTGTATATTTCGATTGGACAATTCTTCATGAATGTGGAGATGTTCTGTGCACTGTAGAATGTTTTGCAGCAACTTTGGTCTCTACATCTTAGATGTCAAGAGTTTACTCCCACACCCACATGTGACAATGCCAAATGTCTCCAGACATTGCCAGATGTCCTCTGGAGGAACATCACCACCCATGAGAACCACTGACTTAGAGAAATTAAGTATTTTATTCAAGTTCATACACTCAGCATTTAGTAGAGCAGGGATTAGAAACCAGATATTGAGTCTAGAACACACACTATGATCCAGTAAGAAAGGGTTATTCATCTATAATAAGTCAAAGAATATAAGGTTCTTATCCCAAGTACTATTACCTAGCAATTTGCTCCACTTCTTTCCATCCCGCTCATGTGTCTCAGAAGACAGTCAAACATCACTTGCAGCTGATTCACTCCTTCAGTAAATAAAGACACAGTGCTTGCCTTCCTGGAGTCCTTAAAGGCAGGGGCTGTTGCCTACCAGTTTCATTAGAGGACCCAAGACTTCCACACTGCACCATGTCAAAGCACAAGCCCTTTGCACGGTGATCGCTGAATTCTGGTTTCTCTAGGAAGGCTCTTCCAAGCCCTCAGAGACTAAACAATTCCATGGGTCAGACTTCCCAAGTTCATTATATATACTATTATATTTTAGACTCCAAATAACCCAGGAAGCAAGTATTATGATTTCCATTCAATCCAGAGGACAGAAGTTCTTGAAAACAGGGGAACCTAGCCAAGCATTACACAGAATTTGTTCCAGAACTCAGATTTCAACCTAAGTATGGATAACTGCAAACCTCTACTCTTGACTCAACCCGATATCTTTCTTATTTCATGACTGAGCAAAGACAACAAACATTCCTCTTTCCAAGCAGATTCTCTTCTTAGCCTACTCAAACATTCTTAAATTTTTTTCATCCAGGTCCGCTCCCCTTGACATCCCAAAGTTACGAGAATAAACAGTCCAGATTTGAGAATGGTTCCAACTTGTGGAAAGCCAGGAGAAAAGTCAGACACTGACCAGAGACACTTTGAAAGGAACTATCATACAAATTTGGAGGGTAAAAAAATACAAAACACATTTTCTTTTATGTGATTCTATTTCTGTCACTGACTTCTCATGCATAAAGAGTTATGTATTCGTGTCTGACTGATTATATCCCTTCAAAGCACTTTAAGTTGTTATGTGCCAAAATAGATGATTTTGAAAAAAACAACCTGGTAGTGGAGGTGAAAGATTTTTCCCCATTCAATCATATTATTTAAACATAGATTGTTTTTTTAAGTCTTCATTAAACTTTCCTAAGAGCTTCAACTTTTGGGTTAAGGCCAGTATGAAAAATTTCAAGCACAAAAATGTCCCAATAAGAAAAGAACAACTGGTGAGGTGGGGAAATGAACTCCAAAAGATGTATCTTCTTGACTTTTGATTTTATTCAGCTTTAAACTGCTTCATTTGGAGGAAAAAAAGAAGAGGACTCACAGCTGTAAAATATATATATATATATATATATATATATATATCTTACGCACTGGAAGAGAAAGAAATCAAGAAGCATCTGCCTTTCAAAGACTCGCCTTTCAACACCAGCTCAAGCACCTCTCTGCTTTGTGCCCTTAGTTGTGTTACTTATTTTCCCTGAGTTCCTCATCAGTGAAATAGAATCATTGTGAGCACTAAACAAGATAAATAAGATAAAGCATCTAGCACACAGTAGACACACAATAAATTTAATCAATAATATGCACTTGGGAGAGACCTTTGTTTGCCAAAGTTTATGTTCTGACAATTGTCTTTTACTGTCCTTCCCATACTTAGATCACACTGTTAAAGTGAAATTGGAAGTCAGCATCGAGAGGGATCCAGCTGGGGGCCAAAGGGCCATCACTATGGGGTCAGACTATGTCACCCACCCATTTATCCACATGCTAATTGGCAGTGCCGTTCCTAGTTACTGGTTTGGTTCTAGGGCAGAGTTCTCGCCATCACAGCAAGTGTTGTTTAGTGTCCTGGGCTTTCTTGTGGAGGCCCTAAGACTCAGAGAATCACAGAATCAGAGAATATCATTCATTTAAATGGAATTTAAAGGAACCAGAGAAAATCTCATGTTCAAGTTCATTCTTTATAGATAAGGACACAGACCACGGAGGAGAAATTGGTACTGCTAATTAGTGGCAGAATCCAAACGTGATTCCGTTTTTGGTTTTTTTGTTGTTTTGTTTTTTTTTAACTTAGAATATGTCTTTATTCCTCATGCTCCCGAAGAAAGAAAAGACTGATGCTCAGTGGCAAAAGGCGGTTGCGAAACCAACACTTAAAGCCAGTTCCTTGCTCAGATGACAACATGTGGCTCCTCCTGGTAGTTTCCAATGCTCTGCACACTCAGAGAAACCTCTCTAATAGCTATGAGGAAAAAAATCCCTGCAAATATAGTCTTCCAAATCTGATTCCTAACCTTTCATCCTTATCAGCGTTTTTCAGCCATACCAATGATTCTCAACCAGAGGTAATTTTCTCCTCCTGGGTTACTTCTGGTTATCACAAGCAGCGGAAGGGGTTACTACTGGAATCTTGTGAGTAGAAACCAGGTACATTCCTAAAAACCCTACAAATAGCCCCACAATGAAAAAGGTTATGAGCTTTGATTACACTGTTGGTTCCAGTGCACTGTTAGTTTCCCAGGACTCCAAAATTTGCTTCTTAAGCTACTTCTGTTACACTTGGACTTGGCTCCAATTTAGAAGTGCTCACCAGTGACTGAATCACTCAAGTCCAGTCTGCCTCTTTAGTACTGAGGGCCACTGGGATTAGGAGGGATTCAGGGACTGGCCGATTCAAGCAACTTAAAAGTCTGAGCTTAACTTCTGAAGCATGGTGTAAGGCCCAGCATAAGTGCTACTGAGGTCTTAAAGACACACTTAGGCCTTATAAGACAATCTAAGAAAATAATTCTAGAAACCATTTTGGCAAAACACCAGAGAACATCCAAATGTTGAACATTACATGGTTATCAAGTATTCAGAATAACGTATCTCAAACAAATACACTTGACACTGCATTAAACATTTCTAAGATTAATGATTGGAATGGAGGAGAGAAAAGGTAAAAGCACTGAAATAGAGAAAATATACTCTCAGATTTTCCACCCAAAGTTAGTGTTATAATTTGGGAGAGTCAATAATCCAAGCAGTTACATACCTTCTGTTTCTCACCCAGGCATGCCATCTGCTTGAGGACCACATAGACCTCCACCCTTCTTGTGGAAGGACTCAGGTCACGGGACTAGAATCAAAAGAGGCCAGTGTGAGGGCCATATGGGAGTCTGGGTGTGGGAGTAAGTGAGATCTATCTGCAGAGTCATTTGTAAATATGAGTGATTTATCGGTCTACCCTTATTTACCCAAAGTTCCAACTGGCAATTCTGACTTTCGTTCTGATCCATAGTAGAAATATAGGAAGGATCCCAATACGATTCATTCATAATTCAACAGATATTTAATAAATACCAACTATGTCCAAGGCACTACCCACTGGAGAAGCATATTCTCTACTCAAAAAAAAAAAAAAAAACAAAAGTCACAATGATTCCAAGCAGCAGTTAACTGGGAGAGCAAAATCTCTCTTGGATGGAAATACCTAAGAATATTCCATGGAAAGAATAGGATTTAAATTGAATATTCAAATGATGGGATTTCCACAGGGAAAAACAACAGATTGTCTTAAACAATAGAAATATTATGGATGGAGAAGACAAATGACAGTCAGTGAAGAGATCAGCTTAACTGGAACTTAGGGTGAATGGAAAGTTTCCAGAGACCAAGCAGAAAAGTTGAGGTAGAGACAGATGTAGATACCCATAAAGTCCTAGACAAGAAGATAGGTCTATATCTTAAGATATAGACCTTAAGTTACTTAAGTTGCTTAAGATAGGAAGGCAATGAAGGTTTGTATTGGTAATTTCTAAGCTGATATGGCACAATCAGAGACATTATGGAAAAAGTAACAGACACAGGTAGGCAGGATGGATATGAAGAAACTAGAGTGAAGAGAGTGGGTAGGAGGTAATCTGAGAGACAGATAAATTTAAATCAAAATTAAAGGAATAAAAATAGTAAGAAGGAAAATCCCACAGCCTATTCAGAGACCCATTTATTATGAGTTCAAAAGTTGTCAAAGTTGAAAAGCACACACAACAGAAGAACAAATAACGAAAGTTTTGGTGCTGAGTGGGAGGAGGGTAGTCATTATCAGACATGCAGATGGAGGAGGAAAGACACTGACTGTGCCTTAGATGATCTTCAAAGCAGAAAATGAGTGCTCAATGCCAACGTCAATTCTGCTACTAGCGCCCACGTCTATTTATGAGATATGGTGCTTGAGCTACTACATCTCACATCCCGCTCTTACCATGCCTGGTTCTTTCCTGTCGTTTCTTCATTGCAACGGCAAAGGTCAACAGTCCACTGAGTCTGTATCAGTGATGCTGAAAGCACATCAGAATTCACCAACGGGTCTTAATACGTCTTGGAAATGAAGTCCAGGCACAGACCAGCAGAACACAAACCTGCCACCATGAGGCTATAACCACTTAGTGGTAATACCCACTAGGTTATTAACTTCCGGCCTCACACATGACAAACTATTATTAACAGCAAAGGTGGCAATTCTGTTGATGACTCATTAGTATGCTGATTCATGATGGGCAGACCTGACTAAGGGAAGCACTTGCTGAATTTGATCAATTACTGAGATCATCAAATGTGATTACTGAACCATATAAAAACCCAAGAGAATGAAGGTAGACACTGGGAGAAAAAAAATAACGTTTTGCCTTCCAACAGAGAGAATCCACTCCATTAGCTGCATGTGATAAACACTGTAACAAGTATCTCACATGTTCGTAGCCTGAACTGTCTTCCTCCTAATATTCATAATATTTTGAGCCACTTATTCATTTAATAAAAACGCTAAAAAATCAGCAAATCATAGGGGCCTCCATGGTGGTGCAAGGGGTTGAGCACTGCACTGTGAAGTATCTGCAGATACCACAGCATGAGTTCGATCCCTGGCCAGGGAGGGGACCCACAGCAGACCTCTCCTGCTTTGTCCACTGCTCCCCTCAGCAGAGTGCTTTGATGGATCTGCCTGTTCTGTTCCCCACTCTGTCTCTGGTGACTCCTCTCACCCCCCGCATCTCTGGCCTGAGCCCCAGTTCTATTAGACTTTGAATATACTCATCCTTTCAAGCACCAGCAATAATAACCAATAGCATAGGATCTCTTTGTGCTCTAGTAAGAAAAAGTATATGGTAGTGTTTAAATATTCCCCCAAAGACTCCATTATCCCCAGTGATCTTCAATACTTGCATCTATTTTGGTACCTAACACACTCCATTAGAATTATTTTGTTCATGTATGTCTCACCTGTAAATCCGTGTTCTACTTCACAGATATGTAAAAATTTTATATACCCTTTATTTCCAATATTTATTTAAGTGTATGATAGTAGTATTAAGTAAAGTTTAGTGACACTGAACGATTTTTGAAAAGTACTGTGAATGTGACTCTCAAAGTACAGAATAATCAAAAAGATGAAAAATTGTTGGCTAAAGTTAATTGCTCACAAAAACGTCTAGGTTTATAAAATCATCTATACAGTCATATTAATACCTATCTATATAGTCAAAAGAAAAGTTTCTACTTAAATTATTCAAATAGCACTAAATTAATAGCAAATCAACAAAACCTTCATGCTAATGTGAGTTTCATGACCTGGTGCGGCCCAAAATTCCAACTCTGATCATCCTGACAAAGTATTTCCACAGTTCAGACAAATGAAAACGGTAAACTGGGGCCTCCCTGGTGGCGCAAGGCGTTAAGTCACAGCACTATGAAGCTATCAGCAGTCACTGCAGCACAAGTTCGATCCCTGACCAGGAAGGGGACCCACATCACGCAGACCTCTCCTGCCTCGCCTGCTGCTCCCCACAGCAGTGTGTTTCAGTCCATTGCCTGTTCTATTCCTTGCTCTGTCTTTGGTGAATCCTCTCACCACCGCACCTCTGACCTGCACCCCAGCTCTTGTATGCAAAAATAAACAAATCTAAAAAAAAAATGAAAACTGTAAACTACACATGTTCGCAGAAGGTTCCCAGTTTGGAGATAAGTCTTCATTGGTACATCTACCTCTGATGGTCCTGGCCAATCACAGCATTCCTTAGCACACTGAAATCAGGGTATGAGCATGTATGGATGTAGATGTATGCATGTGTTAGAAAAACTTCTAACACAGAATCCACTATAGCCTCCTGTATGAGAGCAATTTCCTTATTCAGAGGCAGCCCAAAACTATTTGATTATTTCTAAGTATCTGTGATTATTTTGTACATGTTCTGGCAGGCTTTCTCAAAGATTTAAGCTTCTCATCGCCAAATCTGATATCTTAAAAACTACTTGATGAGATTTTATGGGAAAGCAGGTTTCCTGTGTAATCTTCCCGTCAAATTACCATTTCATCATTTCAGCAAATCTCTTGGAATAAATGACACTCTGAACAAGCCTCATTCAAAGGGAAAAGGATGCCTCCTTTTAAATGCTGATTTAAAGCCCAATCCAATAAGGTTTTCTGTGCAGGAATAAGCTTGTCTCCTACTTCTTAGTGTCCTTTCTAGCCAGGTAAAGACTACTTCTAACAGCGCTCTTTTGGTTGAAATCCTCATCTTGGAAGGGATGAGATGTCTACCTTAATATTAAAGTGAGACTCAGTAGAATCACTATCATCAAAACATTCTCTTGGATTCCTACAGCCTGCCTAGTACTTTATAAAATATTTTTTAAAACATATTTAACTCAGTTGACTTATAGTGGATGATGATGACTTTGAAATCCAGTGAATTTTTGTAACATGACTTTGAAAGGTTAACATGTAAGTGAAACAATAAAACTTAGCAAGAAATTTTAAACATAGGTAAGTTATTTTTGTATTTGGAGCTATTTTTTCTCTAATGTTCAAGGCAAAACCACAATATCTAAAGCCTTTTACTATAACATTTATGTCACTTAGTTCTCCTACACAAAGCCACCTGCTTTACTCGACTAGTTAACTGACGCCATAAAACTACACTTAGAATTCAACTAACCAGTTGAATATCCACACTGATATGCTAAAACTAATGTGGAAAATAAGTCATTGCTACTCCTCTAAGTCCTTCTCCAAATAAATCATCAAATAAACAAACATGCATTCAAACAGACCAGCAACTAACAGAGGTCTCAAGCTATATTTAAAGATGTCTACTGTTCATCAAATAAGGTATCCACATACTCCAACTCTACAGATTCCCTGGAAAAAGTCTCAAACAAATCATTCTGAAAAAGGCAGAAGGTTGGGAACATGAAGAAAGGCTCAAATTCTTTAATACCTTTTCATCAACAGAGGAAATCTATGAAATCTTTGTGCCCTTCTCTTGAGTCCAGGCAAGGAATCTGTGATGCCTTGACTAATAAGATACAATAGTAGTGATTCTGTGCCAGTTTGGGGCCCACGTCATAATTAAGAGACCATCAGCTTCCACTTCTTATCTCTGAGACTACCAAGCAATAAGAAGCCCAATCTCCACGGAGACACCAAGAGAACGAAGCCAGAGAGATGAAGTAGAGCGAGAAAGAAACTAAGAGCACGAAGGTTCCCCACGTGTCAGTGAAGATGCCACCGTGAGAGAGGGTCTTTTATTCCCAGTAGCCCCAGCTGACACGAGGTGGGTCAAATCCAAACCAGCCAGCCAAATCCTTCCTGAATGCCTACCACAAAAAATTGAGCAAATTAAAAGTTGTTTTAAGCCATAAGTTTGAGGATGGTTTTTCACTCAATGATAGATTAGTAGACATGGATCTATTTCATATGAAAATATGTATGTGATTAAAAATAGAAAAGCTCAAACCAATCCTCTATTAATTTGCACTTTATATGACTGCAGTGAAGCTGGTACAAGACAGTCTGCTTTTTTATTACCTCGACATAATAAAAAATGCAACAGCATTCACGTCAGCTATGCAAAAATATGCTTTCAGAAAACTCAACATAGTAATTTGAAACTTGACAGGTTGGAGCAGCTCTCTTATGAAACTCCCTCTCATCTGTCTATTTATCTCTCTTTAAAACAAAATTGAGGCAACTTTGAAACATCTCATACCCTAGGTTAACTACATATGAAAATGATAAATTACCTTTTACTACTGAACACTATTATGCCCTCTACTGAGTGATTAATTTGCATCCTGCTCAGTGGTTCACATGCAATTACTACTGCATGCCTGATGAACTTGAACAAGACAGAATTATTTAGCCTTTGGTATAAGTTCTCTACTGCAGAAAAGTACAGCAAGCACTAAGAAGTCTTAAAAGTTTTAGCTCAGTTTCTCACAATGATTCATTCACATCTACACTGCATAGCAAATGATAACACCACTATCTGGGGTCATGGACTGTATTTAGACCCTACAGAACCCTAGGTAATGTACTGAGATGATACACCTAGAAAAGAAGGCAAACACTGTATGAAAAAAAATAAATAAAATATTTTTTTTAAAAATGAAAAGAAAAGGTAAAGTGAAAGTACCCTTCTCAAAGCACCATTGGTGAAACCCATTGGTGGATTTTAATTGCATTAGTGATTGTTGATTTGAATAGAATCTATTTAAAGTTATACTGCCACAGTCAAATGTCACCAGTGAAAAGCAGACACTAACCATTTAGACCAAACTAGGGACCTCTAATGCTTGGCGAGGAAAATGATCTAAGCCACTGAATTTCTTTGGGATCTGCTTTCCAAACTCTTCTCAATAACATGGAGTAAATGTTTTGGCACTGACATTTGCATTAAGAGTATTCTCAATGCCTCTCCTTGATGGGAGGTCATCGAGTTGATATCAGAACATTACTTTTGTCAAGAGAGGTCTAAGAAATAGTATTGTTACTCAGCTTTTCAGTGGGTCAGGTCCCGAATTCAAAGACTTTTCCTCAAAAAAATGAGAAGAATCATAGGATATTATACAATAAATGAAAGAAGAAACATACACACTAAGGAAAACAAACCTAGGTTTATGATTAAGTCAACTCCAGACTGAGTTGCGTATAATACAGCTGTGGCACTTTTCCCAGTGCCATCAGCAACAATCTGAATAAAGTGCCAATTGAACAGAATTCAGTCAGTAATAAGAGAAGTTAGGATTCATTCATTCATACATGCAGCAGAATTTACTAAACAGCTACTTACTATATTCCAGGCACTGTGGCAGATACAGGAGATAGCAGAAGCCATAATACACCAGATGCTTACATTTAGACTGAGAGCAAGCAAGAAAGATGAGAGTAGCTGTAGGAGCACAAAGAACACAGACACACAGTCCAGAATATCACCTATGCAAAGGAACAGTGTTCAGTGAGGATGAAGGAACAGTATATGCAAAGGTGCAGAAGAATGAGTCAGCATGGCGGGGTCAGAGAACTATAATTACCATTCCAGACAGTTCCCCACTCTTGCATGGTCACACTTTCCTGGGTAGCTTTGAAATTAACATACTTTGTCCCTGCTAATTCAAGAAAAGCCCACTGACATTGAGATCTATACTCTTAAGTAAGATTAAGAGTGCCTCCCTGGTGGCACAAGAGGTTGAGCACCACACTATGGAGCTTCCACGGCCACAGCAGCACAAGTTTTATCCCCGGCCAGGGAGGGACCCACAGGTCGCAGCAGACCTCTCCTGCCTCCCCACTGCTCCCCTCAGCAGTGTATTTCAGTGGATCTGCCTGTTTTGTTCCCCGCTGTGTCTCTGGTGAATCCTCTCACTCCCCGCACCTCTGGCCTGCACCCCAGCTCTTGTATGCATAAATAAATAAAACCTTTAAAATAAATAAATAAAGGCAGTCACTAAAAGTTTACCGAAAGTTCTTCCTAAAATGATTGTATCTTTAGAACCGCACCGCTGATGAAACGCTATAGCTACAGTTTAGAGAATAAAGAGGGAGATTAGAAGGAGGAGAGGAGATGAGCCTGGAGAAATAAAAGATGCCATGAACCTCTCATGTGCCACCATCACGGTCCAATTAAATTTAGGAAAACAAGTATTCATAACAAAGAAAATGTGAACAAAGATGAGCCGATGTATAAGTTCCAGATGATGAAAGTCCATGTCACTATTTTATTACTTAGAGAACCCATCTTCCCTCTCTATATTCATAATTTACAGGCATACACAAATGTCCACGCTGCTCCCAAGTCAGCAGATAACTGTCAAAGCACACGTCAATGCAAAGGTAAAATAATACAGACCAACAAACAGTTCTCCACTGGGCGTGCCGTCAAAGAATCAGTCAGTCATTTCTGACCTGACAGTACAGCCTGACCCCGTGGTGGCACCCACACCCTGGGGTCTGCTGGCAAAGTATAGTTCCAAGCCAGCTCCCGTCACATCTCTAAGATCCACTTCCCATGCAATGGTGTATGGGGGATGATGACAGGAAACCACGCTTTAAATACCCCTCGTGCGGTCAAGTCAACTGGGCATCAGGACGCCTAGAGTTTTTACCTAAGCTTTAGCACAGTGTTACTTATCAGTGATTCATGCACAGGGGATTTTAGGTGAAAGAGGATTCAAACATTTAAGAATATTTTAAATACTTAAAATAGTTAACTAGAATAATAGAGTGGATTTAAGTTAAAATATAAATAAAATAAAAACAAATAATAGCATGCATTTAAAAATAAATAATTTTAAAATAAATAAAAAATAAACCAGTGGACAGAACTGAGGTTACCAAAAAAAAAAAAAGAGTACATGTAAACCCCCCCACCCAACCTTGTTCCCCATCCATACACCTTCAGCACCCTCTTGGTTCTTGGTCAAGGATTTACTAAAATCACTAGCACAACAGCAACAGTTATTTACTCCACAGGATCCACGCCCATCTAACTGCCTGCAATCGGGATTTAGCAATCAGGATTTAGATACAGCAAGGGTAACAATTCCAAGATGAAACAGGCAACTCCAGAGGGAATCAAGAAACCGTTTATTGCATTCATGTCCACCAGGAGCACAGCTGTCACAAAGGACCCAAGCAACCAGCTCCCCTTCTCAGAAACACACTCTTACCTCTGGGATGTTTTCTTATATTTTCTCCTGTAGGAAAAGAAGCATAAACACATATTAGAAAAGCGCTGGAAGCTGGCTGCGGGTTAGAAAAAAATGTTAATTTTAGTAGGAGGGTCACGGACATGAACACATTGCTAAAGGATCAATTGAAAGTTTGGGATTATTGTGTTCCAGTGTGGCTAAATATACATAGCCATAGCCTTAATAGCTACAAAATAGCATCCCAAGAGCTCAGTGGCTCTTGCCTACTCTGTTCTTCCCTGTTATCTACACTCTGAGAGTGTAACTGCATGATCTGAAAAGGGGTGGGGGGTTCTATGTCCCTAATGAAGGTTGGAGCTGAGCAGTAAGAGGACAAAGGACTTGCAAGAGAGAAGACTTGGAGAAGGCACATGGAGCAGAGAGACATGTGAAGAATCTGTGCTTGCTTCTGCACCTTGGACTTGCACCAGGGACTTGGGGAACTGGAAGGAGACACTTGGAAGAGACGTGGGGGAGACCCGTGGGGAGGCTGACGATGGCAGCCTTCATCTTGACTTGTACTTGGATTTTGTTTTTTTCTCTCCAGACTTGCCTGACCCCTTTGACCCCTTCCCTGTGTTTCCTGCCAGGAGGTGCCTTAGCTTTGGGGCCTGTTAGGAGGCCCCAAAGCTTTAGGAGTGGCCTGCTTGGGCCCACCCTATTTGGCTGGGCATTTGCCCCCGAGGCTCATTGACTTTGGGTACGTCATTTGGAATCTATTGTCCTTCTGTTCTCCCTACCACACACTAGTTCTATTAAAGTTCTTTTCTATTGACGGTCATGCACTAAGTGAAGTATACTTCGTCTTTATGAAGTGGATGGTGAAACCTGTTTAGAGCGTGTGGAGTTTGGGGGGGCTCAGTCTACCAGCTAACAGGAGGACCACAGCATCTTAACTGAGGTCAAGCTTTAAAGACAGCAAGACCCACATTCATATCCTAGTAATTTGTGGTATTGTTGAAAACAAAGGGGCAATAACTATTAGCTATTTTTACAGCTGCTGTTGTTATACTACCCCACCTCTAGCACTGAAGTCCCTTTAAAAAGTCCCTTTTTAAATGTAAATGCATAATGATGGTGCTAAACCACAAGACAACAGAAAGTCTGCAATGAAAGAAGTTGTATTACACATTGACTATAGTTAATGAGATTAATGTGTATTTGAGAGTTGCTTAGATTGTGGAGCTCAAAATTCACATCACAAGAAAAACAATTCTGTAACCACATGTGGTAATGGATGCTAACTAGACTTCTTGGAGACTTCATTTAGCAATACATACAAATATCAAATCACTACATTCTATGCCTGAAATGAATATATATGTCAATTATATCTCAATGAATTTTTTAAAGGGAAGGAGGGGATAATGAGGAAGTTTACAAAGCAAAAGTGAGGTAAGCACCAGTAGGAACTGCTAATGTGGAGAAGAACACTTTCCAGGAAGAAGCAGCTGGAATTTAGTGGCAAGAGACTGCTATTTACAGTCCTCGTTAGCCTGGGGCAAATCTACTGAGCTAATTAATTAATCCATCAAATGGAGATAGTATCTGCCCTGGGGATGTTTAAGGGGAAAGTGACCATAAAAATTTACTGTCCCACTATCCCCAAGTTTCCATGCTTCTGCCAGTTTTGGTAGACGCTGAAGACTCACAACAATTCTAATAGGCTCCTCACTAAAGGAAATGAAAGGAAAGGAAGTGTAGGCAGAGGGAAATCATCTCCTGGTGGCATCTCCAGGAAGGATGACTCTTCCCAGCAGTCCTTAGTTCCACACTCACAACCCATTACAGTCACTGCACCCGGGAAACCAAGCAGGAGACTGATTTGCTCATGGAGCGGTATGTCACACTTTTCTGGGCTTTGTTTTTGTTTTTAAAAAGGTAAAGATGTTTCAAGTTCAAAATCATTTTGACCCACTTGGTCTCTGTTCCATGAAAACATAGATGGCAATGCAAAGTGCAAAGTAGAGAAAATAGCAGCAACACAGAGCGGACAAGGTAAACTGACTAGACATGTATCAGTGTTAATTTATGCAATGACTACCATGATCTAGGAGAGTCGGTTAATGGATGACTTCTTTCACTTTTACTGTTATTAATTTTACATGTTTTCTTTTTTCTTAAAGATTTATTCATGCATACAAGAACTTGGGTACAAGCCAGAGGTGTGGGGGTGGTGAGAGGATTTACTAGAGACAGAGCGGGGAGCAGAACAGGCAGATCAACTGAAGTACACTGCTGAGGGGAGCAGCGGGCCAGGCAGGAGAGGTCTGCTGCACCATGTGGATCCCCTCCCTGGCCAGCAACAGGGATCGAACTCATGCTACAGTGGCTGAGGTTTGCTTCATAGTACCTTGCTTAACCCACTGCACCACCAGGGAGGCCCGAGATGATACCTTTTAAAAAGAAGTTACCTCTTGCATTGCCTCGCCTCATTTCTGATTTGGTAAGAGCACTCTAGAATGTTGACAGACCCTTCCTCCTCTCCACCTATAAGGGATCCTGCAAGCTCTATGAGGTTAGTTTTAGTTTCCACATCGATAAGATGGAGAGAATAATTTCAGAAAACATGAAGTAGTGAATTTACCAGGGGCCCTGCAGGGAGTAGTCTAAAACTTTGAGGTCACATCACCCCTGGTGAAGTCTTCTGAGGTGGGTAGACTTGTCACAGAGCTCTCCACCTATCCTAAGGTCTGCATGTTACTGGTTCACAACAAACATCTCTTAGCAAAATAAAGGCGTCACATGCAACTGTGACTCACACCCCTCAAGTAAGGATCATGCACTCAGTAACCCAAAGAGGAAATGAGAAATCTGATGTTCAGTCTTAGTTGCATCCTGACAGCCACTCTCCACCTTCAGAGACACATCATGCCTTTGCAAATCCCAACCCTCCCATCTCCCTCCATTTAGACCTACGTAGCCTCCAGTTCAAGGCAGACTCAATCCAAAGGGTGCCATCTCACACTGGAGTTGGAAAGCCAGACTTGAAGCACAAGAGAAAATGCAGATTCATTAAAGTGTTAAGATCCGCTCACAGATCATCTTCACCGGGCAAGATCAGTGAGGCCTCAGTCCTACTCACTCCTCGGCTCTCAACTGAGACGTCATTTCCTCCTGAAAACCTTTTAGTGTCTCCCAAACTGCATGATGTCCTTTGGGTGTGTCCACAGCGGGCAGCCAGCACTTAGCCACACGTTTGCACGTACTACAAACACAGGGGTCTGTTAGCTGATGCCGAGATTGATGGTGTCCTCTTACCTGCTGGTGTTTCTCCCTGTCTAACAGAGCTTGGCAAAGGGCAGCTGCTCAATATATCATCACTGAATGAGTGAGTGAATTTATCAAGAAACTGATCAGAAAATGCTCCTTAATTTACTACTATGAGCAAAGAGACATCCCCCCACACGTGGTCTCCGCCACACGAACAGTGCGAGGGGGGAGGTGTCACTGACGACCGTTAGACATTTCCTTTGTTCCACGTCATTCCATAAATGAACTCACTGTGGCCACCTACCAGGCCTGGCAGGCTTGCCTTTCTTTACCTTTGACAGAAGTGAGATGTAGAGAGGGTAAGTCACTTTCCTGGGATACAGAGCATTAAAGTGTTTGAGACAGAAAGTAAGCGCTAAGGGCTTCAAAGAAAATCTAGGAAATTATACAAAGGATGCCAGAAGGAAACTTAGACACTAGACAAAAATAAACCTAGGGCAGCACCACCAACAACAGAAAATACTGGGTTATTTCCATCCACGCAAGAAATGAACTGGAAAAGAAGCCAGTTTATTCTTAGTCTTTGTTTTTAAGTTCAATGGAATTTATCCTTGAGTCATAATCTGAAAGACAAAGGGGATGTTTTTATTTTATTTTTTTAAAAGATTCATTTATTTATGCATACAAGAGCTGGGGAAAGGCAAGAGGTGGGGGGAGGTGAGAGGACTCACCAGAGACAGAGCGGGGAGCAGAACAGGCAGATGGACTGAAATACACTGCTGCGGGGAGCAGCGGGCGAGGCAGGAGAGGTCTGCTGCGCCATGTGGGTCCCCTCCCTGGCCAGGGACCGAACTTGCGCTGCAGTGGCTGCAGATACTTCATAGTGCGGTGCTTAACCCCTTGCACCACCAGGGAAGTCCCCAAAGGGGATGTTTTTAAATGTTCTATTTGTTTTTTTTTTTTTTTTCAAATTTTAAACTTACAATTCTTTGAACCTTAAAGTGCTTAATCACAAGTGTCAAAGATTCCTTGAGCTAGACTGAGCTGCTGTAGGAAGTGGAGGATGACAGGGAGCTGGGGGCTCGGGGAGCTGGGGGCTCTGGGAGCTGACACAGTTGGCAGTAAGGGAGGCAAACAGAGGGAGGCTATCTGCTTGTGGTCAGGCCACCGGGTCACTCCAGGGGAGATCTCCAGCAGCGTTTCTCAGACTCTGGCTCTCCTTATCGTCACACACACGCGCGCACACACACAACATTGTTGTGTGTTTTCTAAAAGCAAGACAGCACAACCGAATGCTTGAGACCACTTGTCTGAGCTCAGTTCTCTTCTGCAACTTCTGTTTGCTAAGCTGTGTGACCTTTAGCAACTTGCATCACTTTTCCAATCACCAATTTCCTGATACGTGAGAGATGGATACCAGTAATACCCACCGCCCAGCGTGGTGTGGGAGCTAAATGTAATAATGAGGACACAGCGTATAGTGCAGCACTGGGCTTCCAGTAAAAATTCAATTGAGAGTCGGCAACTGCATCAGTAACAATAGCATTACATAGAAGAGGTACATAAATAATAATGGTGTTACAAGTCAGTAGCTTCTCTATTTCGTTTGGGGTGGAGGGAAGTCTTTCACTGATTAACCAAATTTTTTTCTAAAGGCTGAAGATTGCATTTCCAGAATGGAAAAATTGAATCCTCACAATTCTCCTTTTCTTAGAAGAACGGAACAAGAAAGAAAGGGTACTAATCTGATCTGCAGAAAGGAAGGCACTGAAACCCTGTCCAGCTTTGCCTCCACCCCCTCTACCCCCGTGTCCCAAGGGCCCCTACAGGCTGTACACTCTGTCTCCCACCCACTGTGGCCTCAGATAGCCGAACAGAACTTTACACTGTCACATCAAAGCTAGGCTACTTCTGGGGAGGCAGCGGGGAAAACTGGGTATTTATGAGCTGGATGTAAAAATAATCCTTAGGAATATCTAAAATTATATTTTAGGAGGGATCCTTTTTATCAATAATTCCCTAAAAACTGAAGCCTACTGAATTGCTTACACAAACTCCATAAGCATCCGCCAGCAGGTGTAAGTGGATGCAGAGCTGAGACAGTTACACGCTGTAACAAGCAGTGCTGATGGACTCAGTGCCAGTTACCGCTTCTCCGGGCGAATTAAAAGACTCCTGTTCTTCATGGAAAATCAATGTCTGTTTAAGTCTGCAATGTCTCCATGGAAGTGTGGACACCCAGGAAGCATCGATCAGCCCGTGTGTGTGTGCATGCCCATGTACAGAACACGGGAAGTGAGACAAGGCAGCTTCTCCCCTGCGAGGCTCCCATCCACTTATATCCAGCTGCTGACATCCTAACACTGGATGTGGAGGCGGGAGCATCACCAAAGAGCAAAGAGCCCGGACTTGGCTTTTAAAAGGTCCCCCCAAGCACTCTATGACTGTGTCACCTACACTCTGAATTTCATTTTACCTCTCTGGCCCCATTAAGGAAGGAAGAGGCTGAAACGTAGTAAGCACTGGGGTTATTGTGCCCCAAACAAATACGGGCTGTGGGGCCAGAGTAGGGATGGCAAGAACACAGCAAAAAACAAGAGTGAGGTGGGAGCAAGGCTACTTTTCAGGGGCTTTCCTGGCTTTTGATGGTGAGGAGTTCCCAAAATACTGGGCACACCTGCAATCATATGTGAGTTTCACAGGCTCCAAAGTCGAATGGATGACTTGGAAATCATTCCTGATGTCCTGGATAAGTGAGAGTCAATTAAGTATTGATGTTAAATTATGAAGTGCCTGGCAGTCTTCCACCTTTTTAAAGTGAGTATCTTTGAGTACGAGCACACGGGTGCTACGATCACCATGTTTGTAAATAGCTGCCTTAGCAAACCAAAACTTGTGTCTGGTGTTCAATTTCTAGGTCGACAAGATACCTCCCAAGTTGGACAGAGACAGCTTTCTAGGACGGGACGGGTCTATGCAGCCACCGTGCACACGGGGAGACTACAACTCTCCCTTCGGTGTCCTCTAGATTTCTGGGAAACGATGAGCACTCAGCTGCAGATCTAGACTCCATCTTTCCCCACCCAGGCCAACGTCTCTGTCGATCACAGACAGCTCTGAAAAATCTTGGTTCTCAACCCTCAAGGGAGAATAGAATGGGGCACAGACTCAGAAAAACAAAAAGCACAAGACTTGTCGAGTTAACTCCATGTTCTCATGAGTTCAGGTCACAGGCAATTAACAATTAACTCATGGGAAAGTGAGCTGAGATGAAATGCCACCAACACCCATGAAATGAGTGAGGGTCTGAAAACCATCTGATCCTCTGGGTTTGTTTGTTTCCATTGGCACATGAAGTACAGAGAAGAGGACTGGATATCTCTAGAAACTCAATCTGGCTTAAATCATTCCTATGAATGACTCTAATTGCTGCTGAGAATAGAAGGCTCTTGTACATTTCTTCTCATTTCTATCATGACTTGATTTTCATAATGCACAAGTCAAAACCTAGATGTACAATACTACATATTGACTGCCTGCTGCCCTTTCCAATATTTTGAACAAGTAAATGTCAATTACAGATAGAGACAGACAGACAGACAAATGTCAATACATGTGTACTACACATATGTATATTGCTAACTTATTGCACCTTCTAGCAGATTATGAAAGGGGATAAGGAGAGAGATAGAGAAAGCAAGAGAATCTCTTCCTTACTATCTCAATTATTTCTTAAATGATGAAAATCTACTTGGCAACGATTCTATTGTCCTGCTTGACCAAAGATTCAAGGTAAGAAAAAAGTAAAAATAATTAAATGATATCACTTTCACTTAGAACAACCTAATAATTAGGAAAGAGTTATTTATTTTCTTTATTTTCTAGAGAAATGTCTGATTAGGTTCCCTCTTGGAGAAATCTGTCCTATAGACTCGTACCCTTTCATTTAGCCCTCTTCGAAAGGGAAGCTCTTATCTGGGACAATTAACTCCCGAAGTTCAAAGCTCCAGTAGGTTTAACCCAAAGTGGTAAAATCACACTGAGAGGAAAGAAGCCTTTAACAGTGCAGTCTGGGAGTGAGTAGTGGATCGGGAGAAAGAGAGGATGCTCATCTGAAATAGAGCTGCAACTAAGACAATCAATGTTGTACTCACTCCTAGAAGAAAGCGTGTTTCCTTCTAGTGCTGGCTGGGCAGTGGAAAGAGGAAAAGTCTTTAAGGAAAAGCTAACCAACCCCACAGGAAGCCTCACCTGCAAGCATACCAACGCATACCGCCAACACACACATGCAGTGCACCCACATTCCCAAGCCCCAGACCCGAGACAGTAAATAGATGCAGAAATCCAAATCTTTTTTCGTTGCTGAATAGTATTCCATCGTGTGTATGTACCACATCTTGTTGATCCAATCATCTGTTTTTGGGTATTTTCAGCAATCAAAAAAGATAAACTAGAGTCATTCATAAAAACATGGATGGAGCCAGAAGAGATGATGCTCAGCGAAATAAGTCAGAAGGCAAAAGAGAAATACCGGATGGTTTCACGCCTAGGAGGAATATAAGAGAACCAAATAAGGGACCAAGGAAAAGAACAATAACAATTTTTTTAAAATACAACAAAAACAAAAAGACAAGGACAAGTCGGGGACACTTTGTGGGGAGGAGGGAAGGACTAGGATGAGGACAGAAAGAGCACAAGGGACTGAGGTGATGGTGCATAGGTGGAAAATTCATGGGGACCACAATTGATGTCAAATATATATAAATAAAGAGGAAAAAAAGAAATCCAAATCTCCTATTCATGCTGCTTCTCTCCTGGCCTGGGTTAAGAATTCCAGCACTCAGATTACTGTCTCACAGGCTCCCAAACAGAGCCCCTCCCCAAAGAAATCTGAACGTTCTTTTGGAAAGCAAGGCTGTTTCCAGCTGACTAGGCTAGATGGTGAGTGAATCTCAGTGTCAGGACTGAAAACCTATGGAAAGCTTTGTTTTTGAGAAATAAAATAGAAAGCTAATGTCACTCTTGTAGAGGTCCAACTAGTACTTTTTCTTGCGTAAGAGACTTACTCCTCTATTCACATATTTATAACCACTGTGGTGTTACAAGTACAACAAAACTGTGTGGGTGGGAAGGGAACAGATTTCTGTGACCTCCTTCCTGGGAGCTTGGCTCCTATTTTGATAAACATTAAAAAAAAAAGGCTAAAAAACAAAAATATTTCTTAATATCTGTGACGACAGTGACAAAGTAGAGATAAATCCAAGGATTAAGACAAAATCTCACTCTCCATAGACCATTTTCCTGTACGTTGCGAAGGGAAGATCTTTTTAAAAATAACTTGCCCAGAGAACTGCTTCAGTCCTCCATCGTGTTTATCCCCATGAAGCTGCATCTTCTGGCAATCCTCACTTCAGTGACCAGTCTAATTTTTCTAGGTCTTTTCTATCTACTCCGGTGTATTCCTTTCCTCTTTCCTCTCTTACGCCCCTTCTCTAGCTTTTATCAAAACCTACTTGCAGAAAGCAAGTACTGGTCATCACCACACCAGGTGATCTACAGTCAATAAAACCACTCCTTGAGAGCCAAAGTCTCTGCACACAGACTCGAAACTTCAACAATTAAAATAAGACAAAAATGAGGTGCATGATCAAAATTTAAAAAAAAAAAACTGTAGTAGATGCAGTCACTGGTCATTTTGAGCTCTACTGTCAACTGAAATCAGTTGAGCATTTGAAACAAATTCTCCTTTGCTATAACTGCCATCACTGAAACTATACCAAGATACCCCAAAATGGGAGATAGGAACAATTCTTTCACTTTTTAGCAATGACTAAGTTTTACAGACAGAATGGCAACTAAGCATTATTTACAGAGTTTAACTTACGGTCATTAATCTTTATCATCTAAAAATGAACACTATTCAGGAAATGGACCATATTCAGGAAAATATCTGTAGCTATTCACATTAGACAGGGTTTTCAGTAACAACCACTTGGAATATTACACTAGATATAACATACTTTTGAGGGATTTCATGTAAAAATCGTATAAGACCCCTCAGAATTATCCTTAGACAAGAGCAGATGTAGAGGGGGAAAAAAGGGAGATGGAATGGGAATCTAAATATTAGTGGACTGCTTCTAACACACACCTGGAGACAGCTTTCAAAGATTAATCTCTCACGGCTGGGTTTACTCAGCATATGTCCCCAGAGTGCAGGGAAAGTCTTGGTTATTTAAACTTTTTTGTCATTTGGAATCTGGATAAACTGAATTTAGTGTTTGGGGGATGTTCCATCATTTTAACTTGAACAGTCAATGAGATCTCATGTTGATAGTTACATTTCACTCTTCTCTGGCCAGAAGATTATTGGATCTGCTGCAGACAACTGAGTACTGGATTCCTGCAACCGGCTTTGGAAGAGAGTAGAAGTGGAGGAAGGGAGGGCCATTTTTAGAAGGACTTAAAGAACAGGAAGAGCCATGAATGAGGCAGGGTGTGATGGAGTGTGAGGACGATGGCAGGTCTCTGGACTGCCCCAGAGGTTCAGTGACCAGCACAGGATACCCATGGAGCAGCAGCAGGAGGCCGCACCCACTGGACATCTAGACTACTGGACAGCCTCCCTCAGGGTCTCTTCGGCCTCTACCTCACAGAGCTTCCGAAGACCCCTCAGCAGTGGGCAAGGCTCGAACCCTTGGATCTCAGCTGCCTTGCTGGTGCCCAGTAGATCCCAGAGGTCAATGATCAGGGCTTTATTCTGACAGGCTCCTTGGGTCATAGACTCTTTCTGCTCATGGAATACTGGAAATGACCCTCCTGCCAAGTTCCTGTCTCTGTTCCAAGTCCATGTTTTGGTGGACATGACACCCTAAGGGCTCAAAGCAAAGTTACAGTGACTGAGAGCTGGCCTTCCCCAAAGGTGGAACAAGTAAATGCCAATGAGAAAATATCCAGGGGAATTTTTCTATGGGATGGTTCCTCTCTTGCATTTTTCCACAGCACCCTACTTCTTGCAGTAATTTTTTATATCACAGTTAATAGTTATTTGTAGAATACATGTTTAACATTTGCCCCATCTGCAGAGAGAATACTCCCTAAGGGAGGGAGTTTTGTTTCCCTCCCTACCATTTGGCACATGGTAAGTGCCAGAGGAATGTTTGCTGAGTGAATGAGCGATGGATGAGCTTCCTGCATATATACGTATATATTCATTCAAATATACAAATAAGACTCACTAGTTAAAATCATAAATTATATCTTCTTTATTAAATATTCTCTTAAACTTTTTCATATCTTAACAACTTAGGAACACTTAGGTTTTCTCACACTCATGAGGACTCATTTATTGAAGATCACCTGTCGGGCCTCGCCGGTGGCACAAGGGATTGAGCACAGCACTGTGGGGCTTCTGCAGCCACTGCGGCACGAGTTCGATCCCAGCCAGGGAGGGACCCACATGGCGCAGCAGACCTCTCCTGCCTCACCCCTGCTCCCCTCCACAGTGTATTCCTATAGATCTGCTTGTTCTACTCCCTACTCTGTCTCTGGTGAATCCTCACCCCCCATATCTCTGGCCTGTACCCCAGTTCTTGTATGCATAAATAAGTCAATCTTAAAAAAAAAGATCAATGTCAAGAGGTCTTTAAAGAGTGCACTACAATGAGCCTGAAAATGCCAGCACCCTACGTAGATTCAGTACACCGTCTCCAGAAACAGTGTTGTTTGCTGCACAGTTCATTTTACCATTAATGGGAAACAGGTCATTCTCAGCGCTGCTACAGATTATTTTATGTGTCTCATATTTAACAATTATTTTCTCTTAGCCATTGTTCAAAAGAGCCCTGAGGTGGTCAATAAGCACTTCCCTTCCATATAGGAAAACTGGACCATGGAAAATCATTTTCTGTGAGCCAAAGAAAATTGAAGACCAAAAACCAGAGCTAGAAATGCAGACTCTGTCTGCTTAGCGCTGCGTCCCAGGAATATAAATAGCCACAAAAAGAGGCGATAAAACTTGGTCAAAATAAAAACACTTAGCTCCTAAATACTAAGTTGTAATTGGATAATAAGTCAGCACAACCAAATTATGGTAAGCAAGTGACAATGTACTAAAATACTGTATTAGTATTCAAGTAAAGAAAATTTCATTCTAAGTGTAAGCACCTACTTATCCTTTCTGGTATTCACCTCTTCCTCTCCCTTAATATGCATTAAGAACATATTTGAGGGTACTTAATTGATTTTCATTAAGAAAAGGAAGACTCGTGAACAATCCTTCAAACACAAATTTCTTCCTTCTCTGAACCCTGAGACACAGTGTCAATATCAGTCATTTAGCAAACAAGTATTGCCCTTACATTTATTGGTGGTTTTTTACCTTCTCCCAAGGATAACAATTTACTTTGTCTCCCTAACTGGACTCTAAATTTCCTAAGAACAGAGGAAGTATTTCTGGATATTTTCCTATCTTTTCTGAAAACCACAGTACCTGGCACAGAATAGGAGCACAATAAAAAAAAATTCTGAACCATCTGACATTTCCAACTGAATGGGTGGGTGAAGGCTCCAATTCATACAGTAAAGTATGGCATCTGGAGGAAATAATAACAATTCCAATAATTCTTTTGGAATTGCTTAATTAAATGAGAGTCAGGTCAAGGCCCTCTCCCTTAGGTCATCTGTTTGCAAAGCCCTCACTCAGAAGCTGGTCTCTCAGAGCCACGGCTTCAGGCCAAAATGCTCCCCACAATTCCATGCTGGGGCCACCTCTGGACACTCAGAGGCTACTCTAGTTCAACATGTCTAAAGCCACATTTATCATTCTGCTTTTGCCAAGCTGCCTCTCTCCATGGTCCCAAACAAGGCAAAGAAATCCAGGTCGAAACAAACTTGGAGAAAACTCCTTCTCTGCCTCTGCTCCAAATCGAATTCTATATCAATTCTCATGTCAAATATGGCCCCTAGTCCTTCTTCTCTAGTGGCACCATAACAATTAAAGCACCTTCTCCCCCTGGACTGCAGGCCTCTCATCTCCTCTCCAGTCTGTTCTTCATACTTCCAGTCTAAGATCCAGATCTCATTTTGTTACTCTTCAGTTTACAGTCTTTTTAAACAATTTCTCACAACTTACAGCACAGAATGTAAACTCCTTAAAATTACATGTATCCAAAACATATTATCTGAAAGATGAATGGAGACTGGCTAGAATCCAGCATGTTTTGAGTGCAATGTAGCAAAATACAAAACACAAAAAACTTGCCTCCTTAAACTATGACCATATTATTTAGAGTAAAACAGAAAGTAAACTTTTTTCAATCCCATGTATCACTGCCTAGCTCATGCCTTCCTTTGCAACCTGACGTCCCACTCCTCTTCACAAGCCACGGTTTCTCATGCCTGAGTATCTTGCATGCCCTATCCCCTCCATTCATCAACTTCTGACCATCCCTCAATAGGGCTCAAGTGGGGACTGCTGGAAGATTCTGTACAGTCACTTTTGAAGGAAAATAAGAGTCTGGGAACTGATTTGTAAAGGAAAGTCACCCTGCTGTGCAGAGAATCTGCTGTGTGGACCTTGATGAACCAACTGGGAGACAACTGCTTCTCAGGTGGCAGGTCTAGTACCTCCACATAACTCCATGAATGAGAGCAAAGAGACCCAATCACACCCTTGCCACTGGGAGTAATCAATGAGAGCTGAGAACTGATTAAAGGACACTAGGACTCAGGCTCTACCCTTAAGCAGTGAAAGCAGCTTTTCCAAAAATTCAGCTCCAAATCCTGGGCTGATTTATTCCAGGCTGACTGGGGGACTTTGTTTTCCTTGCATTTTTTGCATAAGGCTGACATGAATGAAAGAAATCTGTGTAAATGTTTTCTTTGTAACTCTCAGGACACTTCCCAGAACAAAAACACAGCTCCCTGCTCATCTGCTCTCTCTAGTCTTCAAATGCTAGGTGGTTCCTTTTGCATACCCAAGGGCTCTTTTGCATACCCAAGGGCTCGCCAAAGTAACTGCACATAATAGACATCCAGTTAACTGTTGACTGAGTAAACTCGTATTGTCTGAACATTGATGACACTATTAAAAATCTGAGATGAGGACCTCCCTGGTGGTGCAGCAGGTTTAAGCACCGCACTGTGAAGCATCCACAGCACATAGCACAAGTTCGATCCCTGGGCACGGAGGGGACCCACATGGCGCAGCAGACCTCTCCTGCCTCGCCCGCTGCTCCCTTCTGCAGTGTGTTTCAGTAGATCTGCCTGTTCTGCTCCCCATTCTGTCTGGTGACTCTTCTCACCCCCTGCACACCTCTGGCCTGTACCCCATAAATAAATGCATAAATAAATAAATCTATAAGGAAAAAAAATGTGAGATGAGCAGAAAAAAAAATACAGAGGGCTTAATTAAATCAGAACTATGAAACCAAAGCTCAGCTTACCTGCTTAGCTTTTCCTTCTACTTTTGCTGTGTGGTTAGGAAGAATCTGTGTACCATAGTGGGGCATAGTTGAGTTCTCTCAAACTCCAAGCAGACTAAGGAGCAGAGCTGGACTCACTCCTGTGAGCTGGGAGGACAGAATCAGAGACACAACCGCACACTCTCCTCTCCATCAGCTTCACTTTAAGTATTGGCCTCACTGTGTCCTAACATAGGACATGAAGTGGGAAGTGGAACCAGCAGCAGCCGCCAGCAAAGCCCAGAAGACAGGAAACTGCTTCTTTCACGGCCAGTTGAGCAAACTCAATGAAGAACTCTACTGCTCCAACTCAGAGCACACCTGAGACCCCAAACCATTGCCAGAAAGGTGAAACTCTAGGATTAGCCAGCTCTGGATGTTAAGCCCATTCCTGTTGTGGGGAGCAAGGGATGGGGAGAGGGGGCGGGTCTCTTACCATAATAATGGGAGTGGGGAAACTTGCTTTTATTCCCAAGAAAATGAGCAAATAGAAAGTGCAATTCAGTATGGACTTTCGTTCACAGTATGTATGGACTTTCGTTCACAGTACATGAAGCTAATTAAGGGTACCATCATATGCAAGATGTTAAAAGAAGACAATAAAAAAAGAATGCTGTCAGCCAGCTACACTGGTAACCATTTTCCTCTTTTTAACTCATAATATCATTATAAATAATGCAAAAAAAAGCATCATCATCCTCATAGAGTACTGTATAAACAAAATTTATTATACTGACTACCTCATAGTTTGGCAAAATAAATACACAATAGCTTAATTGCAACTCTGATAATAAATGCCAAGAAATATGTGTAACCTGTTCTCTTGCCCTCAATTTTTAAAAAAAGTAGAGCGATATCATTCTGTCATATGGCAGACTGGTGATAGAAAAACTCTTGTTCAGGACTGAAGGAGCACCTCATGACTTACACCCATGCATCCATGAGGTTCCCCCACATCATCAGAGGTACAGAGCACAGCAAGGTCAGATTTCTCCTGATTGGAGGATTCCCTAAAAAAAAAAAGTCAATGGGAGGTGCTCTTAAAAATCCAAGCCACTCCCTTATATTCCTCCTAGGGGAGGAAAAAAGGGTCAAGGAAAGGAATAAGAACTAGGGGAGGAAATAGGAGCCTCCCTGATGGCGCAGTGGGTTAAGCAATGCACTGTGAAGCAAACCGCAGCCACTGCAGCACAAGTTTGATCCCTGCCGCCAGCCAGGGAGGGGACCCACATGGCACAGCAGACCTCTCCTGCCTCGCCCGCTGCTCCCCTCAGCAGTGTACTTCTGTTGATCTGCCTGTTCTGCTCCCCGCTCTGTCTGGTGAACCCTCTCACCTCCCGCGACTCTGGCCTGTACCCCAGCTCTTGTAGCATAAATAAATAAATCTTTAAAAAAAAAAAAAAAGAACTAGGGGAAGAAATAAGGATCAAGGAAAGGAATAAGAACAACAACAATAATAATAATAACAACAAAGACACAACAAAAACCAAAAATGAAAAGACAAGGACAAATTGGGGACACTTGGTGGGAAGGGGGGAGGAGGAGGGTTGAGGGCAGATGGGAGCATGGGGGACTGAGGTGATGATGCGCTGGTGATATGGTGATGGGGAATACATGGGGATTACAATTGATGTCAAATGTATATAAATTTAAAAAAAATTGCACTAAAAAAAAAGCCAGTTGGAAAAAAAAAATCCAAGCCACTCCTATAGCGGGAGGAGACAGGACCAGAGCACATGCACCTGGGTGACTGCTGGGGTTTACTGAGAAGCAAAACTGAGAACTGCCACCCGCCCCCTGCCCCCAGCAATGTAAGGACAATGCCCCACACACACACCTGCTCCCCTCCAGCTTCCAGAACTGTGCGTGCACATGTGAGCGGGTGGGCAGGCTGCGCAGGGAGGCTGAGGTGCACTGCACACCTGAACTGGCTGGGCCCTTGTCTGTAGCTCCTGCTCACGGGAAGGGGGAGCCAACGTAACAGTAAACACTTAGGCGCTGTTGTCAAGGCAGCTGGGGTAGAGCTTCAAGTTCACGTTTTCAGTATTTGATGCACAACTATGTGGCTCACGCTACAAGGCTGGGTAAGAGTTTGCCCTAATTCTTTCCCAGAGAACCTGCAAAGCAGCCCTCGGTTTCAAATCCATATTGGCCATTCACTATGTTTCAGGTAGTATTGTAGGCACTGGGGATACTCCAGTGATCAAAACAGTGTGGGGGGGGAACCCCTCTGTTCTTGTAGAGCTTCTATTCTACTTGGAGGAGACAGAGAGTAAACATAGTTAATAAATGATGGTGAGACATGAGAGAAATGTCTGATTTTTCCCTCTCATGGTGCCAAAGAAAAAAATGAAGCTGAAGGGGGATGGGTAGGGTTATGACGTAAGAGGACCATCTCCTACATGCTCCTAAGCTGTCAGTTCGTGGTAGGATACCGTCCTTATCCTCTAGGATACCGTCCTTATCCTCGTGCTGCTGCCAGTGACCTGGTGACCACTTCTCCCCAGAGCAGAAAGGGCAGGGCTGTGGAGGGACAGGCAGAACCTGGGATTCTGCCCCGGGCTGTGGCCTGGCCACATCTTACCCTGAGCTTACTTAGGTCAGTTTAGCTTTCCATCCACCACCTCCCTCCATGATGTTAATAAGATCTGCCTCCAGCCTAGCTCATGGAAAAACGTGCTGGTAGGTAATATGGCCGATTGGCTGGCCCAAATATGCATTTATCGTCATTTTGAATATTAAAAAGTTCACATGTGGGTCTTTAGGTTTCCTTTGTCACCCGTTGACTGAGCACCTACTATGTGCCAAGCCCTGTTTAGAAACTGGAGGTACAGCAGTGAGCAAGATACAGTCTCTCCTCAAGAAACTTCCATTCTAAGGATGGAGATGAAACATCCAACAGTAAATTAAATGCGGGAGAACCGGACAAAATACCACCGAATGATTTAGTCCACATGTGAGACGACCAGGCTGTGAACTTAGATGGCCTCAAGCTTCACCGAATTCCCCCTCAGGTCCCCTGTGGCACCACAGGCACTTTCCCTAAGGGTGCCAAGGTAATACATTGGTATGAATGTGACTACTGGGTCTTTCCAAAAAGGCGGTTTCCTTTCTCTTGCTGACAGTCTGTTTCATGGACAAATCAACATACACGCTACTCTCTCCTAAGGTGCTGACTTTGTGAACTGCAAAGTGTTATTCCACACTGTATAACTAAACACGTCGTTGATTTCCCGAGTCTTTACCACCTTATCATAGCAATAGTTTCATTTTAAAGAAGGTGGTAGTAAAATTTATAACACTGTTTTTTTTTTGGTTTTTGTTTTTGTTTTTGTTTTTCAAAAAAGCCATAATGACAATAGTAAAATGTCCTTTTCAAATTAGAAAGTGAAGCTAGAGATCTGCTAGAATGGCTGTTGGGCAGGATGACTCAGTAGGAAGGATCAGGAGTAAAAACAAATCAAAAACACACATTTGCAAAAGAATCAAGCCACGCCTTTAATGTCCAAGAGCACAGGTGCTGGAAGCTGCAAGAGACTGGAAAATGAAAACGCAGGTAGCATCACACCCCAGCAACTTGGGGAGAGGAGCCTAACAGACATGAACCAAGAAAGCAGCAAGAGTATGTTGTGTTCAGCTCTGCACTGGGCCAGTTCCCATCTCAGTCTTTTGCCAAACACTGCTCTCTAGCCTGACTACCTCCAGAGCAGCTTTGAGTAGTGAAACAGCCCAGAAAAACACTCGCTGAGTGTGTGCACATGAGCCTAGGGGAGGAGGCCAGTTAGACTGTGTGAACAAAACAAACTTTCTGTGTGCACCACAGTATGGTCAGATGTCACGTTCATTCCATATAACATGAGCTTACTGTAAACACCGCTCTGCAAGAGGGACCGCCTGCATGTAGCTAGCTCCACTGCCAGGGAGCCCGCAGGCCAGTTGGCAAGGTTTCCAAGTAAGTTTACAGCTTCAGCTTGCAGCAGTCAGACAATTCAAAAATCAGATTATTTGGCATGGTTTCCCACTGGGATCAATGACAATGAAACTCTCTTCCATTTTTGATGGAAAGGCTTTTCTAAATTGCATCTGAATAGAGGCCCCTTAAAGAGACACCACCACCTTCTTGCTTCCCTTTAGAAGTTTTGCATATCTAGTTGGGATGTGGTCTCCCCTAAGATGAAATTGGCTGACTCAGACCAATGCCTTTTTCATTTGCTTTGTTTTGGGGTGGGAGCACACACATGTTTATGGCTTTCATAAATAATAACTGTAACAACACAAGCGCTGGTTTGCCCATCACAGCCCCTCGCAGGAAGAGCATGGCTTGGAGAGGAACTCATTGTTCAAACTGTACTCAGAATTTGATTGCAAATATGTGATGAAGTGAGTACTTGGTAGTGATGGCAGGTGACTTTGGGATCTGGCCCAGCTGAAGAGCATAGTGTAAACACACAGCTATCACTGTAGCTTCCTACCTGGCGTAACCAACAGCTCATCACTTATGAAACCATTTCACACACGCGAAATGCCCTGTATTTTTAGGTTACCTCTCCTCTGCACCCCAAAACCAAGTAAAGTCAATAAAGTAAAGAAATTCAGGTATTGTCCCTCAGACCAACAAGTATTTCTGTCTTGAAAGCAAATGTCCCATTTTATTGCGCAAATGTTGCTAAGAAATGCAAATACTACTTCGGACCCCTCCTTTCGCCAAACAGCCCTTTCTTCCAGTAACCATTTTTCTGCTAGAAAGAATCCTAAGAAAACAGCAGATCTGAACTGGGCCAGGAAGAGGATGAGAGCAGAATTTAAGCAATTACAAAGTAAGTTGAATGTGAACTCTTGGTTAAGTTCTTTGACCTCCCAAGGTATTTGCAAGCATTTTGCAGGAAAAAGCTACCTTTGATTGGAAGTCTTTGTTCTCAAACTTTTTTTCTGGGCGAAGAGGCCCAGAACATCTCCATGCGTAGCGGACTACTACTAAGCCCCAACCAAAGAACATCTTCCCCTCTGCAAAGCAAGCAACTGAAACAGCAAAACAGTCCAAGAAAAAGACAGATCTCTGTCAAAGGGAAGGGTGCAGTGACTGTGATTACCAGGCAGTTGTGGAACTTCTAGGTTCTATTTAAAGGGCCAGGCAGGAGGGGGGGCAGGTTGAGCAGTAGTAATTGTGGCTGTGTAGTAAAATACTGACGGGAGAGGGTAAAGAGACAAAAGAAGTAAACAGATTTACTTACAATCCTCGGAGGCGAAGCCAAATTTTCTCGATCTGTTCCGGCTGCAGGTATTTCAGAGAGTTGCTCTCAAATTCTTCAATCTCCTTGGTCGGGGACTCCATAGCTGCAGGTTCTCACTGGGAGTGAGACAGAGAGTTTGGGCCGTCCCCTCCCCGCCTCCACACTCGCTGGCCCTGGAGCCCCCAGGCAGGCTGTGTGCTCCTCGCGCTCGTCACTTTCTCAGTGCGCTCCCCCTTGTGCGCCCCCACAATCCCGACCTAAAGCTGGCTCGGATGCGGGGCAACGCCAGGCCCAGGTGACCCCGGGAGGAAGCTGCTGCAAACAGCCATGGTCCCGGACTGACGCGGGGGCACGGACTGTGCTGAGCTCAAGGACCGCAGACCTATTTGGATCCTCTCTTCTTTTCCTTGTTCTTCTTCCTCTCTTTCTTTTTAAACAAAGCCACAGGAGCGATCAGTGTGAGAGCTGAAGGTTTTGGAGGAGAGAGGACCGGGTTGGAAGGGGAGGGAGAGAAGAGGGAGAGACGGAAAAGGTGTTGGGGGGTGGGGTGGTGCAGAGGGGGAAGTTGGCGCCGAGAGAGCCTGGCCCTTAGGCCAAGCACCTCGGCTCCACCCCAGCCGAGGTCTTGGGGCACCGGCTCCCCTCTTGCCCCCTCTCTGCCCTCTTCTCTACCTCGCTGCCGCTGCGCCCCCTGTTTTCTTTCACTTACCAGCAGCTCTGCTGACAAGCGAGAAAACTGTCAACTGAGAAAAGTCGGCTGTCAGCGGCTGGGACTGGCGTCTGGTCTGGCACCCCGGGCCCAAGGGAGGGGCGGAGGGGCGCGCCAGCAGGGCACCAGCCCGTGGGGGTCCAGCCTCAGGCTGGCCAAGCGGCAGGGGCCCCAGCGCGCTGTGTAGATGTCCTCTGAAGTCCGCACAAAATAAATACCACAGCAGCACGCGCGCAAATCAGAAGCCAGGGGCGCCTGTGTCCTCCTCCCCGGGGACTAGCGGGACAAACGGAGGCAGCAGCAGCGAGGTTCAGCTGAGTTTGTGCTGAGAGTTTTCATTTCCAGCTCTCACTTCCACACCCATCGGGCGCTGGTTCCATTTTGAAATACTACAGAGGCTGATAGGAGCAAACAAACTGCACATCCACATTTGGAAAGTCCTGATACAGTCTTGGTAATGGAAGCGCCTCCTCTTGCCTCACTCCCTCTCTAAACAAACGTGCAAGCAAATAAATAAATAAATAGCAAGTAAACAAACAAATCAACCTACAGTGAGGAGTTTCCACTGGTTTTCGACAGGGACTCCTCAGAGGTCCCGGTTGGGATGGGTGGGCAGGTGTTAAGACTGGCAGTAGTTTGGGCTCCTCATCAGGATCCCCCTAACCCTATGCCAGTCACCATCCAGTGAGGGCGGATGCTCTGGATCAGCTGGATGGGTATGGAGTTAGGGACAGGAAAGGGAAGACTAAGAGAGGGACCAAAGGCAGAAAAAGAATAAAAGTGATGCTAAAGGTGATGGCAGCCCTGCCATGAGGGGAGTGGTGGTGGAACTCCCTTCTAGAGGAAGCCAACGCCACTTCCCAGGGGTCACTGCAAACACAGCACTCAGCTTGCCCAGTGCGGTATTCTTTTTCCTCACTGATGGGTAATGACTCTTTCAATCACACTCCTTTCATTCTTCTATCAGATCCTGCTTCTCCAAAGTCAGATCCACTTAAAAGTGAAAACGATCAATCATAGTTCATTGAGCAAGTGAAGGTCGATTCATGTGGCCTTGATGGAGGAGTACAATGACAGTGCCTACCACCTAAATGGGCACCCTGTGGCAGTTAGCATTTACTTTCCAGAAATGAGAGACGAGAGAGGAGAATGGCGCGGCCAGCCCCACACACTGCAGCAGAGAAGGTGCATGCCCCAAGGTGAGTGGACACACCTGTCGATGGGGAAGAACTTGCACACGCACCTGCTGTGCAATCTGAAGTCACCTCGTGAAAATCGGTCCTTCAAGGTTTTCTGGTAGCACATACCTTTCCACTGAGTCAAAGCATTCACTCTCAGACACAACTGCATTACACAGCCAACATAACACGTGGACCCGTTCAGCTGGAGCAGCTCTAGCTTTCCTTTTTAAAAACTGAGATATGCATTGACTCCCTTATACGATGTTATTTGAAATAAAATATTCAGTTGCTTTTTTGAGTAAACCCAATTACCCTCCTAATGCCACCTAGCGAGGAACAGTGTCTGGAGAAGATGGGATGTTTAAATAAAGAGATTAAGCCCAAGTGGGGTTTTTACCCACTGTGTATGCCGGGCAGAACATGGAAGTATGACAATAACAACAGCAAATATATCAAAAACCTCTCTAAGGCCGAAGTGCTGTTCTAAGTGTCTACACACACCTTACACTGGGGTGACAACCCAAGAAACAAATCCCAAGTCTAAAATACTTTGCATATCTCTGGCTTAGCAAACCTGAGTGCTGGCCTCACCTATCTCAAGTGTGCCCAGAACACGGACGTGAGCCCACAGCTGGGCAAAGTCACCTAATGCAAGACCTTTTATAATAAAGCAATGGCTATCTCAGACACAGGCAGTCTTGATGTGGCTGTCACAGGATGCAAGAACACAAGACCCAAAAACTGGCAGTGACCCAATGCTCTGTATCAGCCTGAAGAGCACTTCAGACCTCCCACCCCCCGCCCCAAGCATCCAGAGGTGCCAACCACACAAAACGATGAAAACCCCATTTGGGATTAATCTCTTTTTATAACATCCCCTTCTCTCCAAACACTGTTCCTTGCTAGGTCCCCAGCATAACAGGACGGTATCATTCTGTAAGTCAGTGACCCACGAAAAGTCCAACACTCAAAAATTCCAACTTCCGCTGGATGAGTTTTGCTTTTACAACCTCCTAAAGTTGAAAAATTGTAGGACAAGTCATTGTACGTCACAGGCCGACTGTGCTGTCCCCATTCTACAGTAAGAAAATGAAAGCACTAAGAGGTTAGCCAGAGCTATAAAGAGAGAACTGAATTGGGAAGAGCAGAGCTTGAGTTATGGCTCATTGTTTATTCAAGACAAAGTTGTCCCCCTCACAGAGTCCCATTTTTCCAAAATTATTAAATGAAGAATGCAGGCCAAAAAAATGTATATCTCTTCCAGCTTTATGATTGTATGAGGTTTGCTGGAGAGACATGGGGCGAGAAATTGCTAGAAAGAGAAATACAGATGGCGGAATGTAGACTCTGATGACGCCATGGTTTCTCTGAAGAACAGCCTGGGAGGAGCGGATAAAGGATAAAACTCATCTCCCTGCCCAACACCACATCTATGACTTCTCCCCAGTGTTTGTAGGATTTTGATTAAGTCGGAGGAAAACAAGTTGGGGATGCAGGGTAAGAAAGGAAGAGTCTTTCACTGCAATTATACAAATCTGACAGGGAGAACAAAAAAATTCTCCCAAACTTTCTGAAACATGACTTTATTTCATTTTAGAAAAACTTTAAAAACTAAGTGTGTATTAGAAAATCGATAAGGATAGAATGTTGCTATATTTTATGGTTATAATCAGAGTAGTAGGAAGGAAACTTAAAGATGACCTAGTTTAGAAGTTTCAAATTTTGTAAGCAACTGAATATTTTATTTCAAATAACATCGTACAAGGGAGTCAATGCATATCTCAGTTTTTAAAAAGGAAAGCTAGAGCTGCTCTGGCTGAACAGGTCCAGGGAGTAAGTAGGGACACAGTCCATCTCTGCCTCCTCCATATCCCGCCTCTGGGTACCCAGTGCTCCCAATTCATGCATGAGAAAAATGGGACCAAATACCAGAAACTATCTTTGGATTCCCTCCTCCTTACTTTCTAACCACATTAGGAAAAGTACGTCTTCTCTCTGCCAACAAACTCTTACTACTGCTGCATGCACCATGCTATGGTGTCACTAGGGTTTTGTCCTCTCTTTATCACAGGTAAGATCCACTGAATGGCGGCAGCAGCATTATAGGCCACAGTTCCTACAGGCATACTGCTCAGAGGCAACCAAAATACTGAGGCAGGGCCTCCCTGGTGGCGCAGTGGGTTAAGCAACACACTATGAAGCAAGGCGCAGCCACTGCAGCACAAGTTCGATCCCTGCTGCCAGCCAGGGAGGGGACCCACATGGTGTGGCAGACCTCTCCTGCTGTGCCCGCTGCTCCCCTCAGCAGTGTACTTCTGTTGATCTGCCTGTTCTGCTCCCTGCTCTCTGTGGTGAATCCTCTCACCCCCCCCCCACACCTCTGGCCTGTACCCCAGTGCTTGTAAGCATAAATAAATAAATCTTAAAAAGTAAAAAAAAGAAAATACTGAGGTAAACCCACCCCAAATAAAAGGTCTAAGAAAATGCAAAGTCACCGACAACTTTGCTTTGGGGCTTAATTTCCATTATAACTTCTGAACTTGGCTTTTTGAGTAAAACTTTTTAGTAATCTTGTATGGTGAAACATCACTAAATATGTGTCAACATGCACAGTGTATACACATATATATTTATGTTTTTATATATATTTATGTATTTATATATTTATATTATACTTATGATATAAATATATAAACACACATACATGTAACTGCCAGTTTATATGGAATTTAAATAGTCTCCCATACAGACATCCACTAACTTAGCACATTACTAGCAAATATCTGCATTGACATTCAGGATTACAGGTTCACAGAGAAAATGAGCCCACTGTCCCTGGCAGATTTCAAAGAGAAGTTCGATCATTATCTGACGAGGGAGCAAGAATCAGGTTTGCAGGCATAAGAACAAAACTTCTGTTACCTGAACTCTAAGATTTCATGAGTCAATGATACAATAACCAGCACCACCTTTCCCAGGTATTAAGGAAATACATGTGCCGAACACTACCCTAGGAACATCACAGGCTATTTCCTTTCATTCTCAACAAAATACTTAGGCACAATCCTTTATTCCCATCTACAAATAAAGGACGAAAGAGTCCTAAAAGGTCACATCACTTTGACAGAATTCAGTGGCACAGCCAGGTTTTAAACCCAGCACAGAGTTCAAAGTGCTCTTTCTCCTTTTTTTATATTACCTCCCTGAAGATACAGAAGAAGGCAAGTAAAAAAAGGTACAAAACAGAGAGGGTGGGGCTGCAGGAGCATGGTTAGAAGGACCCTAGAGCTGGGTGGATTAGAAGGCCACGGAGCAGAGCTGCCATTTGAACAAGAGCCTGAAGGTGTCTAATCAGCTGCTTACAGGGAGGTGAGCCGTGATAGGAGTTTCCAGAAAGAGGGCACTGGATGATAGGAGACACAGAAGCATGAGATGGGCTGGACTGTCCAGTGATGTGCAAAAATAAGTATATGACTAAGAAAAGCAGGAGAAAATGCTGGAAGGATCAGTCAGATCTTATCGTCATGGAAGAAGCTTGGGCCTCCAATGCAGATGATGGGACCACGCATGGGGTGCTTCTAAGCAGAGGAGGCATGGCCGTGGACCTGCTGGGGTGCATGCTGCCGTGAACGTGCAGCACATAATGAGGTCAACTCTCTGGAACAACTCCCTGATACATAAGTGTACAATGAAAGGCACAAGCGGTCATCAGGGTCCCCTAAGAGGAATCCAGCTGCTGGAGGCAAACGAGCTCCTCAGCGTACAATGAAGAGCTGGATGAAGAAAGGAGATTCCAAAAAGGACAACGTCATGGCCCACGAGCACCCATCTTCCCGCTCAGAGACGCTGCTTGTTTTGACCTCGATAAAGCAAGCCGGTGTCCTAGATACATTTTTCATGACTTGGCAGTGGCATCATGAAGAGAGTCTGTTGAGGAGGAAATTCTGGAGAAGCATTTAGAACATCGGAAGTAGCACCACCAGCACAGCAGCCCCTCCTTCCCACCCACAGCAGATGTGAGCCAGCCCCCATCACACACCGCCAGCAGAGGCGCTTCCCTCCCACTGGCTTCCCCTCCTGGTAGAGGCCTTTTTGGTGACAGTCACGCTGCTTCTCCCTTGGACATTGCCAGTTGGCTTACGATTTGGGGCAGACTCTGTCCCAGGAAGCAGCTCCACTAGAAATAAGCGATGCAGGAAGAGGGAGTGAACTGGTCTTAGAACCCCCATTCTAAGCCCCATCTGAAATGGGATCTCTGGCTACTCCAGCTATCCAGAGAGGGATGGAGAAAAAAGGGGGAGCAGAGACAAGAAGGAGTGACAGCTCAGGGGCAGTCAGATGTATCCTGCATGTGACCCAGTTTCTGTCCCTTTGTTGTTCTACCAGGAGAAACGCACATGATCCTTCCGATGGAAGTAGCTCGAGCAAAGAAAAGGACTTAGAGCTGCACTGAATCACAGGGGACCTAAGACAAGATAGTTCTCTTCTCAGTCCGTGGCCAGGTTGGGCTTAGCAACCTCTGGATGCCTTCCAGTTCCACATTCCTTGATTTAAAACTCAGTCTGGCCTACCTGGACTAACCAAGCATTTCACTGTCAAAAAGAAAAAAAAAGAAAAAGAAAAGCCTAGAGCCTGGTGCGCCTTGCTATATTTGACTATGATAAGCATAACCTAGGTTGGCTAATCAGAGCCACCACCATGTATCTCTGAACAAAGTGCTTACTCAGTGGGTGACACAAAGCTAAAAGATATAATCCTGGTTTCCTCAGGGGAGATTTGATGTGGTTACTAGAAAAGAGAAAGGCCTATTTTTCTCCTCCTTGAGATAAAAATCTCTAAGTCTTGAGGCTCCTGTGGTCCTGAGTTATCTGTCTGCCATGTACTGAGAATATACCGGAAAAAAAAGTCTTTGCTGACATCAGCAAAGAGAGAAACAGAACTAGAAAGACATAAAACTGTGAAAGGATCTAGTAAACCCCTTGATCCTGCTATACCTGAAGCCAAGTTGCCATAAATTTTAAAGTTATAGGACCTGAATAAATACTCACTCTCATTTTTTCACTTAAATTATCTTAAATCAAATTTTCATCACTGACAAGACCAGTGCCATAAACATTAGAGGCTCTAACAGAAGAGTTCATCTCCCAGCTCAGCTGTCCAACATGAGAGGAAGGAAAAGAAGCTAGAAAACAGCACAGACACCTGGAGTGGGAAGAACACCCAATGTAAATACAAGAAGTCTTTCTATGTTTTGACAAATGTAAATCATTTTGTTTCAATAACTTATTGATCATAACCTATCAAAGCATCACCATATTATCCCCATTAGCCCTTCCAAATCACCTTGAAGTGAGTGAAATACACACTACTATTATCCCCAGCTTAGAAATGGAGCGGCTGAGCTCCTTGAGGTCTGCTGACTTGGCTCGGCTCTTCCACCCTCCAGCTAGCTGGCTGAGCAGCAGTAAGCCTGTCTCACTCCTGGCCCCGGTGGCCACTGTGCCTCTCAGAACACACTGCCAACCCAGCAAAATTAACTTGGCTGTACCAATGAAATTGAAATTTTTGTTCATGTAAAGCTGCTGATGCTACAGTCAGCCAAAGTCTGACTCAAATGCACATAAATCAGTGGGTTGTTCTTCCTATCACTGTAAAGCAAGTTCTAATGTGGAAAACCTCAGTGCTGAAAGGGACCTTGGTGACCCCTGGACTCAAGCTCCTGATTACACCCCTAGGAAGGAGCAGCCCCAAAAGGTTAGGGAGGTGTACACAGGAATCGGCATTCGATGGTGGCAGCGCTGGAACCAGAGCTGTGTGCCTGGACTCCCAGTTCAGTGCTCTATAATCTCAGAACTTCTGGTTGTCAAGAATGTCTCCTGCTCCCAGCCAAGGATTGTTTTTTAAAAGGATTTATTTATTTATTTATGCATACAAACACTTGTACGTACAGGCATACAAGCAGGAGAGGTCTGCCACGCCATGTGGGTTACCTCCCTGGCTGGTGGCAGGGATCGAACTCATGTTGAAGTGGCTGTGCTTCACTTCATAGTGCGTTGTTTAGCCCATTGTGCCATCAGGGACGCCCCCCAGCCAAGGATTTGATTCAATGGTTTTCTCATAGATAAAAAGAAAGAATACCCCCTAAAAGCACAGGCCACTTTCAACAGCTTGCTGCAGGAAAAGGTAAAAAAGAGGAATAATAAGGAGCCTGATATGATGGGGCAAGGAAACCAAGAAAGGGAGACAGGCAAAGTTGGGGTGTGCAGACTGAGATGGTCTGTGACTACCGTATGAAAGCCCAGTCTTTTTACGCTTATGCCAGCAGAGAACCATTAAAAGAAGGCAAAGGTAGAAACTGGATAATTTATGATTATAAAGAAGGAAAAAAAAATGGCTTTCAAAAAATGTTTGAACTGCCATCAGAGAAGATTGGTAGATTTCTGTCTCTGTGTGGGGTGCAGGGGACAATCTCACAAACAAACAAATGCTGGAATCTTTAACATGCATTCACTCAACGAACATCTGCTGAATGCTTCCTATGTACCAGGCATTCTGTGATAGAAAGGATGCAGGAGTCAATAAAAAAATCCAATGTCTACATCATGGAGCATCAGTCTAATTGGGGAAACAGACATCAAACATCATAAAACAACAAATACATCATTGTAAATTGTGAAAAGTGCTGAAAAGAAAATAAACAGAAGCCAGTACAGAAAACAATGTGGATGGGATTTATAAATAGGCCGACATTTCTGTCACTGTAGCCTTGTAACAAACCACTCTTTGAAATTTTCTGGCTCACAAACAATCATGCTTTTGCACGATTCTGCAGGTCGACCAGATAGTTCTTTCAGTCTTATTGGGGGCTGCCCGGGTGGCTGCATTCAGATGGCAACTGGGGATAGATATCCAGCATGGTTTCACTGACATGCCTGGGGTCTTGGTAAGAACAGATGAAATCCTGGAATTTCTCTCTTGTCTTCACGTAGTCTCTCCATGTGGCAAGCTTAGACACCTTTGGGGGGCAGCAAAGTGGCAAGAGCAAGTGTCCCAATATGGCAGAAGTAGAAATTGCTAGTCCCCTGAAAGGCCAGGCCCACAGCTGCCAAAGCATCACTTCTGTTTCATGTGATTGGTTAAAGCAATCACAGAGTTAACCCTGTTCGAGGGTAGGAGAAATAAACTCCACCTCCTAAGGTAAGGGGAGTGGGGCGGGGAGAGTGCCACAGATGGAACGGCCATCTTTAATCTACCTAGGTGTTGAGAATGGTCTCCATGTGCAGGTGACACCTGAGCCCAGACCTGAATGAGGAAAGGAATCATGACAGTAACAAGTAGGAGGACAGCCTTCTAACAAGAGCAAGGAGCATATGCAAAGATTCTGAAGCAGGAAGGAACTGGAAGGTGGTAAGTTGTGACTGGCGTGTGTGACAAGAAAGAGTAGTCTGAGAAGAAGTGGAGGAGGAAGGAGGGCAGATTTTAAGGGTCAGCTTTCATTTGAAGTGCAGTGAAAAAATCATTTGAGGATTTCAATAGATGTATGTAAAAGATCACTCTGCTTATTATGAGCAAGAATATCCTCTGTCTTCATCATAGATAGATACTAAATGGTCTCAAGAAGAGATCTGAACTCAGGAAAGACTCTAGACCTGCAAGCTTCAGCACCCAAATCTACAGTGACAATACTGAACTGATTCCCGCCAGTCTTCTGGAAGGTGGAGATCACAAACATCTTACGCATCACAGTCCCCCAAGTGTGTAAGAGATCAATTGGCCAATGGTCAGCTGGACTTCTTAGAGAAGGAGTGTTGAATTCATTTCATTTATGATCCAAGGTGAACCCTGCCATATAAGCCATATTCAAGTTGCAAACCTAAGGCATGGCAACAAATGCATCTTCAACCAAACGGGATGCTAAGGCAGAATTATTCAGAGAACAGCAATAAGGCATTGCCCAAGTTAAATGTTGGTGCATAAAGGGTTAACTTTTGACTACTTAGCAGTTGGATGTACCTCTGGGTAAGTGCACTAAGACTTTGTGTGAATGAGAGATATTAACTACTCCTGACTGTATGTTCAATTTTGTCCTCAGGGACATTTAAATGGCCCACTGTATTCCCTGTGAGTCTCAGGAATGAAAGGGTTTTTAAAAGTCAGGAAAATAAAAGAATAGCATCTCCATGAATGCCTCCCACCCACAAGCTTTTGACAAATTTGTGCTAATAAAAAAGACCCTGCAGGCACCTTGATTTGGTCCATACTCCTTCAAATGTACAGACTGACAGACCCATCAGAAGTTGAGGAGGGCTTCTATTTCGACTTCTAAGATATAAACAGGCCCCTAAAAGCAGGGAAAAGGGCTTGCTCTATGGAAAGAAATGGAAACCTATGGCTATACTTTAAAAGTAATTAGCATGCAAAGAAAACCTTCTAAAAGGATTTATGTGCTGCCAGTTCCACCACAGAATCCGATGGACTTTCACATATATGGTTACCTGGCCTCCCCACTGCCTGGGTTAAATGTAAGTGAAGAAATGAAAATTATTTTCCTCAATGGGATTTAGGGCAACGCTTAAGAATTACAACCAAAGCATTAAAAGGAAGAGTGCTGAGTCCTTGAAAATAGCTCCAGTCAAGTCAATTAAGATCTGTTAGAAGCCATTCTGCTTTCACCACGGGCAAACCAAATGGCCTTCTGAATCTATTAGTCTCTAAATAAGAAAGATTTCATTTAATCCTTCCCTTCCCTCCACCAACATCCAAAAAGCATTGTGAAATCAGCGCCCCCTCACCCATCCATACAACACAGCAGAAGCACCCTCTGAATTCGGCATAGAAATCAGTATTATTTGCCATCGTGGTTCCAATTTTAACTCTCAGAGCAACCATTTCCAATCTTCCCAATATATGACTCTATCAGAAATCAAGCATTCCTTCCAGATGAATTTCAAGCAATTCCTAAAGATGCTACAAATGCCTGGGGCTGGTGATCACATTTCCTATTCATTTGTTGCTGAATTTATCATCTGACCAGCTTGGCAGAGGGAATTTTAATGCATGATCTTTTCAAAAACTCTCCACCTCCCATAGAAAAGCCAAACTTGCTTTGGCTTTACTGTTTGAGAGCTGGTCACATACTGCCGGTGACCTTTATTTGATAACTGTTTAAAAAAAAAAAAAGATTTATTTATTTATGCATACAAGAGCTGGGGTACAGGCAAGAGGTGGCGGGACTTAAAAAAAAATTCACCAAAAACAGAGTGGGGAGCAGAACAGGCAGATGGACTGAAACACACTGCTGAGGGGAGCAGCGGGTGAGGCAGGAGAGGTCTGCTCTGCCATGTGGGTCCCCTCCCTGGCCGGGGATCGAACTCGTGCTGCAGTGGCTACAGATGCCCCACAGTGTGGCGCTCAACCCCTTGCGCCACCAGGGAGCCCTTCTCTTTCATTTTATACACATTAAGCAGGTGTTTAAATTGGACTGTTTATCAGTTTGCTCTCAAAAGTATGTGCAAACTCATTATTGTGGGCCTCCCGCCTGCAGCCTCACACCACATCATTTTGTGCCACTGGCTGAGCCCATCTATCCTGGCATTTGCCAACACTTGAGCCATACTTTTCTTGTCCTCAGGGTGGCCTGCGGGGGCCAGAGCCCCATTAGTCCCAGCTGCTTCTAACCAAGGTGCTAAATCAATATCCTGTCAGTTGGTGCTTTCAGGGCAACAATCGATAGTGCCCCGAGGTTCCGTGATGTGACGTAGCCCAGTGTTTGCAAAGCAAAGGAAATTCCCTTTTTGCACCGCAGTTTCTGCCCTCACTGGAGCTGAGCACAGCAGAGCATGCCTGTCTTTCATCACCCATGAAATGTGCAGGGAGAAGTGGCTCGGAGTAGAAGCTGCTCAGAAATAACCCACGGGACGAGCAGATGTGACTCATGCTTTTCACCTTTGAAGGGAAGTAACATTTTGGAGCAGGATTCACTCTGGCGCGCCTCCAAGGGACACAACACAGAGAGAATACCCTTCCTGTTCTCAGCCGAAGAGGGCTGAGCAATGCAGCTGGAAGAAAAGGGCCAACATCAATAATGTATCAGGACCCAGAGTTGACATGGTTCCCAGCTCTCCGGGTAATTGAGCAGTTGTCAGAATAGAGCTCTAAAAAGGCCACGTGTGGTCAGAGCTGTCACTGTCACTGAAAGCGCAGGTTTTCCCTGAATCATAGCCAGAGGATACAGCCAACCTTTCCCCATGCATAAATATTGCTACCAACATGAGAAGCAGTGGGAATGGTATGGTGTAGCGCAGGAAGGCAGCACCGAGCAAGTTCGGGATGGTTCTGGGCAGACGGGTCAAGGAAGGAGAGTCTTGGAGCCCTCGGTGGCTTTTCATGCTTTTATTAGTAGAGGTGGCCAGGTACATGGCAGGCAGGCCTCCCAGCCCCCGGCGCGTCTCACCCTCTCAGCTATTTTCTACTACTGCTGCTCGTCAGTACTGTCGGTCCTGTCGGTTCTGGTGTCCTCATGACGCCGCCCATTTAAGCCCGTGTCCAACTCAGGTGCGCCCACTTGCACATGCCCACCCTGGAATGCTCGCAGCACCGCAGGTGTCCATCATCACAGTGGTGGCAGGGTGGAAAGACCTGATTATTCTCTGACCCTACAAGGGGCCTCCCTGGTGGCACAAGGGATTGAGCACTGCACTGTGGGGCATCTGCAGCCACTGCAGTGCAAGTTCAATCCCTGACCAGGGAGGGGACCTACATGGCACAGCAGACCGCTCCTGCCTCACCCGTTACTCCCCTCAGCAGTGCATTTCAGTAGATCTGCCTGTTCTGCTCCCCACTCTGTCTCTGATGAATCTTCTCATCCCCCATACCTCTGCCCTGTACCCTAGCTCTTGTATGCATAAGTAAATAAAACCTTTAAAAAAAAAAAAGCAGAGGAGCCCATGATAAAAATTTTACCATTTTCTCATTTCTTTCATCTCATTTTCCTCTTGCAAGAAATAAAAAAAAAAATTTTCCTGGGATGATACCTGAAAATGAAGACATAATACTGAGAGGTGGGTTAAATACTATACAGTTGAAAATAATGCATGGAGCTCAGTGAGGCACAGCCTTATGGTTAACAACCACAATAATAATAAAGAAAATAACAGGGACCTCCCTGGTGGCGCAGCAGGTTAAGCGCCACAGTGTGAAGCATCTGCAGCACTGCAGAGTGAATTCGATTCCCCGGCCAGGGAGGGGACCCACATGGCAGAGCAGACCTCTCCTGCCTCTCCCACTGCTCCCCTCAGTAGTCTGTTTCAGTCCATCTGCCTGTTCTGCTCCCCGCTCTGTCTCTAGGGAGTCCTCTCACCCCCACCCCCCGGCACCTCTGGCCTGTACCCCAGCTTTTGTATGCATAAACAAATAAATCTTTTTTAAAAAATAGTGGAGTCCTTGGTGAGAATTTGCTGTAGAACATTACTCCCCAATTTCCTACACTTTCAACCTACATGAGCATCAGTTTCCACCAGCTGACTCTCAAAGCAAGCTTGCAAGGTTGGTTTCCAAAATCCAGTTCCCTTTTGCAACTGTTTGCTGCAAAAGGTCAACTGCATTTCCTTCTCTGATGGTTATAATTTATACTAGTGACTCATTTTTCTGAGGATTCTGGCCCAATATCTTGCTGAGCTGCTCAGGATAAGATTCAGCTGCTCAGAACAGTAGTGTTATTTCTCCAGAGTCAGGGTTGGACCATTCATTATCTGCCCCTTCATTCATTCCACACTGTAAGGTAAATGAAAAGTTATCAGGTTTTTCTGCCCTCACGGCATTAGTGTCACGCATTCGTCCTGCATGCATGCCTGATGCCGGGCATCCGCAGTAGGGTGTGGGCATGCGCTGATGGGTGCACCTGGACTGAGACACAGCATGTAAGGGGACACCGGGAGCAGCAGGAGAGCAGAGGCAGAAGCAGCAGAGGAAGCAGCAGGAGAAGCAAAAGAGCAGAGGCATGAGAGACCAGAAAGAGTGGAGATTCACCAGGGGCTAGGAGACCGGCCAGCCTCCTGGCCCCCCAGTCTCCACACCTGCCATGTATACCTGGTCGCCTCTGATGCAGAAAGATCAATAAAAGCCTGAAAAAGCCACCGAGGGCTCCAGGACACCCCCTTTATCCATCTGCATGGATCACAGAGAACCTGCCCCGTGTCTTCCTGCCGCTACACACACTAATGCCAAATTTGGGTTAGACCGAGGGCTCTTGTCTTCACATAACTTGTCAAGGAGTAAAGGGCTATCTCTTTAAGAACTCTCAGTGGTGGGGGGCCTCCCTGGTGGGGAAATGGGTTAAGCAGCACACTGTGAAGCAAAGCACAGCTACTGAAGCACAAGTTTGATCCCCGGCCAGGGAGGGAACCCACATGGCGCAGCAGACCTCTCCTGCCTCGCCCCGCAGCTCCCCTCAGCAGTGTGTTTTGGCTGATCTGCCTGTTTTGTTTCCCACCCTGTCTCTGCACTCCCCACTCTGTCCCCCCATTCGCACCTCTGACCTGTGCCCCAGTTCCTGTATGCACAAAGACAATAAATCTTAAAATATATATATATATATATATATATATTTAAAGAACTCTCAGTGGTGTGATACCCTGGGAACTAAACTATGGCAGATGACATAGGAAACAGAATCTTCATCATCATCATCCAGTGACTTGATCAAAGAATTTGAGTGATGTAAAATAAGCCAGGACAGTTAAAATGTCGCACCAGCCCTATGAGCTACGAGCAGACGGCCCAGCTGTGTCTGCGACGAGAGGCCCTTGACACAAGTGTGTGTTGTGGGTACCGCTGGCAGGTGGGTCCAAGGGGAAACCACGGCCCTCTGCAGGCCTCTCTCCACCAAGGGTAGCGCAGGAAGGCACAAGCACCTCTCAAACTCAGGACACCCCTTCTTGCTGCCCACCCCCAATCCTGCACTAAGACCTGCATCTTATTCTCTGATTTTCTCATTCTTCTTTCTTTAAAAAGACATTCTTACCCTTCAAACAAAATAAAGTACCTAAATAAAGGTAAGGACTGGGCTACATTTGTGCTCTAGAGCATATAGGAAGAACTTCAGAAATGCTTGCTGGATCTTGTCATCTCGTTAAGAGAAAGAGGAGTGTATTCAAAAACACCTTTTCATGCTCAGATCGCTCGAAGACTGAAGATCTCTTCGGAGAAAATTCAGACAGCTGAGGCATTTCTGATGAGAAAGAAGTCAGACAAGGAAGTTGGTATTGTCAGGAGAGGCAGATCTGGCGCCCCTCTCTGGGCTCACATGAAATCCCAGCTTCAGCTTTAGTTTCTTCCCTCCAAATAATGGGTCTGAGACGCAGCCTCCATGCAGCCCTCCAAGTGCTTATTATCATAGTAGTACAGCTCTCAAATCATAGACTCGGGCCTCAAAAATAGGTGGGGCTTTGCTCTATACCTCTAATATACCCACCATTTGCTTCTAGTAGAAATCCTTCATCAACTCATTTTGCAGAGTTTGAACATTGCTTCAAAGGAAACTTCTCTTTCTGCTTCTTGAACTTCAGAAACAGGCTATCCTTTGCAAATGTGGCCTTCACCCCTCTGCAGAACTTTGCATTTGACAAACAAAAGACAGACAAGTGAATATGCATAGGACAGAGAAGCAGCCAGACACAATCACTAAACCATGACATGAAAGAAAAGCAGGAGCCTCCTTGGTGGTACAGGGGGTTGAGCACTGCACGGTGGTGTAAACTGCAGCCTCAGCAACAGAAGTTCAATCCCCTGGCCAGGGAGGGGACCCACAGGGCGCAGCAGACCTCTCCTGCCTCCCACTGCTCCCCTCAGCAGTGTGTTTCAGTCCATCTGCCTGTTCTGCTCCCTGCTCTGTCTTTGGTGAGTCCTCTCACCCCCCACAACTCTGGCTGTACCCCAGTTCTTGTACACACAAATAAATCTTAAAAAAAAAAAAAAAAAAGCAAAGTAGCAGGTTTTGATCATGAGCAAAGTGAGGGGAAGTGTTCTTTACAAGGAGCAAGACAAGGACAGGACTGGGGCTGAGATGAACTGTCCCTGACCCTGGTCAAGAGGGATAGACGAAGGGTCATAAAACAAAACGGCCGTGGAGCGACTGCCACATGCCAGTGTGACACCGGGTTCTTTTAATGCCTGCTGAGTAAGGTTACAGATGAAGGAGCTGAGGTCTAGGAAATCCCTCACCCGGGGTTACACATGCAAATAACATGTCTGTCCTCAAAGTCCACGAACACACTCTCCTTAACGACAGCCATTGCCAAGAACTCAGCACGGGGCCAAGCACATAGTAGCAGGACATATCTGTATAATTTTCATTTCAAAGTTCTGCAGCCTCATGTAGGTAAAACAAACATACAATCAAGGAAGACTAAATTTTCCCCTGATTGACCAAAAGAAGATGGTGGCTCCACAGTGTCACCAAACCCCACCCCCTTAGCACTTTCCATCATCACGCCTGTCCCTCTCCCTGTGGGTAATTAAAGCAAAAGGCTAACTTCAATTATATGTCATTGTGCGATGATGCCGATGAATCATCGTCCCCCAAGATGGCGGTGCCTCCAGCAACCCAGCAGCCTTTCAGAGACTGCCATCTGACGAAACCCACGGATGGGGGGTGTTTTCCAAGCAACTGTGTTTAAGATCTCAGAAACAGGTGGGGGGAGTAATGATCAAGCTTATTAAAGCGGGCTTTAATTGCCTGGAAGGAAACTAAAAATTTCCTCAAACTCCCCGGAGAAATTTCAAAACCCCAGAGTGGCTCCAAGCATAACTACATTTTTGCTACAAATAAAACATCTCACATTGAATAATGTACTTTCATTAAATGAACAAAGCTGCAAGGTGCTATTAGGAGATTTGAGGGATGCAGTGGACTGATGCAATGAAACCCACAGTGAGGCCTTTCACACACGCCACTGCAGGGCAGAGGTTTGTGGCCAGATGGCAGAACCAGCCTGGGTTGAGGAGCTGCCCCAGCCCGTCCTTCTCTGTCCCACAGCAAACCCAGAGCGCTCTCTGAATTGGGCTCACAAGAACAGGATCTTTTGAAAGCCTGAAGAAATGTAAGCAAATGAAATCAGAATGTGCAATAATTACAAATCACTAGCTCTGAGTCCCCAGATTTAAGCTTCGAGCAGAGAGGCAGGTGTACAGTGATGATAAGGTTGTCTCTGAGACATCAGAGATAGTAGCTTTGATTGCAGAGCCTGAAATCTAAAGAACATCACTACTTTCTAGCATTTTAAAGACATCAAATTGTGTGAGGTATCGGATGTTGATTATCTTCAATTCTGCCACACTCCCCAGCCCCCACTGCTGTGGGAAGTGGCACGGGGAATGCGATGGGAGTGAGTAAGGTGGCAGGCAAGAACAAGAACGGGTGGTCAAACCCAGTTAACTTGAGTTTGTGGAACCATGGCTGGGGATTTGGGTCTCTGAAGCCACAGAAGTATCAGAAGCCATGAGTCCTTGCCACCAAGTCAAGTCTGCTGGGGAGATGTCAGGTTTAGACCAGGTGTAGGGTAAAGGTTGATCAGGTATTTCCACCCTCCCACCACTGATGATGGACACCTGTGGTGCTGCGAGCATTCAAGGGTGGGCATGCGCAAGTGGGCGCACCTGTGTTGGACACGGGCATAAATGGCAGCGTCATGAGGACGCCAGAACTGCGAGGACCGACAGACAGAACTGTGAAGACCTGGCCGACCGACAGGCCCGACAGCAGCAGCAGAGAGAGATAGAGAGAAGCAGCCGAAAGGGTGAGATATGCTGGGGGCTGGGAGGTTTGCCAGCCTCCCAGCCCCCCAGCCCCCATGCCTGCCATGTACCTGGCCACCTCTACTAAATAAAGCATGAAAAGCCACCGAAGGCTCCAAGACTCTCCTTCCTTGACCTGTCTGCCCAAAACCATCCTGAACCTGCTGCTGTGCTCCCCTCCTGCCGCCACACCAGGGAACCTAAGTCCTCAGTCAGGCAGCAGTCAGAAGTGCAGGGAAAATGCCCAGAGCTAAGGTGACAGGGTGTAAAGAAGGACAGCGTCAAAGTGCACGACACGCACCCCCACTCTGCCAGCACATGAGTGGGCCAGTGCTGGGATGGCACAAGCACCAGAATGAGGCTAGACAAGTGCGTCAGCGGCAGCCCCACACCTGTGCCGCCGGGAGCGGTCACACCATGCAGTCTGTAGGCGATGTGACGCACTTCTCATCCTCCTGCCACAGAAGCACCTACCTCACTGCCAAAGGGCACTCCTCCTGCGCTCACACACCCCATAAGACAATGCACCTGCTGTTCTCAGGGGATGGGAGCAACTTGCTGCTTCACAATAAAGCTGATGCATCATAATAACCAAGAAGCAGGCAGGGGGTTGTCAGATTTATTCCAAGTAAAAACCTTAATGACCTCGCCAAGAGGCAGGGGGGCTGCTTATAATAGGCACATACATATGTAAAACAGCAGAAGAGAAGACGCCAGAATTTTTCTGCCACCTGTACTTCCCTAGGCTGATTCCACCACCTGTGGTGAGAGGGATGATGAGCTGTTGGAAACACAGAAGGTGCATAACCTTGGAAAGCTGGGGGCTGAGGGAGCAGTGAGCTAGAGAGGCGGGGGAAGTCAAAGCGAGAGTCTGGGCTGAGATCTTCTCTCTTCTCGTCCATATTTCCTGCAGGGGGTGTGTCTTCTTGTGCAATTGCTTTGGACACAAAACCGTGGAACAGTAAACCTTGTGCCCTGCATGACCACATAGTTATTTCTTTGCAGATATCCATTCACATCTCTGGACAAGGTCACCACTGCACCCTATAGCCCAGTTTATGGCAATAAACCCTGCATCAGAATGGTGTGTTAACACCCCTCATCTCACTGTGACTCCCTGGGCCATATGGGAAAAAGCATTTTCATTTGCATGCGATTGCTCAACCACGCTAGTGAAAATTTCTGCTCTCTGTCCCTCAAGTACGTGGATGCAAAGTGCAGACATCAGAGTCCTTACTTGGTGTGCATCTGGAAGCCCACCGAAGGGAACACATTCTTGAGATTTCTACCTTTCCCGAATTGTCAACCTTTAATTCTCTTCCTCTCCAATCCCTCAGAGAGAGTTTGATTTCAAAGGACAAGGGGAAAATATTGATCTCAAGCAACTCGACGGGTTAGGCTTTCCAAACCATTTGACCAGTTGCTATCTGTCTAAATCTGCTAATAAAATTAACAACTACAAGGCAAGTACCTCAGCTATAAATGGAACTTTATAGTTTGGGTAGTGATTTTGTACAAGGTTCCTTTCGGACCCCAAGGCTTATCAGCATAGGCTGTTTTGCTCTTTTGTAGACAGTAAAACCAAGGGCCCAGAGTGCCTAAGAGACTTGCTCAAAATTATGATCAGAGTCATAAGGGAAAGCCAAGTCTTGTAACTGCAGTATAGCTCTCTTTCACCTCTTCAGGCCTTTCAAACATATTATAATAATGGATCCGTTTATCATAGATGAGGGCACATACATGCACACATAGGCAAAAGTATGCACTATGATACTGTGATGTAATATTGGCCATGAGTCTACTCTCTTACTTTCTCGATCAGTGTAGCCAGAAACATATTTATTATGGTAGCTCGTGGTTAAGAGTATTCAAAATCCACTTTTCTCCCTAAAAAAATCTGGAACAGAGTGAAATGTTGAGAAATTAAACTGATACTATGTTTTTCATTTGGGGGAAGTACAAAGCTGTGAACTCCGCCAAAAGAATTAGTGAGTCTACCTTTCCCTTCTGTTAACAATACCGTACTTCAGGGAAGAAGCCCAAGAGTGCCATACAGCCACTGGCTTACCAACAGGAAGGCTGAATGCCCAAAGCCTGCAAGTCATGTGAGTAAGTCTGGGAAAATAAGGGCTAGAGAGGGGGACGTTACATGGCGTCGTGATGACCCAGCCTGCAGTCAGCGGGGAGGATGCCGCGAGCGTCACTGTGGAAAGTATAGAAAACAGCCGGATAGACGCGAAGGGCCATGTGTCAGGTGGAGCTCCAGAAGCACGGGGAAGGAACCAGTAATGGTGGCCACTACGGAAGTGCAGCCTTCCTCCATTCCCCAAGACACATAAATGATGAAGCCTGTGCATAATTCAGGAGAGAGGAAAGAGAACCCCAGTAAAAATGGGTTTGATTTCATTTTGAAAAATAAAAATAAGTGTCTCCCTGGTGGCACAGCGTGTTGAGTGCTGTACTGTGAAGCATCCGCGGCACAGCAGCGCGAGTTCGATACCCAACCAGGGAGGGGACCCACATGGCACAGCAGACCTCTCCTGCCTCGCTCGCTGCTCCCCTCAGCAGTGTTTCAGTCCATCTGCCTGTTCTGCTCCCCCTCTGTCTCTGGTGGATCCTCTCACCTCCCACAACTCTGGTCTGTACCCCAGCTCTTGTGTGCATAAATAAATCTTTAAAAATAAATAAAATGTAGCATTTCTTGCACTCCAGTCATAAAGCACTTTGCAATTGTTCTCTGCTCTTTGTGATACTGCAATGACATGGCCGACTCTGGTCCTACCCAGAAAGTTTTCTAGAAGGACTCTTCCAGCACCTGGAGGTGCCAAACAGTCCCAAGTTCATACCAATCCCAAGTCAGATAAAGTGTGATGGGGTAGTCAGGGCATTGCCACTGCGAAGATGAAAAACTATTTTTTCCATTCTCCCTTTCTCACTGAATTGTGGGATTCACATTGCCGTGGCTGTACACGAATTTCCTGTTTATATTAAAATTGCAATTTTACAAAAAAATTCAAGAAGATTCTCAGGAAACTAGAAGAAAAAAAGGGAGCGTGCAAAATGTTTCAGCTTCAAGCCAAAACTGCCAGCTGGAAACATGCAGAATGACATTGAAAAGTCCCAGGTTAAGCCAAAGTCTTAATTACAACTCCAGGATTGTTGGATTTAAGGTTCCCACTGGGAATTGCCTGAGGGGTCTCGGAAAGAAACAGCATATGGGAAAGTTCCAGTTTCCGTGTAACAGCCTAAAACTGACCCTCCCTGAGTTAGGCGCAACACCTCCTGTCTGACTGCCTGCAGTTGGAACCTGGGGTATTTTTTCTGCCTTCAGATTCCAACTGTTCTTTCTGGGTCTCAAGCCTGTTGGCATTCCAGCTGGGAAGACCCGATTGACTCTTCAAGTAACTTACTTGCCGACTACAGATCTTGGGACTTCTCAACTTCCATATAATCACATGAACCAGCTTCTTATACTATCTTTCTATGTAGACATACATGCAATTTGGTCCTCTGGAGGACCTGAACCGAAAAAAGGATAACCGTGGAAGACAAATTTAGAGCTCTCCTGAATGCAAAGACAAACCCTGAGAGAGTATTTAAAATGAGGAGTTCCTAATAACAGTAGAAACAATGAAACAAGAGTAACAAAGAGTAGAAAAAACTGGTTGGTCTGAAAAAGTTACGATTGTCTACCAGGAAAATCAAAAGTGAACCAATAAGAACGCAGACAGAAAAGTAACAAAATATATTATTAAAAAATTATAATTTGCCTACATGTGTACAATAATCAAGACAGTGCTGGGGGCCTCCCTGGTGGTGCAGTGGGCAACGCACTATGAAGCAAACCACAGTCACTGCAGCATGAGTTCAATCCCGGGCCAGGGAGGGGACCCACAGGGCACAGCAGACCTCTCCTGCCTCCCCCGCTGCTCCCCTCAGCAGTGTGTTTCAGTCCATCTGCCTGTTCTGCATCCCACTCTGTCTGGTGAATCCTCTCACCTCCCGTGACTCTGGCCTGTACCCCAGCTCTTGTGTGCATAAATAAATAAATCTTTGAAGAAGAAAAAAAAAGACAGTGCTTATGTGGAAGTAGTGGGTTTTCTAATACCAACGATAACTATAAACCATGTGGAAGCAAGCATAACAGGGACCATACCAAAAACTGATTAAAAAAAAAACCTTCCTGAAGAACATAAAAGAGGACTGGAGCGCACACCAATGACTAAACTAGTACAATATTGTAAGGACATAAATTGTCTTTATACCTACAGATCCAAATAATCTACACATTGGATGTAATTTCAAAGGGGGTTGCGTTAATATGTTTTTTAATTTTAAAAAAGATATGGTGGAGGGTGACCAGTGCCAGTTGTGGCTATCATATGATAACACTCATCTGAGGAGATGTGTCCCTTTATCTCTGAGTCATGTGCAATGTTGCAAACAAATGTTGCTGCAATAAAACAAATTATTAAAAAAGATATTCTAGACATTTCCTGGAAGATTATATGTATACATTAATTACGATAGTTCTGGAAAAAAGAAAAGAACATCTGTGCAATGAAACTCATCCAACTAGACACTGAAAAAGATATATATAGATATAAAAGATATTTTATAAAGTGACAGTAAATACAATAATGTGATGCCAATGCAGGGGAAAAAAAGGCAGATTAATGGACCAGAATTGAAAGTCGAGAAAGATCTGTGGTAAAACTTCAAAAAGAGCATGTGGAAAGGTGGCATTTATCATTGCTGAAGATAGACTTTTAAGAGATGGTATTGTGTTAGCGGTACAGTAACTCAGTAAAAGATATAAATTTAGCTCTCACCTTATACAAGACATCAAAATAAACACCAGTGTATTAAAGATATAAATGAAAAAGTAAATCACATGAAAAACTATATGATATGGAGGTGGATATTTTGATTAGAAAATTAATTTTCTAATCAGGAAAAAATTTTTAAAAGGATTCAGATACGTAACCTTGTAGAAGTTGCTGTATGTCAACACACAACATAAAATTAAAAGCACACAACAGCTGAGGGAAAAATTACAGCATGTATGACATGAAAATGGAGCAATGCCATGTTTCTTGTAATTCAAGATCACATTAAGACACATGTAAAAAGAAGAAATTCAAACTGTCTAAAAAAAATTAAAATTTTTAACTTCATTAGTTTTCAAATGTAAACAAAACAATGGTAATAGTAACATCAAGTTGACATTGTTTTAATGGTCCTGGCCTAAGTGATGGAACAGACACAACCTCATAAACTACTAACACTAGTAATAGTATCAAATGACATGACACTTCTCAGAACAATATGGCAAACATCTAGAATCTACATGCTGGTTTCGCAGGAAAAGCCCTTCAAGACAGCAGTTCCGTTATAGGGCAGCAATGGGTCTCTGTCAGGAGGTGCGGACTTGGGGGCCACTTTTGGGTCTCAGTGGTCCTGTTTTAGGCCAACCTATTTGACTGGACATTTACCTATGAGGGGACTGGTAACTTTGTGTGTTTCATTTGGAAAATTTATTCGTCCCCTTTTCTGTATCACACACTAATTGTATTAAAGTTTCTTTCCATTAAAGGTCTTATAAGCAGAATATGTTTTGTTTTGATGCAGCAGATGGCAAAACCTATTTAGAACAGTAGGGTTTGGGGGTTCTGGGGTGCGCCCCACCCTACCCTGTAATGAAAGAAAGACAAATTACTTTTAACTTGTTAAACTATAATAGATAAATAATAGCTCTTAAATTTTTCCTTATCAAGGTGTTACACTGGTAGTGATTTATCAAGAGAAAAACAATGCTAATGAACTCATTCTTGCTTTTCAGTTGTCTTGCAGTTAACCAGTTTTCCACAGACTGAAAACTTCTCTCATTTACTCTCATCAAGTCACTCCACATTAACCTGAAATAACACAGAAGTAGTCTTAGAATAGTATGACTTCTTTATTACTTTCATTCAAAGACCCTAAATGGTTTTAATGGGCTTATATGTTTTTTTTTTTCTTCTCCTGAGTTAAGACAGAAATAAACTTCCCAACGACTTTGTTATCTTAGTTCAGGATTAAAATAGAGCACACATTGTTCCAATATAATTATACCTAAACTTTTTTATATGCTACTTTACAAAGTTAGAGAATTATAAAATTGTGACTCCAAAAAGTCAAAGATTTTTCCTCACCTCACCTCATGGTTAACCTGGAAACAACATACCTCACTCAATAAGAACGGAAGTACAGTTCCTTTTTTTTTTTTGAAGTATAGTTCTGATACACAACTCCAAAAGCCAAGCTAAGTGCATGCTCAGATTAATATTTTTATAATACACAGTTTTCTTTCTTTCTCTGGTTGTTTGCTTTTATTGTCAAATAAAGTTAGTCAGTGGAAATATTAAATAAGGATTTGAAAATATGCATGTGGAGCTTATCGGACAGGTTTAAAGGTAGCTGGGGTGAGTTCCCCAAGATGAAGATATAAATTCAGCAGTCATGGCTATGTAAATAATATTTAAATGCATGGCCTTATCTGCTTCTGACATGAAGAAGTTCACACCCAACAACATTACTCTTAGCAAACAAAAAACAACTGTAAAATGCTGGAGAGAGTAAGAAAAGCAACTACCTGAAGGCTCTGAAGACTAAACAAAACCAGAAAGATTTTGGAGGAAGTGAAAGTGGAACCAGAACAAAGTAAGCTCTCTGCTAGAAGGAATGATATTCAGTGAAACAAGTCAGAAGGCACGAGAAAAATATCAGATGGCTTCACTTTTAGGAGGAATGTGAAAGAACAACTACAACAAAAAATAAAAAAGAAGAAAACAAAAAAAAGAGAGAAAGCTCAAGGAAATGGGCAATTACAACCAAAAACAAACAAACAAACTCAACAAGATCAAAAGGTTAAAGATAGACCAAATGGAACATGGGGGGGAGGGTGCGGAGGGAGGGGAAGACAAGACTGGGAGGAGGGCATAAAGAGCACAAGGGACTGAGGTGATGGTGCACGGGTGGAATGGGGGTGGGAACTCCCTGGGGACTACTAATGTTGTTAAATACAATTAAATAAATCTAATGAGGAAAAATAATAATAATAAAAACAAAAACAAAGTAAGCGCTCCCTTTCTGTACTCACACAGAGGGCTAGCATAGTGGAAGGAAGAGGACACTAAAACACCAGTAGAAACCCTGACAACTTTCAGTCTGAAGTAAATAGGAATAGTACCTGAGTACCAACGACAGCAAAGAGTAAGGGAGTATCCAAATTCGGTATATAAATTTTGCCCAAGTGTTTGGCTGGCCTGTTAGGTTACAGCTAAGATTTAAGGAACTGAAATGAGACCTGAGCTACCACAGGTAGGATAATTTATAATTATATATATCAATATGTATACATAAATCTAGTTAATTCCTTACCAAGAACATCAACACTCTTTAAGGGCTTGTAACAAAATCTAATTTCCACAACAAAGCATTCACAATGCCAAGGATTTATAAGAAGAGCCAGGAAAATGTGCTCCATTCTCAACAGCCCAACTTTAACATAATCCAAATGTTGGAATTACTAAATAAGACTTTAAAATAGTTATTACAACCATACTTATTGAAATACAAGAGAACATGCTCATAACGAATGCATCCACAGATTTCAGACAATAAAAGAAATAGATTTTTTAAAAGGCAAACAAATCTTAGAATTGAAGAATACCATATCTGAAATTAGAAATTCCCCAGATGGACTTAACAGCAATAATAATGCTAAAAAGGAAGGATTCCATGAATCTGAAGATAGATGTGTTGGAAATCAACAAATCTGAAGAACAGAGGGAAATTTTTGAAGTAAACTTAAAGAGCCTCAGGAACTTGTGGAAAATTTCAAAGGGTCTACCATAAAAATTGTTTGAGTTCCAAAGGGAGAAGAGAAAGAAACTGGACCAGAAAAAAAAAATACAATAGAAAAAGATGAACCAAACTTCCCAAACTTGGTAGAAGACAAACACTGACAGATTCAGGAAGAGCACATTCAAGAAAACCACACGTAAGCATGTCTAAGTGTTGAAACAAAGCTGAAGACCAAAAGAAGCCGAAGACTCAGCCCTGGAACCCTCTAAAACTAAAAGACCAAGAAAAAAGCTAGGGAAGGAGATTGAGGAAAATAAGTCAATGATACCAGACAAAACAAAACAAAAAAAGAGAATGTGGTGAACACAATAGCCAATAGAGAAAGTGTTGAAGAAGAAGGAAATGATTAACCAGCCAGTAGTAATAAGGACCAAGAGAGAAAAAGGCAACAAAGAAGTAGCAATCATACTTGGCGACTAGGGAATCAATGGAAACCTAGAAAGAACAGGTCGCTGAAGGGACAGTGGAAGAAACACACTGAGAAGATGCTGGGGAAAGGAAGGCGAAGATGAGAGGCAAGGACTTCCAGCCTCCATTCTGCTGATAGAGAATTTCTAAACTGCATCCCCATTATGCTTTACTCCTATATAAAACCACTCAATGATCTCACAGAGATCATTGGCCTAAATACAGAGACCCAAGTTCTTCAAAAAAGAGCTCACAGTGGATTCGCGGTCTTGAATGTGAGTTCCCAACATGCCGATCTAGAAGGAATGCGAAGGAAGGTAACCCAACGAAAAAACTGACTGGAACTCCACTCATGGTAAGTCCTGTAGACTGATGGAAAGAATATTTTGAAAAACCTCTTGGGATAGCAATGGTGAAACTTGAGCCTTCTTAAGAAACACTTTGAAGGAAACACAGCTAGCCATCTATGGTCAACTCCAATAACTTTACCCTAGTTCATTCATCCATTTTTGCATCCTCTGTGTCCAGAAGTGTCCAGGGCACAGTAAATGCCCAATAAATATTTGTTGTAAGAAGAAATTGGTTGAGGCCCCCCTCACAACACTATGAAGATATCAGCACCCACTGCCGCACGAGTTCGATCCCCAGCTAGGGAGGTGACCCACATGGCACCCTGCCCCACCCACTGCTCCCCCAAGAAGTGTATTTCAGTCAATCTGCCTGTTCTGCTCCCCACTCTGTCTCTGGTGAATCCTCTCACCTCCCAATTCTTGTATGCATAAATAAATATTTTTTTAAATAAAAAGAACAAATTGGTTTAACTCAATGTTACTCTTCCCTCAGATTTTATCTTATCAAAGGACTCTTTCTGACAAAAATGCATTTTTAGTTACAAAAAGAGAGGGACCATGTAGCAATAACAAAATTGCTGTAATGTTTATCCATATGAAATTATCTTTAGCTGAGTTCTTTGTTTCCAAGATAAATATACACTATATGATTTGCAATATATACAAACATTGAATCACTATGTGTACATCTGAAATTAATATACTGTTTCATGTATATTAATTTATATGACATCTCTATTAAATTATATTACATGCAATTTATATTACATCTCATTTTTTATTAAAAAAAAAAAACCTCTATCATAATTAAACAGACAAAGTGTCTGGGCCTAGTGAAATCTAAAATGTCTGTCTCCTTTTCCAAAAAGTTGCCTTCACATGAAAAGCATGCAGAGTTTACTTGTTTAATTGGAAGTTGTTTGATGTTGTTTATAGCAGTCCTTAATAGAAAACAACGAAGCAATGACACCCAGGAGACTTTCTTTTTAAATCCAGCATTTGCAAAGCATTGTATTTTCTTTATGTAGTTCACAGAATCATGGAGTCATTCAGTCATTGGTTCATTCATTTTATTTCTGTATATAAAGTAATCCAAGGTGGGAATGAGAAAATCATAGTGTTATTATAAAGTAATGGTCTGGTTCAATAAAAACCTTACAAAATACTAAACAATATGTATTGTAATGGGAGGTTGCTTCCAGAAACGAGTTTTCATGCTGCAAGCAAAGATGCATAGCAAGCAAGCCACAGCAATCTAAAAATAGACCAAGATCTACTTCAAGCCCTGGCCCTTGCCATCTTCACTCTCCACTTAGCAAAAACTTCAGCATCCCCTGGTTGATTCTTCAAGTTCTGTGCAATTACAGACCCATTCAGCCAATGCTCCAATTTCTGGACAACACAATCAAATTAATCCCTGTCATATGCTTTGCTTGGGTGTCACCATTATTAAAAATCAATGTGGAGACTATCTGGAAAAAATCTGATTAGCAGTCACAATTAAATAAAGGCCCTAAAGTTAAATAATCAACCAGGCGAACAACAGACTCATCAATGACTGTTGTAGCTCCTTCACATCCTGAGAAGAAGCAGAGAGGGAACCAAGTCTGTTCATCATCAGATTAAATAATGAAAAGAACCAATAATCTTTTTCCACTTCAATATTTGTTATCCAGTTCACTTGACCTATTGTTCAAGTTGTGCCTATATCAGTCGAAAGAGTGTTTTCTCTCTGGAAACATTAACAGAGAATACATTAGTCTATCAACTCATCATCTCCTACTCCTATCACTTTTGACATCATCCCAATGAATAAATGGATATGAGCATTTATAGTGAATAAAAGGCTTGCATCAATCCATAAATATTTATATATCTACTTGATCAAGGAAATTTTTAAATTAATATCTCGTCATATAACTATAATTTAGCACAGCATTTATGTCAATAACCCAAAGGTCTTCCATGATTACTTATAAATTAAGTCCATTTATTTTGTATTTCACAAGTTCCTATGAGAGTTCCTATGAGAGCTGTAATTATCTCTGGCAAATGGGAAAGATATAATGATACAGTGGAAAACAAAGACAGACAGCCATGGGTAATATGATTAGTACCAAACTTTGAACCAAGAGTTTCGGATTCAAATTCTAGTTTCCTAACCTTTCAAAATACATGTTGTATATGTTCACTGAGCGTTTTATTGAGCCAGATTCTTACTTTATTAAAAACCCTTGATTAGGGCCTAATAAATAAATTATTTGTTACTTTATGAAAAACGATCACAGAGCAGAAATCCAGTCTCGTTAATTGTCTGAAAATGAGGATACTATGATAACTTATTTTGAAGATTATTATTATTATAAGGCTTATTTTGAAGATTAAATGTAGTAACAAATGTGAAAAAGATATTCCAATAGAAGGTACTATTTTTAATAATTTAATTCCCAGATGACTCAAGCTCCTTATTTGAACTAATATGCATCTACCAAAACTTCACAAACACTGGCAAGTGGTAATGAGGTTTCATTATTTGAATTTAATACACTCTCCTTACCCCATATTCTGAGTGATAATTACTGGGCAAACCAAGACAGGAGAGAAAAGAGTAAATTCTTAAGATGATCTGGTTCCTGCACTCAGCTACATTACTTTTCACATCATCTGTGGATGCTCACGTGTAGAATACAGTGATACGCCTAGATGGTCTCACCCAACTATGATTATAAAAGGAAAACAGTTAGAGCTGTGATTCATTTCATTTTTATTTCAAAAACATTGCCTTCACACTTCTCATGATAGCTAAGAAAGAAGACTTAGGAGCCAAAACACCACCTCCTGTTAGATACTCTGCGGTTGCTCTCTGATATGGCTGAAGTTCTAGCTGGCTGGAGAGGGCATCATCATGACCATTACAGCAAAACGCACCCTCTGCCCCCTTCCCTTAACAGCCAACAGAGCATCTCAGCACTTCAGTCTGCCATAAAGGCTAGGAGTAAGTCTGAAAAGGCCAGGTGCCTTATCACATCCACCCAAGAGTTAAGATGTGCACTCATGGGTGAGGGAGGAAGTGAGTGAATCAAGCACTTTATGGTTATTAGTCAAATCCAAGCTGCACACATTATGATCACGTGCTAACAGGCTCACTTTCTTGCCTTGTCTGGATTCCCCAAAATGGACTCTCTTCTCGTACCTACGGAATAAAAATTTGCAAGGCTGTTCATTTAATTAGTTGTCAGGGAGATATCTTTTGTGGCCATGATTTATGTCTGCTATTGAGGCTAAATCTATTTAGGGATTTTGAGAGTGTTTAAGTAGGAAAGCATAAAGAATTGAATGCTCCAAATAATATTAAGTGAATATTCTTCCTTCCAGGAGGTAAAGCTTAATCCCATCCCCCCCTTGAGTATGGGTTATACAAAATGACTGGTATCCAGAGAATAACAGTACAGAAAGTAGAAAATAACTTTAAAGTGAAGAATTTGGCAAATAGGACTTTTAAGAGGTGATCAAGTTTGGCATAATGAGTGATGTCACATGGATAGCATGAATATTGATATGATGTGATAGAGAGAACTTACCTCTGAGGCCATCTTCTCAAAAACCCATAGCCCCAGGCAAAGAAAAATGTCAAACAAACCCAAATTGAGGAACATCCTACCCAATGCCTGAGCAGTGTGTCAAGGTCACACACTGGTCAAAACTGTCAAGGTCATCCAAAACAGTAAAGACTGAGAAACTGTCACAGAACAGAGGAGACTTAAGACATGAAAATCAAAAGCCAAATAAAGTTTGGAGTTTAATTAATAGCAATGAACCTATGTTCGTTTCTTATTTTTGACAAATGTACCTTGGACATAAAATATGTTAGCATTAGGAGAAACTGTGTGAGGGGTATATGGAGACGCTGTATTATCTTTGCAACTCTTCTGAAAATATGAAATTATTCCCAAGTAACTTTATCAAATACCTCATGTGCATCAAAGAATAAAGTGGGATCATTTCTTTCTTTTCCACCTGCCTAAGACTATACACTGTCCATCCCTGACTGTGTACTTTTGCAACTGAGTTTTGGATAAAATGAAAAGTAACTCAGGGGGAAAACAAAATGGAATTTTAAAAATCTAGATGAGGGCCTCCTTGGTGACAAAGGGGGTTGAGCACTGCACTGTGAAGTATCCACAGCACAGCAGCGCGTCCGCCAGGGAGGGGACCCACATGGCGCAGCAGACCTCTCCTGCCTCACCCACTGCTCCCCTCAGTAGTGTGTTTCAGTCCATCTGCCTGTTCTGCTCCCCACTCTGTCTCTGGTGAATCCTCTCACCCTCTGTACCTCTGACCTGTGCCCCAGCTCTTGTATGCATAGATAAATAAAATCTTTTTTTAAAAAGCTAGATGATAAAGTGGGAAATGTGAAGAGAAAGAGAAGAAGGAAAGCAAGTGGGGAGAGGCGGCTACAAAGGTGGATGCACCCGAGATATCATGCTACTCGGGAGTAAGGAAGCAAAATGAAAGTGCAGATAGTGTGTGTGCAACGCTGCCCAGACACTGGCCCCAGGTCTGCTGCCAGATGCTGAGAGTGCTTGGTTCCAAAATGCCAGCAGATGCGAGAATGTGAGCACAGACTTCCCCAGTGGGCACGTGCTCCCCAATCCCACTTCCTTTGCCAGGGCACGGAAGATAACTGCCAAGCCAAGCTTGCTTCTAGACTTAACGCCATGACACAGCCCTGGCCGGGGCATGTAAATGGAAATGACATGTCACCTCCCGGTTCGGTCTTTTATTTTTTTTAATGAAAGTGTTAACACCTTACTTTAATATAAGCATTTGACGCCAAAGAAATAAAGGTAATTTTACAAACACCAAATGTTTGCAAGTGCGTAAAATTTCCATTTTACTGCAGTTTTGAATGCATATCTTTACCAATCACCCCCAATACAGCGCCTTTAGAAATATTTTGGTCATCATTAACATGTGACTTTACCAAAGATTCTGAAATATGAAATATCAAATTATTAACTTTAAAATAATGGGGTAAGAAATGATTATCAGATAACAGTTGGGTCTGTTAATTTCCAAGACTTTGTTGAAGTGTTTTTTCTTATATAGCAGTTATAAATTAAAATCTTAAAACAAGGGCAAAACAAAAATACAATAATAGATGCTTCCACACCTTCTGCTTCCTTTCATAGTCCTAAGCCTCTAATCAAGGTAAAGCATCTTTCCTACAAACTAAGTGGATTTCCAGTATTTCCACGGAGTTATTTCCATGCAGTTGAGTTTTCAGAACTCTGAATTGACATCTTGGTGCTAGTTGCATTAATTATGCCTGAAGAGTTTACTACCCATCCAACTCCAAAGATGGAAGGAACACATAAACTGGTATGGTACTGGGCAAGAACAGACTGTAAAAGCACAGGCTGGCTGTGCTAGTGCAGCCCTGTGGGGAGTTCTTTTCCACAGAAGCTGAGAAGAACAGTCCTGCTAAAGAGACCAGTGGAATAAGGACAGTTAATGTAGGAAGAGAAAAAAACATTCTTCTCCCCCAGTTATTCCCTGCCACTGTGATGTGACTTTTGATCAAGTAGACAGTATTAAGAAAAATTAATTGCTGTATAGTTTTTAATTCTGATCTAGTGTTACTCCTTTTTTTTAAAGATTTATTTATTTATGCATACAAGAGCTGGGGTTCAGGCCAGAGTCGTGGGAGGTGAGAGAACTCACCAGAGACAGAGTGGGGAGCAGAACAGGCAGGCTGAGTAAAACACACTGCTGAGGGGAGCAGCGGGAGGCAGGAGAGGTCTGCTGCACCATGTGGGTCCCCTCCCTGGCCGGAGGCAGGGATCGAACTCGTGCTGCAGTGACTGTGATTTATTTCATAGTGCGATTTACTTCATAGTGCGTTGCTCAACCCACTGCGCTAGCAGGAGGCCGTGATCTAGTGTTACTCTTTCTTCTTGCTTCTTGTTTTGATGTGTCTGCCTAGCTGCCTGTGGTATCGCATTAGGAATCCCAAAAACGACTGGCTAAGCTATCCCCAGCTCTTCATTAATCAACTCATTTGTTGATGTTTCATAGCTGAGGGGCTTCTTGGAGAGCGGGCACACCAAGAACTCCAGCAGCGCAAGGTCGAAGGTGCCCTTTGCCCTTTCACTCGGGTCCACCGACGGCCGCGATCCTGACGTGTGCAGATGGATGACTGCAGACGGCCGTGCTCGAGCCTCCCGCAGCGCAGAGGCACGTGGGCAGTGCGCTCTGCTCAGAGCCCCGTAGCCCCCGCCCCGTCCAGTCTTTAAGCATCATCTACTATCCCGCCTTCTTCTCTCCTGCCCTCTAGACCGGAAGATACGGCCTCTGATGACAAAGACACACTGTGGAAGATGCCCAGGTCCCAACATCTCTGGTTGGAGGTAGCCAGACAGAGAGCTACGCAGGGTCTCTGAGAACGTAGCCAGCTGAGAAGCGCAATTTTAATATGGTAAGCCACTGAGAGTTTGTTTGCTGTAACACCTACAGTATCCCTAATGTACACATAATTTATATCGCCAAGTAACTGTAATGACCAAAGCCTCGAGCAACACTGAAAGTGTGAAAAAGGAACGAGGAGAAACTGAGCTGTGTCCTCAAAGGATGACAGCTCTTGGTCCTGAAGAATTGGGAATTACATCTCCCAGGTGGAGAGCTATCTCTAAGAGGATGACCAAGAGAGAGAAGCACAGGGCCAGGTCACCAGTAGGGGCTGACATGGGGTTGCCTGCAGCTGGAACACGCACAAGGAAAAATTGGAGCACTAGAAAATGAGTCTGTGAAAGAAAGTTCAGGCCATCCCATAGCAAACCCTAAGGGATGCTGTCAAGATATAGGGGTCCTTGAAGTTTATAAGCAAGGGGAGACAGGAGCTGAGCCCACCTACAGGATCACTCTGACCAGCATGCAGGATGAAGTATGCTTGTGAAAGATGGCAAGCAGGGAGCCCTGAGAGAAGACTGTTGCAGTAGACCAGTGGGAACGGTCTAAACTAGGGAGCTGACATCCCACCAGCTGGAGGGAGTTTTCATCTGCGTAGGACACAGTCACTGACTGTGGTGTTATATAACTTCGAGCATCGCTCCAGGCTCCCCCATGTGCTATGCTAAATTCCTCCCATCTAGGAAGGAATCTACCATATATTTTCCAGCTGTCAAGTACTAACAGTTCCCAGAGGAGATTAAATAGATTTAGCTTAACGTGTTATTCAACAAGTTGTTCCCATCTTCTCTGACCCACAATCCAAGTCCGAGACTTACATATTAAAGGGCAAAAGGCACCATTCCTCTTTTCTTTCTTCCTCTTTAATTCTTTCTATGTCTCTGTTAAATTCAGGTCAACAAACATGTGGACAGAACACACTCTATTCAGAGAAGCTACCTAAAGTGTGAGGCATATACATCTAAATAAGAAAGCTAAGTATCTCATAAGTCAAGGAAATTCCGATGCCCATGCCACAAGCTATAACGCAACGTACAATGATGTGTGTGCCCCAGGGTGCAGGCAAACAGAGAGCAGCCTCCTGGGACCGTCACTTGATGGAGCGGTAGAGGGGATCTGCCCTGGCCTGGCCAGGCAGAAGCAGCACTTCTGGGAGAAGACAGAAGGGCCATTCAGACCCAGAGCAAACCTCACGACCTGGGAAAGGGCTTGCCAAGGCACTCACTAGAGTAGGCAGGACTCAGTCTGAGATGGCAGCAACCAAACTGAAACTGACTTAAGCAAGAAAGAGTGACAGGCAGGCAGGCAGGCTTTATATTGGCTTATAAAACTAATCTTTGTTTATCTTCACTTGGCTGTAATGATGCCACTGAGATTCTGTGTACACCTGTCTCTCAGCCCTCCTCGCTTCTGTGCCAGCGTCATACTTAGGTCAGCTTCTCAGCTGGTGGCAACATGATACCTGGCAGCACCAGATGCACATCCTACCAGTCTGGCACCACTGCCCCAATAATTCCTGCAAAACCACAGGTTGGTGCAATTGGCTCAGCTAGAAGCACCTGCTCATCTCCAACCCCCACCCACCACCCCCACAATGGCTGCAGGGACCCCAAGCCCCTGTTGACCAGGCATGGGATACAGAGGTTGTGGGGGTGGGGAGAATCAGCCCCACCGAAGCACATTGGCTGAACACAGAGGAACAGTGCTTCCCCAGAGGGCACCAGGCCATTAGATGACAGAACACAGGTCGGGCACAAATGCCCCCACAACTGGTGTGGCTGGGGATAGCTGGGGATGGGCAGGCGTGGTGAGGTGGCGTGAGAGCATCCAAATAAGGACCATGTCACGGATCTCTTTGATGATATGCAAAGAAACGTAGGTTATATTCTTCAGGCTACTGGTTCTCAACTATTTTCTCCTACAACACAAATGATGAACAACACTGTCTGCAGGCAAGTCTGGGGGTTATTTCACGATTGTTCCATGCATTAGCTCTAATTCTACCTTTATGCTCCCACGCTAAGCAGCAGTGATACATTGAACCTCGCTTAACTGACTTTTAAAGAATAAAACAAAAAGAGAATAAATTATTCACAGACTTCTGCTCTCTAATTATTAGTACTAACAATCTACCTGGACTCAACAATGTCTCCCAATGCCTCAGTGGAGCACAGATGTTGTGGCAATGGGGAGCCACTGTAGATTTTTAAACGTAGGATAGATTGAAGGAGGAAATTCTAAAGGCAGAGAGGCCAGTTGGGAGGCTATTATGGTAGGAAGGTGAGAGGTGCCAAGAACTTGAGCCAAACTAATAGCTGGAGAGAATGGCAAAGGAGAAACTAATTACAGAGGTATGGCACAGGGTGTAATTACTGATCAGAAGGAGAACAACACAGCAATGCTTCAGGGTTTGCTGAGATCCATTCTCGCCCCCTCCTCCCATCAATTCTTATATTTGTCTACTTGTTACAACATACCCACCGAGGGAAGGAGGGGATAAATGGCAAAAGGCAGACATGGTGGATTCCTGTCTAAGCAAAGTTCTTACACTTAGGTTCAGTATATCCACTGTATCTTAAATTATTGGGTTGTCAGAAAAGTCATGACCCAATATAACAAGATAATAATATAATTACTGATCGTGTCATATGATTATTAATGGGTGTGTGCATGTTATCAATAATACTTACATAATTGTTGATCACTGCCAAATGATTACTAATAACTGTTCAAAAGTACTGTTTTAGCACTTTACGCTTTCACTTAGCTCCATTTATTTTACTTTCATAATAATTCTGAAATAAGTACTATTGATTCCACTGCGCAAGCTTCAGTAGACTGACTCACCCAAATCATAATGGAGAAGTGACAGAGGCAGGATTGAAACTCCAGACCTACGGCTCCTAGGACAGTGATTTGTTTTGGTGCTCATTATTTGCAATCAATCTTAAGAAATAAACGTGTACCCACCATCTGAGCACTGGATTATCACCTAGCTTTCAGACTTTTAGCTACTCACATGGTCCCAACAAGAGCAATTAAAGGAGTGAGAAGGTATAGGCAGTGAGGGAAAAGCAGGTGATGATCAGCCCTAAGGGTAGCGGCAGGCAGATGGCTCTGAGTAGTTTGGTCTCAAGGATGCTACAAGATGCTTTCACTGACACTAGCGCTGCAGCACTATGTCGGAATGGCCCAACTAATAGGTCACCGGAGAGCAGTCTATTGGTGGAACAAACAATGTAGTTTAAGAACAACACAAATGTTGCAGTTCTGAAGGTTAGAAGTCCAAAATGCATTTCACTGGACTGAAAATAACATAGTCAGCATAGTCCTTCTGGAGGCTTTTGAGAAAAGTCCATTGAAGTCCATTGATTTTTCCCTTCCCAAATTTCAGAGTCCACCTGCATTCTTTGGCTCCTGGCCCCTTCCTCCACCTTCAAAGTCAGCAGCGTGGCATCTTTAACCCCCTCTCTAGCTCCGAATGCCCTGCCTCCTCTTCCACTTAAAAGGACATTTATGATTACATTGGGTCTCTTTGGTGGATTCAAGATAATCTCATCATCTCTTAATCCATAACTGAATTACATATACAAAGAGGTCTTTGCAATAAAAAGAATCTTTTTCATTTTTTTATTTATTTATGCATACAAGAACTGGGGTACAGGCCAGAGGTGTTGGGGGTGAGAGGACTCACCAGAGACAGGGAGGAGAGCAGAACAGGCAGACAGACTGAAATACACTGCTGAGGGGGGCAATGGGGAGACAGGAGAGGTCTGCTATGCCATGTGGGTCACCTCCCTGACTGGGGATCGAACTCGTGCTGCAGTGGCTACAGATGCTTCATAGTGCAGTGCTTAACCCCTTATGCCACTAGGGAGGTCCCTAAAAAGGTCTTTTAGCCATGTGAAATAACACAGAGGTTCCAGGGATCAGTGTACAACTCCAGGAGCTATCATCCCACCTACCCCAAGAGTAACACACTAACAGTTCTTCATGTGGTATAAATGATCAGATTTAATAGTTACCATCTTTCCGAAAATCTTAAGGAATCAGACATAAAAGAGATAGGTTTTAAGAGAAATTCAGGTGGTCAGGAAAGTTTACTCCAAAAGGGACTCTCAGCAATAAGCTGAGAGGATTTTGTGCGGTTGTGCTCATGTATTGTTTATGAGAATATAAGTGTGTTAACATTTTGGAGAATAATTTGGCAATATCTACCCACATTTTTAATTGACCTGGCTAAAACTGTCACTGCTGAAGTGACGGAAGGTACTAGAAGATGCAAACACATAGATACTACACATCCATTATAAAGTTCTGGCTAAGTAAGCTAGATTATATTTATAGAATGAAATACTCTGAAGTCCTTAGAAAGGATGAGATAAATCAGCATATACTGACATGGGAACATCAACAAAAACCAAAATGTCAAAAAAACACCTTTTATGAAAAAAATAAAAGTGAAAGAGCCCATTAGCATGATCTAATTTGGTAAATAAAAAGGCTACATTTTTAGCCTTTTTGGTAAATTAAAAGATAAATAAAAATAGCTACATTTCATATTTGCATACAATTGTTTCAACTTTGGGAGAAGTTTTTAGGGTCACTGCAAAGTAAGGAAGGAATCTTGTCTTTCACTTTATTGTGTCTTTCTATACTCTGAAACTGTAATCACCGCATGCATTAATACTGCTTAGCTTTAACTGTTTAAATGCCATGGCAGCTCCTGGAGAGCTGGGTCCCAGAAAACTGGCACAGAGCCGAACATGGACATTCTGAAAAAGTTCCCAAAGTAATTTGGTTGGTTATCCCAGGAGGTTCTATTTGCGGTAAAATTCTTCCTTGTGTTGGACTGCCCTCTGCATCATTAGGATGTTAAATCTTCCTCCACCCCCAGGCATAGTGACAACCATAATTCCCATAAGGATTTTCTGTCATCCTCAGCAGGATCAAACTCGTAGACAACTATGCATTGGCAAAAGCTGCTTCTTCTCACTGGAACTTGCTCCACCCTCACAAAGTCAAGCTTTGAAAATAATCATGAATCTTGCCGTCAAGATTCCATCAAATGACATTGTCCCAAGAAGCCTTGCTAACCTTACCCTTAGCAATGCGATGATTCCCTGCTCCCCCAACGCCAAAATCCCCAAAGCATTCTGTGCCTCTGTGCAGTCTGCATGAGTTTTCATGCTCTGAATCATGCATCCTTACAAGTCTTTCTAACAGAAATATAAGCCACACAGTTAATTGCCCAGTAACGACATCTAAGAAAGCAAAGAGAAAAATTAATGAGTAATCTATCTTATTTAAGCTAGTATATTCAAAATATTTTAACATGTAATCAATACTAAAATTATTAATAATTGCTTTTCGTATATATTAAGTATTAGAAATCAGTGTACAGTTTGCTCTTATAACACCTCTTGATTTGGAAACTAAATTTCCATTGCAAATACTTGATGGTATTTAGATTTCATAAAAAGAACAGCTGAAAACGTAGTCACATACTCCAGTTGTTCCAGATGTAACTCTTAAGGGAAAAAAAAAAATAAGGAATTTTCCAATAACTTAATTGGTATCAGGTTTTAAGACTTTATTTAATGTACTAAAACCAAATAAAATTAAAACTCAGCTCTTCATTGGCACTAGCCCCACAGAGTTAGCGGCCAGAGCACCTCTGGCCATAATGTTCTTCTGGAGAGTTCCACAATGAGAGTCTATGCCAAGTGAATTATCCTAAATGCACAAAAATCTATTTACACAAAGGTATCCAAACCAGCACTGCTTATATTACATTTGCAAGAACACTGGAAAACTTTAACAACCAAATATCAACAAATGGTTTACTAAGGTACCATAGATCCACTAAGTGACATTTAAAATTCATGAAAGGTTAAACAAAGGGAAATAGCTATAATGTTAAATTTTAGGACATGGTACTATGTGATTAAAGAGAAGTCAAACATATTCACAGAGGAAATGAATCAATTTTTAACAATTTGAAACAGAAGAACAATGGGTGATATTTCCCCTCTTTCCCTCTTTGCTATCAGCACACATCAGTTTTGTAATAGAAACATATTTTGGGGCCTCCCTGGTGGTGCATGGGTTGAGCGCCACACTGTGAAGCATCCATGGCACAGCAGCGCGAGTTCGATCCCTGGCCAGGGAGGGGACCCACATGGCGCAGCAGACCTCTCCTGCCTCGCCAGCTGCTCCCCTCAGCAGTGTGTTTCAGTTCATCTGCCTGTTCTGCTCCCCACTCTTTCTCTGGTGAATCCTCTTACCTTCCATGCCTCTGGCCTGAACCCCAGATTTGTATGTATAAATAAATAAATCTTAAAAAAAAACATATTTCAAAAAACATCTTCCTTCAAAAAGACAAATGCAAATAGGCTGCTGCCTGCCCTCCTCCCAGTGTGGGTAATGAAACACAAGGAAAAGTCGTCTCCTACTTTTGGTCTGGAAAACAGGCTTCCAGTCATAACAAAGAGAAAATCCTTTCCTCTGGGTTGTTGATCTAAGCTACTGGGCCAAGAACTATCGTCACCTTTTGGAGGAAGGTGCTAACTGCTTCACCAACAATCCCCTCAATGCCCCAGGTCACACAACTCTGCACAGCTGAGTCCAAGCTTCAGGTACCAGCGAACGGTCACAGCGGCACTGCTTACACTCCCGGACACTCTGGCTGGCTTCCTGTAGACTCCTTCACAGCGGCCCCCATCCCTGTGGGTTGCCTTATTGCCTGGATAATCGCCACCCAGCTCTTGGAGATGTTGTTCACACTATTCTAAGAGAGTCAGTCACATAAAGTCCTCAGTGATAAAGAATCTGGAATAGGAAGAGTCTTTGCCAGGGAAGGCAAAGACAACTCCCAAATCTTCCCAGGCACCCATCTGGCCTTGACTTTGGAGTAGAATGGTCCTTCTTCTGAGGTCAGTGGGATTCCCCAAGAAAAACAGAAGGAACCCTGCCAAGAAGACAAAAAAAAAAAAATCGCACATCTTGCTGAGGGGGATCCAGACACCTAGCAATAACTATTCAAACAACTATCTGAGGACTGGGACAGATGCTCCATCCACCCTCTGCCCCCGCCCCCCCAGCCTGTACTACCTCCACCGCCCAGTTACTACCTCCATCATTATGATCTACTGATATAAAATTGACTGTGATAAAATTAGCAATATCGCACTTCGTTTCACACAGCACCAGACCATTTCCTCAGCACTTTCTCATGAAATTATCTCCTCATACCTCACAACATTTTGAATGGGGAGAAAAGGAAAATACTTATCCCTGCTGTACAGCTGGGAAACAGAGGCGTCCAGAGGTTACAATTTGCCTGATCTATGATTAGAGAAAGGCCCAGGTGACTGACACCTATGCTCTTTCCAAAGCACTAAAGGTTCTGAACCTTTCTTCAAAGCCACAACCTCAGCAGAATCTGCTGCACGTTGCAGATTCCCTGGAAATGACACATAAAACCCCAGCCCTCAGTGGTCCATGAGTGCCTGACCCCAGGTGGAGAACTCAGTGTCTGCCCACATTTACCTGAGGGAGGAAAACTGGAGGGCATGAGCTATAGAGAGGTGGAGAGGCTTTGGTGAAAACAGAATTCTCAAGAAAAATGGTGATATTGTTTTGCTTTAGTCAATGAACAGAGAAGTGAGGGATGTGCCTGGATGAACCCGAACAACGCTTGGTAACTGTAAGCTTCAGAGTTCCTTTCTTGTAAAAAAACAAAAAAAAAAAACCCTGCTCTTTTCTAAGTTGTGCTCTGTCTCAGGCTCGTCTCACCACACTCCCTCAGCAGGTGCTTCTCTGGGCCACGAACTCGGTTTGGTGGTGTTTCGCCAGGGACCGCTGCTACTCCATGATGAATGAAGAGACCAGAATGGAAATGCTGCAATCATGTGGGATGAAAAGCACCACTATTACTGTGAATTATGACCCTATAAAAATGACTCATTACTCACAGAGAAGAAGACCTATCAAATATTAAAGACCAAAGTAAAGCAGCTCGGTTTCTTGCTCCATATTTTTTTCCTTGAAAACTAGCTTGTATGACATCAAAAAGAAAGTTAATTTAATATTATGTCTAAGTAGGGGAAAGGTACAAAGTTTTCAGGATCCCACCTCCAAAAAGAGATCCGTGTACTTCATTTTTTAAAGTAATCACAATGCACAAAATTCTAAAATCAGATTTTACACCCACCCATAATCAACAGTTAATTTCCTAGGCAATACATCATTCTTCAAATCAAATCTTTTTTTCTAACTGTTTACAATGCAGTTTATTTTTTCCCCTTTATTTATAAGAACAATAATTTTAAAAATCACAACACAATAAGAACAAAAGGACAAATCAACTATTCTTTGTTTGAAACAATAGTGTTTCTTAGGAGTCACATGGACAAAGTCAAAACAAAAAAGCACAGCTACTCTCTCTCAGTACTTGGACTTTGAGTTGTTATCCCCCATCCCATGCAGCTCCCAATGCTGCCACCCTGCAAGGCGACAGTCTCGGGCCCAGCTTCCTCATGCTGCAAAAACATGACTTGTCGGGTGTCCGTTAGAGAGTGCTGCTCCCGCATTCTTGAGATGCACACACTCACCCCATGACAGGTGCTGCAGTTACCAACCGTTGTCGTGGGGTGCTACAATTCCTTCTGCTCCATACCTATTTGCTGCCCAGGATGAATTCCTGGCATGCATACCCGGAGCAGACAGTCGTGCATGCCTGCACACTCCTCATTTTGTGACTGCACGTCAGTTACTTGAAATTGGCCGCGGTAGAAACAGTGACATCACAGAAGTTAACAAATGCCATCAACAGTTGAATCAATAGTAGTAGTGGAATGGATAAACAAATCATGGCATCCACACAATACTTAGCAAAAAAATTTATCACGGGGCCTTCCTGGTGGTGCAAGGGGTTGAACACCACTCTGTGAAGCATCCATGGCACAGCAGTGCGAGTTGGATCCTTGGCCAGGGAGGGGACCCACGTGGCATAGCAGACCTCTCCTGTCTCACCTGCTGCTCCCCTCAATAGTGTATTTCAGTTAATCTGCCTGTTCTGCTCCCCACTCTGTCTCTGGTGAATCCTCTCACCCCCCGCACCTCTGGCCTGTACCCCAGCTCTTGTGTGCATAAATAAATAAATCTTTAAAAAAATCTATTCATACAGACAACAAAACAGATGACTCTTAAAATAGTTAAGACGCCAGATTAAATACACATACACACAAATACATATATATACATATTGTACACATGTATATGATTCTATTTATATAAAATTCTAGAAAATGCAAACTAATCTATATAATTTATACCAACAAGAACGCACATCAGCTGTCACCAGAGGATGGAATGAGGATGGTATGGAGGGGCTGGGAGAAGTGGTTACATAAAGGCACAAGAAAAGTTTGAGAGTGATGGATATGTTCATTTTCTTGATTATGGTGATGGTTTCAGAGATCAAACATATCCATGTGAATATGTTCCACTGTTCTTATGTGAATTATATCTTAGTATATTTGCTTGTAAAAACACTCTTCTCTAGATGTAGTATAGATACACAAAGGAATACTAGTCAGAGACCAATAAAGATAAACTCACACCATTTGCAGCAACATGGATGAAGCTAGAAGGATTATGCTAAGCAAAATTAGTGAGAAGAAAAAAGATAAATAGCGAATGTTTTCACTTATATGTAGAATACAGAGAAGCCAAATAAGGGGCCAGGAAAAAGACAAAACATGCAAGCTGACCAAGATCTGAGTCACACAGCTGGGGAGGAAGAGGGAGAGAGATCAAAATAGGGGAGGGAGGAGCATAAGGATGGGGGATATGGATCACAGGTGCTGTGGTGGGGGAGAACTACAGGGTCTACACCTGAGAAGAGAAATCAAATATTGTCCAAAATCAAACGACATAAGAAAACAAATTAAAAATAATAAAAGGTGTATAAAATATGAAAAACTCTGTTCATTTCTATGCTAATATTTGTTTTAATTGTATTTTACTGTTAATATGTAAAATAACATTTTTAAATAAATAAAACCGTTCCTTATGTGCCATTCGGTAATTACTGACTTCCTTTCTTCCATTAAACCCCAGTTTCCTTGAGGGCAAGAAGTTTTCTGAGGCCTGTCCTGGGTATTTCCTTCCCTTCTTCCTTTAACCCCAATCCTCGCCTAAAAGTTCCACCATCTGTGACCAGCATAATGGAGTGAGGTGGAAAGCACAAAAGCTTTGAGGTCAAAATGATGAAGGTTTAGCTCTTAACTCGGCTATTTTTCCACTGTGTGCTCTCGGGCAAGTCATTTAATTTTTCTGAAACTTTTATCAGTAGTTAAGAGGGATGATGCTGACACTTCCAAGCAGACAAAAAGTGACCGCTTTTTATTATATGATATCCACGAGTAGTAAGTATATCAGCAAAAGACAGGAAACATCCATCTAGGCACTAAATGGTCTCAAGCAAAGGAGAATCTTGGAAATATAAGAGTGAATCCAAAGTTGTGAGAAATGAACACTGTATGGGACTCAGTGACCACTGGAATTCCTGTGAGAAGCCCCATGGAAAGGGGCTATACAAGGCTCCTTTGGTGATATGGTTTATTAAAATTCAAAATACCCTTTGAATCAGTGTTTCTACTTCTAATGATCCACCCTTAGGACACAGCTTAAAATACAGCAATATCTAGATGCATGAGAATTCTTATCAAAGTATTTTTGAAAAGAGTGAAAAACTGGGAACAAGTATTCAATATACATCCTCTCTCACACACACACATACACACACATGCACAGTGTGGCAACATGGGAAAACGTTTAAGACAAAATGTTCAGTGAAAAAAGGAGGCTACAAAATCGCATCCTCACTATAATTACAACTATAAAAATAAGGCATAGATATGAAGACTTCAGAAAAGATACCAAAGTGATAGCAGGGATTTTATCAAGTGCTCTCAAGATAAGCATTCTATTTTTATGACAAGATTTCATTTTGAAAAAGATGAAGAAAGGAGAACTGGTGACTAAGAAACTGAGGCAACATCTCAAAGTCAGTTTATCTAGAAGGTGGTAAAAACATGTCAGTCACTGAAAATAGTCAGTAAAAATCGTGCCTGTGGGCTTTTGAAAACTTCAACACATCACATTCCCAAATGAAAGCACTCAATTCGCCTGCATTCCATTGAATTGGCTTTTGGAGAAAGAGTACATAAGGGACATTGGTGACACTTCAGTTGTCTAAAATGGCAGGGACATATGGCATCTCGCAGGGTGGGGGAGGCGGCGAAGTGCTCCCTCTGTGATCTTTCCAAAAATCTCGACACCCTTTCCAGATGAATACTGCAAGGAGAAGGGAGTAAAGCCTATATCTGGTAATCGTGGTCCACAAAGACCTACTCATCTGAAAAATGGTCGTGAGGACCAAGTAATACGGGCATGGGAGACTGGGGGAGGAAAAGATGGCCAAGGGGGCGCTGTGACCCTGGATTGGCCCCCATGTGGGGACTGCTGCCCTGCCCTGAGCGTAACCAGAGAAGCTTTTAAAACACACAGGTGAATAATATTCCACTGAAGAGCAACAACTACAACAACAACAAAAAAAAAAAAAAAAAAAAGAAGAAGAAAAAGATGAGATCAAGGAAAAAAGCAACTACAACCAAAAGCAATAAAAAAAAAAAAAACTCAACAAGACCAAAAGGTCGAAGAAAAACCAAAGGGACCACTGGGGAGAAGGGTAAGGAAGGGAGGGCAAAGACGGGGATGGGGACAGAAAGAGCACAAGGGACTGAGGTGATGGGGATGGGAACTCCCTGGGGAATACAAAGGATGTCAAATATAATTAAATAAATATAAATAAAGAAAACACAGGTGCCTGGGCCACCTCAGGGCCGCTGCTGTCGTCTCTTGTGAGTTTACTGGGCAGCCTGGATTAGCAGGTAAGTAACACATCTGAAGAGACCACTAAATGAAGGAACAGGTTTTCTGGAAGAAGATGAGATTACAACAAGAACAGATTCACGTGTGGCTGTTGACAATGACATGGATGTTATTCAACCTGTTACAAAAGGGAAATAATTCTAGAATTTATTTGGTCTACTTTCTCTTAAGTGAATCTCGAGATCTATCTTTTTCTCTCTTTCCTTCGCTTTCTCTCATGCACACACACGTGCGTGCATGCGCACAAACACACATATTCTTCAAAAATGTGAGCTTGAGCCAAATGATAGAATTCCTGGTGATGTTTCATCGTTTTAAAACACAATTAATAAAAGTTGGGGACTATGCTAAATTTTTTGAGTTTTTTTGTTAAAATAATAATAGACATATCGAAAGTTGCAAAAATAGTAGATTGGAACTAAAACGTCTACAGAGCAAAACACAGGGTCACATTATCATAACAGGACCAGGACCTGCAGAGGACCAGGGCCTGCAGAGGACATGGCCTGGTCACCAGTCAAGGGACATCCAGATTTGCATCATCACAGAGCTCAATTTTAAAGGGTCTGGCCTCATCTCTTATTTCGAGTACCTTCGTTTTACTGCAAAAACAAACGAGGCAAAGTCATTCATTACTGGAAGTTTATAAAGGATAACATATGGTGCTTTTGAGATATTTCCAAGAGTAGGGTCCCATACCAGTAGGCCAATCTGTCTTTTTCCTTCATCTACCATTAAGATAGTCCAAGGCCTGGCACTGGGGAAGAGGAGGAGAACAGGATACAGAGTGTGGAACCAGGTCTAGCTTGACTTGGGGAATTACAGAGAGCAGGAAAGTCAAAATAAGGCGGGAGAGGCTATAAGGAGCCCTCCTCTCTCTCTGGAGGGACATATATATGTCCACAAACCAGAGGGTCCAGATAAACGTAAAATCAATAGTAAGCAGAGTTTAGACAGGGGCAGGCTGGGTGTTCACTTTTCCAAGTTGTTCCTCAGTTCTCTGTGGTTTGAACAGGCCACAGATGCTCCCACAAGTTCCTGAGGCCAAACCTCAGAAATTACTCGAGCTTGTGTCGGTGGGAACAAAGAAGTCAAGGGTTCAAGGCTGAAGCACCTGACCCAGAACCTTGTGAGAATCACCAGACCTCAGGAGGTCAAAAGCATGACAGAAGGGCATAGAGGTGAGAGAAGTGAAGAGGCCTTCTTTCTTTCAGAAAAGAACCTCGAGGAATCCCTGCATACTGCAGGCCTCTCTGTGGCTAGGGCAGAAGTTCCTGCTGCAAATCGGAACCCTGGAAGGTTGAGCCACACCACACACTGGCATGGAGATTCAGGTGGAAACTCCCGGATGGGCCCAGTCCCTCCTGCCCTACCAGACTGCACTGAAGCTCCCTGCTCCTCCCTGTGGGGTTCATCCAGGATGAAGCGCTTTCACTTTGTAAAATGTGGAACTTGGCAATGCTCTGATTCAGGCATTCACAGAAGGGGTGATGAGGCCCCGGATGAGCTCCATTCCTGTGGACGGAAACCTGGATTCCCCAGTAGTCTGGTGAGAATGTGTCTGGTTTGATGGAGGATGTTAATGCCTCCTTCTCGAAAGGCAATCAACCCTGGACACAGGTATACTAACTGGCACCTGAGTGTGTCCATAAGAGAGCTACCTGTGCAGAGTCCAACATTTATTAGTGTTGCCCTTGGACAATGGAAACAGTCCTACTTGGGGTAAATTAAAAATTCTCCTCTTTTTGTACAATTTCTTTAGTCCACCCAATGCTTCAGCAGACTCTTAGATACTCGTTAAAAGACAATGAAGAAAACTGCAGCCTCCCCATGCTACCCCACCAGCAGAGTATGTGGTGAAGACGTAAAAGATAAAAATCAAAGAAAGAGAAAGGCTGGCATGCCACGTGTGCCACGACAGAATTGGACATGCAAAAAAAAAAAAATCATTAGGGATGGGTAAGAAAAAATGGACAAGGGGCCTGGAAAGAAGGAAAACTTGGATGAAGTTCTGACTCCCAGTGGAAGAGACAAGAAAGGAAGGTCGGGAGAAGCATCTTGGACCACAGTGCAAATCTAAACAAAATTTAGCAAAGCCCCTCAGGGAGCCCAGAACCAATGTCCCCGTCAGAGGAGTCCAAAGGCTGCCCTGAGGGTCCCGAACGCTCAGTCTTTGAGAGCGCGCTAGGGCAACAGAGCCTCAGCGGTAACGGAGACAGATTTCCTGCAAGAGGCGAGGCCACGGTGGCAAAAACTCCTTGTGGCCAGAGCTATGAGAAGTGCATTCACAGGACCACCAGAGAAACAAGTTTCTGCTTTTCTGAAATACTAGTTGAAGGGCCTGGAAGAATAGAAAATATCTGCACGATACAGCTTTGTCAATTTCCGAGACTGGGAAAAAAAAAAACAAAACCTGTCTATTGAAACTTACAAAGGGAAGCCTAAATAAGTCCCTGATGAGAAGCCAACATTGCAACACAAACTCCTCTGAACTTGAAGGAAGTTCATTCGTTCGTGTCTCCCCTTAGCAAACTTCAGGTTCTACTACTTTGGATTAGCAGGAGACCAGAGGGAGGAAATGCCAACTCTAAGTACTAAGTCAGGGCAGTAGGTACCTGAGAAGCACCCAGCGGGTGACCAACATATGGTAATAAAGAAAGATGCGTGACCTGACTTCCCATGAGCTAATTGGGAATTTTAACCCATGACTCATCCTGGGGTGGGGTCTGAAGCTGCAGGGGACATCACCCTCCACCATGCCGTATCATCAGCCAGATTGCACATTTCCTGAAAGTAATCAAGTCAAAAACTGGCTTCTTGGCAACCGCCCCTGGTGGAAAAGTGACTGCCAAAAGTCAAAATGAGGATGAGTTCAACGATTTCATTCTGCATGGAAAACACGACCCATTAAATGGGATCTGACAAGGGCTTTATCTCATCCGTCGCTGAGGGTGTTGGCTCAATGCAGTTCTGCTCTCTGGAACAAATTCTCGCTAAGCTATCTATAGAATCTGGAAAGGTTTTGCCAAAGCCCAAATAAATCCATTCTACGTAGGAAGAGAAACCATCAAACCCCCAGTTTCTCCCTAGGGACCGGGCATGCTTTTCTTCCAAATGCGAAATTCTTGAAACCTGGCAACTCAACTTCTGTTAGCAAAGTAAGTGTGACTGTAACTGGCAAGATGCCCAGCGCACTGGGTGGCTTCAGAATGTCCACTACTGCCCAAGGAGGCCAGGTCAGTGGCCAGTCTTGCTCACAGACACCCATATGCCTGGCCTGAGCTTCACTGCATGACCCAGAGATAGTGGCAGGGGATAAGATGGGGAGCCTCAACCAATCACCCCTAAAGAAGGTTTTGAAAACAGAGAGAAGGAGTTAGGAGCTTTCATGCTGAATAGCCCTCTTCAGTCTAGCAATGGTCCCTGAAAACTAAAATCTTTTATTGTTTCCAATGCAAAATGAGGAGGCTTAGCACCAAATCCGTAACTCAGATCCCATAGTTTAGAAGAATATTTGCAAACTCTTATCTATGGTATTCCCAAACCCACGCCTCACTTTTCAGACATAGTCCTTGCACCCGCACATCACCTGGTGCTTGGCGCTTGCTAGAAATGAAGCTTCACAGGCTGCACCCCAGACTCCTGAATGCAGATCTGCATCGAACAGGCTCCCCCGAAGAAGTCATTTAGACCTAATTCTGAGAACCACACCTTAAAGAACTACTATCCAGAAGGGCAGAGGTGGATGAATAACCTAAGTCTGCACTAGAAAAAAGGATTTAGTGTAAAGGAGCAGGGTCAGTCTCACCGAAGAGGCAAAGTCTGCGTCCAGGGGGCGCATCCAAACTAGCTGAACCAGTCACTATTTTATTTCACCAGTGACAAACACAGACACACGAAAGCCAAGGCGACGAGGTGGTAGGACTTGAGGGAGGGGGCGTGGCCTAGCTTAGGGCCAGGTGGTCTGAGCTGAAGTTGCCGGTTCTGCCACCTGATACATGACCTTGGGAAGGTTGTTTGCTCTCTCAGACTCAGTTTCCTGATGTGCACAACTGGGAAAACACTCCCCTTGCCAAGCCTTGGGGGGTGGTGGGGTTGGAGAAGGCTGGGATTTCTTGAACAAGTGAAGACACTTTGTGTGCGTGGCAGATGCTTGAGAAACACTGGCATCCTTCACTTTCCCTACGATCTGGGTGGGTCCTGCCTCTGCAGACCCATCCAGAGGCTGGGGAGAGACAAGACAACCATCAGCAGCCAGCTCTTGCCTGCTCTGTAGGGTTCCCAGTGGCAGGTACAGAGATTCTTGCCACTAGTCAGACTAGCCGGCCTTGTCTATCTTCTGAAGCTCAAGTTCAGCTTATTGTCTCTTCAAGAAAAATCTAAACAGAACAACAGGTTCAAAGGGACAGCCATGAGGAGCAACGAAAACAGGCGTTAGGCAAGCCCTGGCAAACGCTGGGTGCAGTTCCCAGCAAGCTATACTTCGGGGCACTGACGCCCTTTTATTTCGTTCTGCTTCTCACTTTCTTCTTTATAGACGTCTCGGGTTTGGAAGGCAGCCTTTCCGTGCCTGGCTTAGTAAGCCGTCACAGGCCACAGTGTCTGCACTTGGAACTGTCGGGGGGAAAGGTCTTCCTGAAGGGGTTACACATAGGTTTATGGACTCCAACACCCACTCCAGACCAACAATATCCTAGAACCACAAATCCTAGAAGGTGATTATCAAAATGTGGATCACCAGGACCTGCGGGTGGAGTTCAGCAGCCAGGCTGGGGATAAAACCAGACATGTGGGCCTTGGGGGGGCTCTCCGTTCAGAGCCAGCTCTCAGCATACCGTTTCTCAGCACCCAGCTCAGAGGCTCTGGTAGGACACTTAGGGATTTGTCTCCCTCTCTTCTCCTTGTGTTAGTCATGACTTTATTTCCCCTTCTTTTGTAAATAAAGCCCTTTATAAACCCTTGCCATGTGTGCCTGCAGTTGGGGCATTCTAAGTGCCTTTCGAGCACACGGGTGAGGACCCAGTGGGGCAAACCCATTTTATTTCAGGGTCGTCCTGTCACAGACCCAGAAACGTCCGGTACTATTTTCTCTGTGTCCACGCTCAAAAGCACGCAGGTTCGCAGTGAGTGCTGGGCAGAAGCACAAATCAGTGCTGGCCAAGCATGGTCTGGGGGCTCAGCACTTGTCTTTCTTTACGTCATCTTCTTTAAATTCTCGCACTCACCCTGGAAAGTGCAAACTCTATCCCCCATTTCAAAAATGAAGAACCTCAGGAAGGATATGTGCTATGTGATAGACATGTGACCTGCTCAATTTAATAGAGCAAAATATTTTAGAGCTCGAGGGCTAGAGTTCCAAGGACAAACCTCAGCTAGTCCAGTGGCGATTGAAGAATGATTCCCGGGCCAGCAGCACGAAGGCCACACAAGATTCATAGAAAGGCAGATCCTGGACCCCACCCAGATCTGAGAGTGCGTCCAACACTCGGGTGTAACAAGCCCTGATTATGATACACACTTAAGTTTGAGAGCCAGGGTCCAGGTTCCACCCTCAGACGTGACAGCTGAGAAAATACAGGTTCAAAAGGATGAACCAACTTGCCAGGAGTATGAGAATTGAGCCCAGCGTAGACTCTTGCAGAAGTCGAATGTTTCTGCCTGGGTAGTTGGCAATGTCCCCTTGAAGAGTCAAGACTCAAGTCCATACTCGTACAACAGAGCAAAGAACGGTCACTTTCCAGCGATAGTCCTGGGATATGAACCTGGATAGCCATGAGGCGTCGTTTTCCCCAAGTCTGCTGAGCTGTGTGCTCCAAGAGAAGGAACATCTACCGCATTGAAAGTGACCAGCAAAGTGAAAGACCAGAGGAGGAGTCACATATTCAGAACTGTGATGGCGCCTGCATACACTTCAACGATCATTTTCACACCTCTGGAGGAAAAAGGTGGTCTCGTCTTTCACTTTAGAAAACCATGTTAAGTTTTCACCTTCAATTATGCCCTCTGGCATCACTGCTAACTGATGTCAGTAGAAGTGTGTGCCCCTGTGGGGTCTCAGAGTATGCCCAAGACATACTTAGGGGTGGCACTTTGGTTAGAAGAGCAAACAGGATGTATTTGCAACACCAGCATGCTTTCACGCGAGCTTACAGATGATATTTGCATCTACAGTGGGATCCCATGGGTTGATAGGGCTTCGTCCTCATGATGATGGACCGAAATTCTTCTCAAACATAGGTGGCCTACAAGCAATTATAGTTTGTGCTTGAATTCAATCAGCATTCTAAGTTCTACCTTGTGGACCAGATTCTCCACGTGTAAAGTGTAAGTCATCTTTGGGTTACCATGAGCATGACCGCCAGTATAGGAATAGCTGTTACTGTTACAGCAGTAAGCCTGGGAGAGATGGAAACACAAACTTTTAAAACCTGTTTGAAAACCACCTACCATTTATAAATGTATAAGCACTTCCTACCTGTGGGAATAGAGAACAGGATTTACCTTTGGGCAGGCTGTGCCTTTGACCTCAAAAGAACTAATTAAATGCAAATGTTATGAAAATATGTAACAAGCATGCACTCTTTTCCAGCAAGTGGCTTGTATGTAATTTCTTCCACATATTGGAAGGAGTTAGAAATGATTTCTGGAGAAGGTGAAGGGAAGCAGCCAACTCTTCCTTTTTAGGATCAGACTTGTTAGAACATGAACAAGAACTGCGGGCGAGCCAACAGAAGCAGGTGCCAGGACAGCACAACAGAGCCCAGGGAGGAGACATCACATGACAGAGAAGGTCTGGATGGCAATGGGGGCATAATTTCACTGAGGACACCCCATTTCCCTGGAGGGTGCAGGAAGAAGAGCAGGAGAGGGGCTGACTCTTAAACCACTGTCAGTAAGCCCTGGCCCAGATCTTTAGAAAAATTAAAGCACCCCAAGAAAAGACTGGAATCGTTGATAATTTGGCACATCAGGATTATTGTCATTGTGATTTGGCTCCTATCTGACAAGAAAGGCCGATGACCGTATTTCATGATTCTGGATCCCAAATGCCCTCCACATATGAACCATGAGAAAAAGAAAAGGCTAACAAAGGCACCACTTACACACACACACACGCGCACGCATGCACGCACATGCACACACACAGAGCAGCAGCAGAGTAGCTGACAGGCTCTGAATTTCAGTCAGAGAAAAGAACACAACACCTCAACCTCAGCAGAAGGAAGACTGTACCACTTGGTGATAAAAAGGAGTTATCTTAGGAACTAGGAACCCTGAGCATCATTGAATCCTGGACGATTAAAAGTGTAGGGGTGTAATGCCCCATTCCTGTACACTTCCCAGAGTCACCTACATTAGGGTTGAAATTCTCGGGCTTTTTCACCCCTAGAGTAAAATGCGGGATGAATACCTGAGAGATACACGCCTGTCGGTATGACTTAAAATTCAGCTACAACTATTCTATCCCTCGCGATCCAAAAGGCATACTGAAAACAAGTGAGTCACTACAAAGTGTGTGTGTTGCTCTAATTTATTTCTTCATAATTATATTGCTCCAGCATCTCCATCCTTTGCTTCTAATAACTTACACACAACATATCTCATGACTGATGGTCACTAGCACAGTTAGGAACAAATGAATTAGAGAATAATTGTCACCTAATATTGCCATTGCGATCAAGCATCTTCTTTGGAAGAAAGGATGGATTCGGAATAGCACACAGGTGTAGTAAGGAGACCAATAAATGAATCACCAGTGCCAGCCTCAGATGCGGAAGGGATGGCATATTAGCACCCGCTGCATTCTTCCCACTGCACCAAGCACTACAAAGAAGTAGAAGTTTTGACCTTTCAAAATTCACGATTTACTCTCTTTCCTGAATAAAGATATTGACACACAACAGCACAACTAGATCTGATGAGTTTCATGGGCATAAATTTCTCTAGTAAAGAGCACAGAGGAAATGCAAAGAGAAGGGATGATTGTAATAGATTTAAGCTACAAAACATGTTCTTTTCATGAGAGTAACTCTTCAGCTGTTAAGTGGAGATGATGATCCTGGTTTTGGGTGGGAAGTGTAGCTGGAGAAGACTGTGCAGCTGCACCAGCGATGTCCAGGATGTGAACACACAAGCCATCCGCCCTGCCTTCCCCTCTTCCACCACACTGTCACACACACAGAATCACAGGTTTGTAAAAGAGACTTCTTTTAAAAAACAAAAAAACACACACAGTAAAATAACCAAACCCTTGCTGGGAATAAGACAGGCATTTTCCTTGTAATTCTTATCCCACCACTACATCAGTCAATTTGTGTGAAGAACGGTAAACTCCTATTTATCCTGGCTTTTCCAAACTCATCTGTAATTCCATCTACATTAAGAACCCCCACAGGATGAAATGGCTTTTCCCGTGTAATCACACATCACCTCAATGCAAATGAGAGCACACGTTTCCAATATATTTCATGGACACCGAGAGTTGTCCATCGGGGAAGATGTTTATTAGAGAAGAAATGTTTATTAGGGGAGAAAAACAAATTTTCTATAATCTATTAGCCATATGGAAGTATAAAAGCCTATAATGGACAAAAATAAGAAAAGTAAAATTAGGGTAAGAGGAAGAGAGGTTGCAGATCATTTAATCATCATTTCTGATACCAGAGCAACCAGATATTTACCAGTGAGTGTGAAAGATTCAGCTTTAAAAAATTATTTTAAGACACCACATCCACACCCAGATTGGTTTTCATCTAGGTGGACAGGTAAGCAAGGGACAGAATTATAGTGAAAGTGGGGGACAATACAAGAGACCTTTGCAGGAGGTTGATCAAGGATGGAGTAAACAGCCACTTAGGAATCACACGAGGAGCTGCTCCCTTCCTCTCAGGAGGCGGCAGCTCTCACGTTTTCTTACGCTAGAAACCCTCCCCGCTGCAAGAAACTCTAAAAGCAAAGGGCTGAATTAATTTCCACCACGTGCTTTCAGCCTGTGCACTTATCTCCTCCTTTGAAGCAAAGACTCTTTCATCCAATTCAAATTGCCAACATCAGTAAACCCTTTGCCTCAGCATTTAAATGCCAATACCAATTAAATACCAACAGCAACTTAACTACTGATATGATTTTCACTGCTTTCAGGAAATCCAGCCAGAAGTCCAGCTCCCATTAATTCTAACATTCTTGCATTAATTCTAATTCACTCAATGCAAAGAAATGAGGTGATGTGTTGGCCAAGACGGCAGCGCGTCCCCCTGTATTCAAATAGCTCCACAAGCAAGTAAGAAGGAACAAACTGACTGTAGTCCACCAAACCTGAACGATGTCTTCACCAAGGCCTCGGGGCTGTCGAGCTGAGGCAACTCCTCAGCTAGGATTTCCTCTGGCGGCCGGGGGTCGTTGACAATGGTGGGGCGGGGTTTCTCCTTGGCATTGCCTGTGAGCCCATCGATGAGAGAGTTCCACAGACAGTTCTGTGACTTAGACCCTGAGTCGTGAAGGGAAAAAAAAAAAAGGTGTGCAGGTGAATTACCAGTGAAGTTCAGGTCCTGCTTGGCCAGGATTTTTAAAAGCAGAGCAAGAAAGTTTATGTGTTTCTCACCCACACCGGAGGTCTTCAGAAATCATCAGATAGATGACTTGTGCAGTCATGAGAATTTCTTTAATTTTTATGCAAAAAAAAGAAACTAACTGTATATTCTGACTCCTAATTATTTTTTTATTTTATTGTTTTTTAAGTTAATTTATTTTTTCTTATAGTGTTTGCTTTCTTTTCTAGGTATAGTCCTCATAGAATTTCCACCACCAGTTCACCCGTGCACCGTCACCACAGTCCCTTGTGCTCTTCCTGTCCCTACCTTGATCCCAGCCCCTCCCTCTTCCCTGCAGAATGTCTGTTTTGTAGTTGACTGTTTTTGTTTTGTTTTATTGTGGTTTATTGTTGCTATTGTTATTTTCTTTCCTTGATCCCCTATATTCCTCTTATAGGAACAGGTCTCACTTATAAATGAGACTATCTGCTATTTTTCTTCTTCCTTTTACTTGTTTCACTGACCATCATCATCCCTTCAAGCTCCATCTATGTTTCTACGGATGGCTCTAATATATCTTTTTTGATTGCTGAGTAATATTCCATTGTGTATATAAACCACATCTTTTTGATCCAATCGTTTATTTTTGAGCATTTGGGTTGATTCCAAGTCTTACCCATAACTAAATATTAAGGCTACATCCTGTCTCACCTCAGTGGTGGTCAACGCCTGATAGAACTATAGGCAACTATTTAAATTCGTATTCAGCAACTGGAAATACACAAAGGACCACGATTCCAGAGAAGAGAAGGATGTGCAGACAAGCTTCCCCTAAGAACTCAGGTGACCTGAGGTCCAAAGTAAGGCCCACCCACCAGAGGCCTGAACCATTGGTTCTTTTGGCAGTGACGATAAGAAACACTAAGATACTTGCTTGGGCACACGCTGCTGTGGTGTCCCACAAACATTCACCCAGCACAAGCCAAATTGGGACAGGATCATATCATGACGGCAAGGCACACCTAGGCAAAAATCATCAGGGAAATTTGAAGAACACGATTTATGACTCACAGGTCCTGGCAGCACACAGAAAGCTAGAGGGTCACACAGTGAGGTCACAGTGGAGAGAGTGAGGGAGCACTGAGCTGGGGCTCTGCCTTCCCCTCTTTGTTGGTAAATTTAAAACATAAAAGCAGGAATTTGGGCACAGGAAGGAAAAAACAGGGTCACACAGCAGTCACTTATCTAAATTACTCAGGGTCCTTTGAAAGGGGAACTTCACAGGAGGGGTGGTCTAGCTTCTTTTTTTTGGTTTATCTTTAAAGATTTTGTTTATTTATACATACAAGAGCTGAGGTACAGACCAGAAGTGTGGAGGTGGTGAGAGGACTCACCAGAGACAGAGCGGGGAGCAGAAAAGGCAAACGGACTGAAACCCACTGCTGAGGGGAGCAGCAGGCAAGGCAGGAGAGGTCTGCTGTGCCATGTGGGTCCCCTCCCTGGCCGGGGATCGAACTTGTGCTGCTGTGGCTGAAGAAGCCCCAGAATGAGGTGCTCAACCCCTTGCACCACCAGGGAGGCCCTGATCTCTCTTCTTATCTAGCTGTTCTACTAGTAGTCGTTCATACAGTTGGCAAAATGTTTATTCAAGATGAATCTCTTTGAAGAGGATGCTTCCACAATCAAAAAAGTTTCATGCCACAACAATAATAATCATAATATTAAAAGCTTAGGAAAATTACACTGTATCCTCCTCTCCCAACGCTTCCTACATAGGAGATGAGCGTTAAAGGCAGACATGAAGTAGAAATGTCAGAAAAGGAGGGTCTAATCAGTCAGGTACTCAAGGTCAACACCCACAGGGATAAGTTGTGTTGATTTTATGTGCCCTGGATTTGATGTGATGAAAATGATACTATACCATTCTGCTCTTCCTTCCCCAGACATACAACCATAGTGTACTAAGCATATATCTAGCTTCTATGAATTTGATGCTTTAACATCTGACCTACATGAATATTCCAGGAAAACCTTGTTCTGGACAACCTGTTAATGTGCCTCAGTCACCCTGCCTGGGCCTTCTGCCTCCCTCACTGCCTGTCACAAAACCATCCCCAGGCAAGTAAATCTCCAGTTACCTTCTTATCAAGTTGTACACCTCTGGCTGCTACCTACCTGCACTAATCACCCCAGAACCAGGTACCAGACAGCTAAGACATGCCCTATGCTCCAGAAGCTGAAATCATTCAAATCCAAGTCCTAATCCTGCCCGCCCTGCCACACTCATTCCTTCCCACAGAAGCCACTAGAAAGGCTCTTGCCCATGCTTTTGCCTGTCCTGCTGCCTCAACCCTTGTGCTTCTCAGGTAAGCAAGTGGACACCAACAGGGAGAAGTGATGCTGATTTTATGTGTGTGACAGGTACCCCTTCTTTGGGGCACTGTATTAGCAAACAATCAAGGGTAATCATCTTCTGATCTGTGGCTCTTGTCACATCTTAATAAGATCAAGACCTACTAAAATATTCAGTCTAGTCATGGGGAAAACATCCAACAAGTCTCAATTGAGGGACATTCCAGAAACACATCACTGTATTGTTCAAAACTGCCTGGTTAACAAAAAGCAAATCTGAGATCGTCACGGTCAAGAGGAGCCTAAGAAGTGATAACTGTGTGTTAGGTGGTGGCCGATGGACCGGTATCTAAATACTAAAGAAACCTCAATCAAGTATGTACTTTAATTAAAATAATATGTCAGTATTTGCTCAATAATTGTAACAAGTGGACCATACTCAAATAAGAAATGTAGTATATGGGAATTCTTTATACTTGGTACTTTTACTTTTCCATAAGTCCAAAATTGTTCTAAAAACTATAAATATGCACATAAGTCAATAATAAAAATAAACAATTGCTATAAAAGAGGCCTGAGAACAAAATTTTTGTTGTCTTTGAGAGCAGCGCTGTAATCTACCCAGCTGCCCTAGACTGTGTTGGTTATGGTTATGCTCCTTCCTGAGAAGAATATCACACAGGGCCTCCCTGGTGGCACAGTGGGTTAAGCAACACACTATGAAGCAAACCACTGTCACTGCAGCACGAGTTCGATTCCTGCCTCCAGACAGGGAGGGGACCCACATGGCGCAGCAGACCTCTCCTGCCTCGCCCACTGCTCCCCTCAGCAGTGTGTTTCAGTCAGTCTGCCTATTGTGTTCCCGGCTGTTTCTGGTGAATCCTCTCACCATCCTGGACTCTGGCCTGTACCCCAGCTCTGATATGCATAAATAAATAAAATCTTTAAAAAAAAGGGGGGGGGAGAATATCACACAAAGACACCATCAGGCCACTAGGCCATGCACACATGGAACTGTGTCCCCCAGAGGGAGCTGGCAGTTTTTACCCCATCAAAGAAGAGGGAATACCTTTTTCCAGTTCACATGAGCTTGTTCATGAGGGGATGAGGGATCTGCAAGGCAGGGTGAAAAGCAGTGGTAGCTAATACACATGCATGTGACAGCAAATAGATTTGCACCCCAAGACCTTGCTCTTGTAGCCTACCTTAGAGCCTACCACAGAAGCAAGCACCCTGGTTTGTTGTGCCTGAAGGACATCTCTGCCTCTAAGATCAAAAGAACTCCACACACAAAGGAGGACCTCATGAGAAACCTGAACCTTTGCCAAGAACACCTGTGCGTCAGCAAACAATTCTTTTAATGACCATGGCCATGACTAACCCACTTGGATTTCCCACATCCAAGCTGCTGGTGAATCAAGTCAGAAAAAATTACAGCATATTAGTAGCAGGAAACAGACCCCCCTGATCCCAGAAGTGCAAGTGGTCTTTTTTAAAGCCCTACACATGTATTTTAATAAGATCTGTTCCTTTTAATGAAGGCCTGGTTCTGTGTTAACAAAGGTCTGTTCTACGTTAAGTAAGGTCTAATTCTGGAAGGAAGAACGGTAACAGTGCCTGTTTTCTTAAATTTGATCTAAGTAAAAGCATTACAATAAACTCCCTGCCCATTTCCCTTCATTCTTTCATTTATTCATGCAATATGCACATCATACATATTGATGTGCCAGGTCACAATCTGGGTCCTAGGGCCTCCCTGGTGGCCCAGCAGGTTGAGCGTCACACTGTGCAGCATACAGGCACAGCAGCGCGAGTTCGATCCCTGGCCAGGGAGGGGACCCACAGGGCACAACAGACCTCTCCTGCCTCGCCCGCTGCTCCCCTCAGCAGTGTGTTTCAGTCCATCTCCCTGTTCTGCTCCCCACTCTGTCTCTGGTGAATCCTCTCACCTCCCGCACCTCTGGCCTGTACCCCAGTTCTTGTATGAATAAATAAGTCTTTAAAAAATAAATGTGAGTTTTAGAAACAGAAAGATGAAAGAAACTGGTCCCTGAGGAACCGGCATCCCATAAGCCATCACAGTAAGTGAGCAAAACACCATAACTAAGGGGCAAATAAAGTTCTGTAGGAGGCAAAAGAGGGTTCACCTGCCCTGCCTTGCAGCTTTCAGAAAACTGCACGACATGACATCTATTATAAATCTAAAACAGGAACAGATATCTTCTGCATGTGGAGAAAAGAAAGATCCATGCAAGCAGTATGTGCAAAGGCTCAAAGCTATAACAACGCAGCTTGTTAAAACTAGAGCAAGACAGACCAGAGATGAGGACTAGTTATTTCTCCAGATTTGGGAAGATTTTCTCTATCATTTCTTTGAGTAAGCTCTCTGTTCCCTTCATTCTTCCCCTTGTGGCATACCCACTACCCTTATGTTGTCTTTCATAAAGTTGTTGAATAGTTCTCAAGGTGTGTCTCTATCTATTTTTCACTCTGCATTTCTCGTCTTCTACCTAGAACATGTGTATCCTCTGTGCAATATTATCTTTGCTCTCATTCACTTATTTGATCTTCCTTTTGGTCTATTCTGCTTCCATAGCTTTGTCTAGAATTTTTTCTCATTCATTGAGCCCTTTACATCCTGAATCTGTTATTAGATCTTCAACTTCTATTTTCTGATCACAAATTTTATTTTGGGCCATTTGTTTTTCTGAGGTTTATCTATTTGATTAGCTTTTTTGAATTCTCTTGTCTATCCATAACTTGCCTTTCTTCAATGTCTTCCATTTCTTTGATTTTTTTTTAATCATAACCATTTTAAACTCTCATTTTGAAATCTTCTCTGCCTTAAAGGTTGTATTCTGGAGACTGGTTCTCATAATGTCATATTCCCTTTAGGTCTCAAAGTGTTGTGTGTTTTCTTTTTTGTCTGCCTATTTGCTGCTCTACACTGCTCTTTTTTTTTTTTAATCTGTAACAGTAATTTATAATTGAACTACTTTTATTCTGCAACACGTGGTGGTACTTGTTTTGTTTGTGTGTTTATTTTTGTCGTTGCCGGAATCTATAGGCACTGAGATCGGTTTATTGCTGATTCAGAGGGCGAGGGCAGGGCCTGGGGCTCTAGCTGCTAGGGTGAAGGTGCAAGAGAAGGGAAGCCTGGCTTGTTTTGTGGCACCACCACTTCCCCTCCTCTCTGGGGTTGGGGTTCTACATCTGAGACTGAAGTCCGCGCCCTTTGTTGGGCTTCATGAGGTCAGGAGCAGTCCTGAAGGGTGGAGAAGGGGGAATGCAATCTAACGCATGCTGAGATCTGGCCTAGGGGGAGCACTCCAACTTCTCTGCACACGCGACCCCTGGGTCAAGCATGTGTGTGTCCACACCACTTAGCTCTCCCTTTCCCAGGGATGCTGCATGAGCCAGCAGTTTTGAGTCTGCAGCCCCTGCCTCACACCACAGGCCCCTGAGCATTTCACTCCAGCCAGCTCCTGCTCAGTGAATGTCTCTCTTCTCTGCGTCCTCTTCTCTGTCAGTTTGTGCTGCTCTCTAGTGCCCAAAAGGTAATCTAGTTTCTGCCCGTGGGCTCTCTGGAGGTAGTGTCCACTGGATATTGGATGATCCGCTCAGGAGAGAAGCAAAGAGCCTCCTCGGCCGCCATCTTGATCCCAAATAGCAGATGTGATGGATTCTTTTGTTCCTCCATGGGTAAGGTATTTGTTTCCCTCTGGTCTCTTAAAACCTTTGTTTATCTTTGATTCTCTATAATTTCTTCCTGGCCTATGATATGGACTCTGCTATTAATTTAGAGAAATTCTAGTCATTATTGTTCCAAACATTTCTTCTGTTCCTGTCTCTTTTTTCCTTCTGGTATTACCATTATGTATAAAATATACTTTTTGCAGTTGTATCACAGTTCTTGAATATTCTGCAGAATGTTTTTCTCTTTGTTCTCTTTGCTTTTACAGTTTTAAGAATTCTGTCTACATACACTTGAGCTCAGAGATTCTATCCTCAGTCAGTAACACTGTCGAATATATTCTTCTGTTCATTTTCTTTTTTGTTTTTAGTCTCTAATGCTTCTTTTTTGGCTCTTTCTTAGATTTCAACCTCTGCTCACATTTCCCGTTTGTTCTTGCATGCTGTCTACTTTATCCATTAGCATCTTTAGCATATTAATCACAGTTATTTTAAATAACTCATCTGATCATTCTAACATCTCTGCAATGTCTGGTTTTGATCTTGCTCTGTCTCTTCAAAGCATTTTTTTTTTTTTTACCTTTCGGCATGTCTTGTGATTTCTTCTTGGTTCCAAGACGTGATGTATTAGGTAAATGAAATATCTATAAGTGACCTTTAGCTATGTGATGGTGAGGTATGAGGAGAGGGAAGCGCTCCAATCTAGTGACCTTTGCCTCTGGACTGTGAACGTCACACATTTCTCAGTTGACTTTTTTCGTCCTCCCTAAGACTGCTAAAGGTATTCCCCTCCCCCCAGATCAGCTGGGCTCTGACTGTACCCCAGTGGTTAGGTTCTAGTCAACAACTATGTTTTGTTAAGAACAGAGCACTCAGGCACATGTCAAAATGATTCCCTTTTTTCTCCCCCTGCCAGTAAAAGGGGGACTTTCTTCCAACATTTTCCATGATTGGGTTCTTGGGAGTAAAGAACTTAAGACTGGGTCCCCTAAAGTTTTTAATTCTCAGAACTGACCACACTGAGCCCCCAGAAACTTACAAATCATAGTTCATGTTCCTACCCAAGTCCTGGCTCCTAGGTTTTCACTCCACTGTCCTGCCTGTGCCCAGCAAGCAGTGACTCCCTGTATCTCCCTCTTGGTCTCTCCTGTTTGGGTCAGCAGTTTGCCTGTGTCCTCTCCTCTCTTACAAATCTAAGAAGGGGCATTGATTTTTCAGTGTGTTCAGCTTTTTACTTGTTAGAATGGAGCAGCAACTTCCAAGCTGTGGAATTAAAAACCAGAAGTCCCTCCAAGCTATATCGTAAATGTCAATTATCTCATGGTCTGCTGGCCTTACCATGTGAAAATATATTAAAACAGGGTAACTGAGCCTGGGTCCTACAGAGATCCAGAGGAACTACAGGTCACTCTCAGATTATCCTCCTGATCAATGGCAGAAGCATTTATCTGGAAGTTATTATTCCTTGGACAATAGGCATTAATTCTTTCGCTCTTCTGGGTCTACTATGCATGACTGTAGGGCAATTCCCATCCTTCTAGGTTCCCTGGGACAATAATTGAGAGGAAGCAATATAGCTAGAGCTTAAAAGGTGGTCAAGAGGATGTGAGCTGGGCTCAAGAGATGCTCAAAATAGACACTATTTTATTTTAGAAAATACAACGAAGATTCCATCTGCTACTCATTCCTACCATAAAAGGATCCCAGTGGCCTCTGTTGTGGCTCATTCACCCAATTTGACGTGAGCTTTTTGGAACACTATCCTCTTTAAATTCTGAGACAGGAGGAAATAACTTTTCCTCTGACTCTCCACAAACCTGGCCTGAGCACTCTCCAGGGGCATTTGAATGGTCTGCTCTGACCAAATGAAAAATAAAAATTCCCCTGCTCTGATTTATTTAAAGTTGATTTTGAAAGCGTGAAATGTTTCTGACTAAATAGAAGCAAAAGTACAGAAACAGATAGCTTCACACAGGTCTCTCTCAATAACATGAAAACCCCATGAGGGAAATCATGGGCAAACTAAGACTTCAGGCTACCAAAAATAACATGGTTCAGGTGCAGGGGACATGCAGCCCCGTCCAACCCATTCCATCTCCTCCACTTCTGCCTACTCCCCTCCCCACCAGTCCCAGGCAAAGAAAACAAAATATAAATCTGATGAGTGACCTATCAATTCAGTTTCCTATGGAAATACACAAAAACTAGGCTGACAGAAGGCAGAAAAACACAAAGAAAGTAGAAATTTAATTATCCAGAAAGGGGAAGAAAATCTTAGTAACCCTCAGTGGTTCCCAAAATATCTGCCATATGAGGGTACAGGCATCCCCTCCCCTGGGAAGATAAGGTTTCTAAAGTTCCCTGCAAGTAAGAAAATTGGGGCTGAAGTACAGAGGTCAGGAATGAACCTTTGAAAGGCTAGAGGAAGGTTTGTATGCTCACACACACACGAAGGAAACTCATGATAACACAAGAAATAATGCACTTGTGCTTTAAAATCTTAACTATTAGGGTCCTATTACGTTACCCTCAAAATACTTCTCAGTTTTAGAAACTTTTCAGAAATTCTGCCCCCTGAAATTCCCAGATTTTATTACAGAGCCATCTCCAACAAAGGGGGAGTTGCCATTTTCCCTGCCCCCACTTACATGCAGCCAGTGCCCTTGGAATAGCTACTGGGAACCAAGAGTGGAGCTGAGCAGCTAGGTGACACTAACAGGCAAGGCAAGTGGGCTCTGGAAATAAGCAGGAGAAGACTGTTGCTTTTGTGACCTATGCTCACCCTGAGAGTACAGGGAAGGAGCCTGTGGAGAAGAGACGTGGGGGGAGGCTGACAATGGCAGCCATTATCTTGATGTGGTATCTCCCTCTGTCCCAGCTTTCTGGGGCCTGCTTCAGAACCCCTTTCCTATCGCTCCCTGCCAGATGTGCCTTAGGCTTTATGGCTCGCTTTCAGACCTTAGCAGCCCCACTTCAGGTCAACCTTGTTTGGCTGGGCATTTCTCCACAGGGAAATGGGTAGTCTGGGTGTTTTATTGGGGAAAATATCCTTTTTTCCCCTCTCTCTCTATGCACATTAATTCTATTAAAGATCTTTCACACTGAGTCTGCTTTGTCTTTGTGCATGCGGATGACTAGAGAACACAAGTGTGTGGTCCCAGGGTGCCTCTCAACTGCAGAGTAACAGACTCAGAAATTATGAAGAATGGGCCATGTGCCATCTTTTATTTGCTGTCTGGAAAAAAGTGAATCAGCAAATGCAAGGCACAAGTGTAGAAAAAAATTCAACACGCTCAGGAAACGATTGGTTGAAGTCATGAGAAGAAACCTAGAAAAACACCTGGAAAAGTCACTGATTTAAATTTTAAGGATTAAAACCGGATGTGGGATTAGAAACAATAAATCAGTGCAGTAACATAGAAGATACAAAATTAATATAATAAAATTTGTTGCATTCCTACCTGTACATAGTGAATAGGAAGAGAAAGAAAAACAATTCCATTTTTGATTGTGCCAAAAAGAATTAAATACCTAAGAATAACTTAACAGAGATGAAAGAGCTATACAGTAAAAATTGTAAGATATTGTTAAAAGAAATAGAAAGCACATAGAAATGGAAAGATAGTCTCTGCTAATTGATTGGAAGAAGCAACATTGTTAAAATGGCCATTTTACTCAAAGCAATATATAAATTCAATGCAAACGTTATCTAAATTTTAATGACATTCATCAAAGAAATAGAGCAAACATTACTAAAATTTATATGGGACCACCAAAGAACCCTAAGAGTCAAGCAATCCTGACAAAATAGGACAACAGAGGCATCACATGTCCCAACCTCAAACTGTACTATAAAGCTACAGTAATCAAAACAGTATGGCACTGGAATAAAAAAGACACAAAGACTAAAGGGGTAGAATGGAGAGCACAGAAATAAACCTACATTTATATGGACAACTAATCTAGGACAAAGGAACCAAGAGTATCCATAGATAAAGGAAAGTTTTTTCAACAAATGGTGTTAAGAAAACTGGAAAATCTCATGCAAAAGAATGAAATTAAATCACTACCTCCCAAAAAATTAACTCAAAATGGATTAAAGACTTGGATAGATGACCTGAAATCATAAAATCTGTAGAAGGCAGTAAAGGAAAAAACACTAGACATTGACTTCAGAGATGTCTTTTGGGTCTCAACTACAACAGCAAGAGAAAAAAAAGCAAAAATAAATGGAACTACATCATACTAAAAAGGTTCTGCACTACCATTATTAGAAAAGACAACTTACCTAATGGAAGAGATTATCTGTACATCACACATCTGGCAAGGAGCTGATATCCAAGATCAACAAAGAATTCATACAACTCAAGAGCAAGAAAACAAATGTTGCAATCAAACACTTCTCTAAAGAAGACATATAGATGGCCAAGAGGTAAATGAAAAAAAGTTCGTTGTCACTTATCAGAGAAATACGCATATCAAACCACAATGAGATATAACCTCACACCTACAAGCATAGCCCATTTCAAAAAAAAAAAAAGAAAAGAAAAAATGTCGGTGATGGTGTGAGAAAAGGGAATTCTCAAACACGTGAGAATATAGACTGGTTAACCACTATGAAAAACCAAACAAGGTTTCTCAAAATAGATCTACCACATGATCCAACAATTCTGTTCCAAGATATCTATCTATCCAAATAATACAAAAACACTAATTCAAGAATATATGCATTCCAATTCTCACTGCAGCACTATTTACAATAGCCGACCCAAGAAACCAACCTCACAATGACAGATGAGTGAATAAAGAAAGTGTGGCACATACATGTAATGGAATACTACTCAGCTACCAAAGAAAATAAAAAGATGAAATCTTGCCATTTGTGATCACATAGATGGAACTGGAGATTATGCTAAGCAAAGTCAATCAGCAGGAGAAAGACCAATATAGATGATTTCACTCATATGTGGGAAGGAAAGGTACAAAACTAAGGCACAGACAAAATCAAGCCAAAATAAACCCTAGAAGTGTGACTACCAAATTGAGTCTCTGAGAGGAGAAAGTTGAGGGTGGGGAGCAAACTGAGGAGGAAGCCAAATGGACTGTGGTAGAAGATGACTGGTGCTTTGGAGGAGGATGTGGTGCGGTAACATTCATATAAAGAGGTGTGAGTCTATACCTCTTAATCACAGACAGTGTTATAAACCAATGTTACCTCAATAAACATTAATACAATTTTGTAAAGAGCACATGACAATTTACATATAAAGTGCTTTATGTTTGGAATAATAAGTCAGGACAAATAGAAAATATTAAACACAGTGATCTTTTTATAGCATGAAATTTTTTTTCCCAGTCAAAAATTAAAGTTATAAAGGAACATGATTAATACTGCATGATGTATATTCATTTTCAAGCTGAGTGCTATTCTATTGATAAATAATTTGATTGTTGCAAGTCTTATTTTCATCCTGTAATCACATATTAAACCTATCTAGAAAGCATAATGAATGTTCTAGATGTATGGAGAGAAAAATTTTAATAAACCTGAATATGGATTGGGAATTTGAGACAATCATATAATCAACTTAAATGGCTTGTCTATCTGGCATCTGGAATATATTGAAAACACTTCTTAATAGTGGAGTCACTTGGCATTACTCAATTAAGCTATATATGGTTGTGTTATATTGTTATTATAGTACACTTACATATATGTATTGCCAGGATTCTGTTTAAAGCTTTTTGTAATTATATTCATAAAGGAAACTAGCCTTCAGTTTCTTCTTTTATGTAACTGTCATCATAGGAATAACCTATTTCCTGGTGTTTTTATAAAATTGCCTATAAAACTCTTAGGATCCAAGGTATTTTTAGCAATGTAATTATTTCACAATTTTTTTCAGTGTTATCATTTGCTTTTCTATGTATGTTACTTTTGGTGAGAAAATTCTATACAAAGTAAGTCTGGTTATCTACTTCATTTGGAGTCAGTATTTTCCTTTAGAAATTGCATTTCGTAAAGAAATTCACATTTGTAAGGGATTTCTATGAATTTCTATTTTAATCATCATTTATTAAAAATATTGAGTATATATCCCTGTTTGTATGGACCATATATGTGTTTATTTTCTTCTCTGATTACTTTCTAGAGCTGTGTTATCCAGTATGGTAGCCATTAGTCCATGTAGCAGTTTAAACTTAATCCAAGTTGAATAAAATTGAAAATATATTTCTTTAATAGCACTAGACATACTTTATGTGCTTAACAGGCATGTGATTATAGTAGATTCTATATTGAACAGCACCAATATAGAACTTTCTATCATCACAGAATATTTTACTGGACAGAGCTGTTCTGAAGGTTTATCTTTATTACCTTTTTAAGGATATTGCTCTTCAATTTATAAATTGTATAGATTTTCTCATTTCTAGTTCATTTGCTTTTGGTTGCAAATTTGCTATTTTCATTCCCCTCCTCTGGATAAGTTTCTCTTCCTCTTTCACCAATTTGTTTTCTTTAAATCAGAGAACTTGTGTCCTAGCTCTAGATGCATGTCAATGTTCACATGCCAACTTTTTACAGACCGTACTTTTTAAAAAGACTGCAATGGCAATTATCATTTCCTTTTTGACTGAGAGGTTGGATACTTTAAAAAAAAATATTTCAAGTGATTAAGATATTCTTTGTTGTCATTTAAGTTTTTCTTGTTTCCTCCTTCCTTCGTATTTTCTACCCATATTTCCTTCCTCTTTCCTTCCTTCCTATGTTTCATTTCTTTGGTTCTCTCTTCCTTCCATCCTTTCTTCCTCCCTATCCTTCCTTCCTTCCTTCCACCCTACATCCCTTCTTCCCTTCCTGTCCTTCCTTCTGTCTTCCCCTTCCATCCTTTATTTCTTCTACTTATCTTACTTTCTTCCTTTCTACCTTCCCATCCTTCCCCGCTTCTTCAACATTTTTCCTTTTTTAATTTAGTTTGGATTTTAGAACTATGTAGTCAGTGATTATGCTCTATGCAATCTAATCTCAACTTGAGGAACCTCTTGATGTCTTCCAGTTCATGACAATTTTTGTAACTTCATGGATATTTGTGTAAATTCATGGATACTGAATTTAAAGAAAAGCCTAATCTCTAGCGTAGGAAGCAAGATGGAGCTTTTGCGTCTTCATTCACGGTGGACTGTGTTCATTATCATTAGAAACTGACATTTTGCTTTTTATTCTTTGAATTCTGCTTTTTTAAAGCTCATACTGTCTCTGTCATCCACCTCTTTTTTCATTGTGTTTACCTGAAATGTCCTTACCCATAATTTTTTTATCTTAGTATTGCCTCTTGAAATTATATACAACTGTAATGATTGGGAAACAACATTCTTATGTTCTGTTTCTCTTATTATCTTGTTGTCAACATTAATGTAACAACATTAACTCCTGCCTATAGGAGATAAGGAAATCACCCTCCCTATCCATTCTCGTCACATTATGCATTTTCATTGATATTTTGTAAGTTTTATTACTAAATTGCTATTTTAATATTGAGACACGGCACTGTTTTTAATTTATTGTTATTGAAGTACCATTTTACAACCTTGCTAGTTTGTTGTCAAGAATTGTTACACTTTATTTTTTTGTTTTCTAACTTTATGTCTGTAATTATTTGCTAATATATGCAAGATATTATCATATTAACATGTAATAAATATAAAAATTATTCATGGCATTTTTTGGGTTTTAGGTCAAAACCATGTACATTTATAGCCCATCTCAGTGAGGGATATCAGTTTCAAGTGCTAAATAGTCACATTTTCAGAAACTGCACAAAAAAAATCTACAGAATTTATTTTGATTCATGTTTCAATTGACTGAAGTACATATATACATATATGTGTGTGTGTATGTATATATATATATATCTCCTTGAATAATTCTTCCCAAGAATGACATGTTGACTAATGAGATATATGAAAAACAATTCAAGTACAGATTGTTGAATCTGCATTAAACTCTGGACATATTTCTTAATTATCTTCTGCTATTTATATTCTGTCAAAGGGAGTGGGAACCAAGTGTAATTGCTTTGTTTTTCCTTTGTCAGCAAACATTTTCCTTTATATTTCAAAAATTTTCTAGCATATATATAATGGTAGGTTATTTTACTGATTTTTTATTTATTTTCCTGGAACACAACAAGCCCTTCCAATATATAAATTCAGACCTTAGTTTTTTCTGTTAAAGCAAGTTGCCTTCAACTTTACCTCTGATTGCTGCTTCTGTTTTAATTGTTTGGTTTTAGTCTCAAAAAATCTTTGACTCATTTCTTTATGTTGGTTCTTTCTTCTCTGACCTATTATTTTTTCTCTTTATTTTTATCTTTGTTTCTCAGGTTTGTCTTCCAATCACTGACTAATTTTTTTCAGTGTTATTTCTATACCTCAGTGTGAATTTCAATTCCCAGACTATATGTTTACTTTCTTTGCATTGTTTCTCTTTGTACCTTGACGCAAAATCAACCTGCTTCTCTTCTTAAGGTTTTTCTTTTCCGATCTCAAAAGGAGGTTGTGTGTTCTTGATTCTTATGAAGAATGCAAAGTAGGATATGCAAGTTTTCTTCTGGCTTCCCCATGAAATCATTCTTCACTAAGTTACCTCTCCTCTACGTCTTTTCAATGGCATCTTAGTTTCCCAGATCTTCATACTTTTCTTGGAGTTTTATTTCAGATTTAGTTCTAGTTTAATCATTCTGAAATGAAAACAGCTTCATAAGGGCTTATTGTTTTTCTAAAAGGTAAGATATATAGGTCACTCTAGGTTTCACCACTGTCCAATAGAGCTTCCAGACAAATTCAGGAGAAATTACCAAGAGCAAGACTGACATGTATGTCCACACAGCTAGTTGTCACAACAAGCAACACACAAGCAAGCCTAAGGAGTGAGCAGGAGGAATAGAGCACAAATACTTCCGAGCAAATTCCTGCATCCGTCTTTCCCCACTTGACAGGCACAGCTCCTGCATAGCTCTCAAGATCTACTTAGAAACACATCTGGTGCGGTGGATTACTATAGACTGAGACCATCAACTCCAAGAGGAAAGTCTCAATTACTCTCTGTCATACATCAAAAGAATGAGTCTGTTCAGCAGAGTAATGATGTAGAGAAGATTAAAGGGAGACTGTATTCAAGAACTTTGACAGCATTCATTTAGTATACTAATTAAAAGAGAAATTTCTCTATTAAGAGTGAAATCTACTTGATAGGGTTGGGGGAGATAAAAAAAAAAAAAAAAAAGAAAGAAAAGAAATCTACCTGACACTTTTCAGCGGTTTGTATAAGTTGGATACTTGAGAGTTAGAAGATCATGTATTTTTTAAATTTTTAAAATTTTAACTTGCACTAATTCATGTACCACCTTCCTCATAATTAAGTGAAAACTTTTCAGTGCCTAACTACCTTGAAATATCCTAATGTCTGCAAAGCATGCAAAATCCAAGTGTTACCATCTGCTGGATGATTCATTTGTAAATCTGCCTCGTATTCCTTTGGGAAGTTCTAGGACTGATTTTTAACCTCATTATAAAAAATGGTGGGAATGAATTCAGTAATGTAGTATTACAAAAGTGCTTTGAGTGCTTGCACGAATGAGCCACATTCATCCTAGACAAGTTTAAAGGGTATGTATAAGTAAAGGGTATGTACACTGTGATCAAAATAAAAGTGTCTGAAAATAACTGCTTGGAGATTTGGAGTTTTTAATCAAGAGTTCCAGGAAAACAGAGGCTTCGGGGTAATATATTAGTCATATAGAAAAACTTTTCTAATTCTGACCCAAACAGTCATTGCTGGTAATAAGATAAAGACAATGGCTCATTTTGGCAGTAACTCCTTTAGGGAAGAACCATGACTTACTCATTTTTATATCCCCATGCCAAAAATGTCTTTTCCAGGTTAACTTTCCATCAGCTTATAAGATGCCTACCTTTGAAGCTGTAGAAACCACTTTCAAAACTTGGATGAACAAAGAGGAGAGAGGATCCAGTGGTCTATGGTAGATGATTATGGGTGCTTTGGTGCTGTGTGGGATGTGGTAACACATCCCTGAAGAGGTGTGACCCAACACCCCTAAATCATATACACTGTTGTTAACCAGTGTTATCTCAAAGGCAATTGTTACACAAAAATTTAAAAATAATTTGGAAGGATGCATCGTATTTTCTGCCATGTACTTCAACCGTATCTTGCATAGGTTTTCTTCACTTTTTCATCTAATTAGCTTCCCATATTATTTTTAATTAATCTCAATCTGGATTTTTTCTTTATCTTTGCATTAATACATTTTTATTAATCTTTCATCCACTCATATGTCTATATAACCTTGGGGTTACAGGTTTCGTGCCTGCATAGGTGCACAATCTTGCAACCTCCATCAAACTTCCCCATGCCAATGCCCTAGCCCTTGCTGGGGTGGGTTCACATCTTCACCTCCCTTCCTAGCTTGCCCTGCTGTGTTAGAGAACCTAAACATGAAAATTTCAAAGGGACCCAGGACTGTACAATGGCAGGGGGCATAGTCCTTTTCTTGGTGTGCATGATGTCCTCTGGGGTTGTGCATTTCACAACCGACAAAACTATATGTCCACCCCGGGCTTCCACCTAAGGCTCAGTCAAGGGCATGAAACTTCTTTACCAGAGTAACCAAATAGAATGCATGGACTTCTTTACCAGAGTAACCAAATAGAATCTCTAAGAACTGTCCTTTAGTTCTACTTTCAGCTGAACTGAACACTTATTGAACACTTACTACACACTGACTGACAAGGTACCATTTTTGCTTTTTTTTTTTTAAAAAAAAAGATGTATTTATTTATTTATGCATACAAGAACTGGGGCACAGGCCAAAGGTGCAGGAGGTGGAGGATTCACTAGAGACAGAGTGGGGAGCAGAACAGGCAGATCCACTGAGACACACTGCTGAGGAGAGCAGTGGGTGAGGCAGAAGAGATCTGCTGTGACACGTGGGTCATTTCCCTGGCCGGGGATCAAACTCACGCTTCAGGGGCTATGGGAAGCCCCACAATGCAGCACTCAACCCCTTGCGCCACCAGGGAGGCCCCATTTTTGCTTTTAAGGAAAGCAAAATCCAGTAGGGAGGCTGTCATTAAGGTAGTGTGAAGGAAGTAATAACATAAATATCCAAGGAAGGAGGTAGTGGGGATAATTTTGTCCCTTTCATAGAGATGGTGGCCTGTGACCACAGCTCTGAGAGCTGAGTGTCTGACCAGCAGAGAGAGCTGTTTCCAGTAGAGGAAGCCATGTGCGAAGGAGGAGTGAAACAGAAAGGAAGCCAACTATAACAGTAGCCTCTCCCTGGGGTTAGCCGGTGAATTTGGCTGTGACAGGCGAGGTCTGATTTGGGGAGCCTTGTGGGATGTGCCAGGGCTTTGACTTTATCTTATAGGTCATGGGAAGTGACTGAAGGTTTGGGGCTTTCTTATGATTAAAGTTTTTGTTGTGAGAAAACTGAACATTTGCACGGACTTGTAAGCAATGAGACAGAGCTCCCACATGCTCTGCACTCAGTTTCCGTGGGTGGTATTATTTGTACAGTATCACAGGCAGTTGGCACTGACGCAGAACCCTGCCTGTGCGTGCTTGCCACACGTCGCCTGTTTATAACCACGCCCATCTCCTCCCACCCCGCCACTCAGTAACTGGCAGCGACTAGTCTGTTCTCCACTTCTACCGCTTTGGCATTTCAAGGATGTTATATACATGGAACCCGGCAGTCATAACTTAGGGGAATTAGCCTTTTCTCTCAGCACAGTTTCCTGGCGACTCATGGAGGCAGTTGCATTTATCTGTAATTTGTCCTTTCAATTGCCAGGCAGGATTCCATGGGATGAACGTCCACCATTTTTGTAATCATTCCCTGCATAAGTACAACTGGGTTGCTTCTAATTTTGGTTATTGTGAATAAAATTTCTATAAATATACAGGTACAGACTTTTAAAATGTGTGGTAAAGTACACATAACATATATGTAAAATACACATAACACCGTTTAACCAGGCCCGGGTTCCTTGACACCGAGTACGTTCGCCCTGTTGTCACTCAACCGAGACCACTGTCCGCCTGCAGAGTTCTTTGCATCTTGCAGAACTGAGCTGCGTACTCATTAAACAATATTCTCTCGTCTGAGCCCAGGGCAACCAGGATTCTACTTTCTGACTCTTTGAATGCTTCATATACATAGACTCGTGCAGTATTTGTCTTTTTCTGACTGGTTAATTTTCTTTAGGTCCATTTCTGATTAAAATTCTTTAGGTCCATCCAACTTGTAGCATAGATTAGGATTCCTCCCTTTTCTCCATAATAGTCTCAAAGTGTTGGGGTTCTTTTCTCTAGCTGTTGTGTTCACTGTCTCTAGCTCATCATGGTGAACCTCTGCCTACCCCTGGATATTTTTTTTTACCATGAACTTGATTTAGTGGGCTGTGTCTCCTCTGTAGGAATACCTTATGAATTGGGTTGTATTTCACAAGATTTTTGCATTTGATTCTGCCAGGTTTTTTCATTGGATTTACCATGACTAGCTCCTAGTGAATGTTCATTAATTTCTTATTTTTAAAGTATTTCTATACATTGCAGTTAGGGCTGTTTTATTTTAATTTTACTCAGCATTTCTATATGCTTATATAGATGGGAGGGTTTTCAGAATCTCCATAGTCTACCTCTTACTGGAAGCTGGGATATTATCCTAACTTTATTCAAAAGAATGTATATTAAGAGGGCCTCCCTAGTGGTGCAGGGGGATGAGCGCCACATTGTGAAGCATCTGTAGCACAGCAGCGCAAGTTCGATCCCCGGCCAGGGAGGGGACCCACATGGCACAGCAGACCTCTCCTGTCTCCCCACTTGCTGCTCCCCTCAGCAGTGCGTTTCAGTCCATCTGCCTGTTCTGCTCCCCACTCTGTCTCTGGTGAATCCTCTCATCCCCTGCAATACTGGCATGCATAAATAAAAATAAGTCTTTAAATAAAAAAAGAATAAGGAAGGAGGAATTGGGCATGAATAGTCAAGTTATGTCTTCCTTACCCTCCTGGAGTCCCCATTACATCAAAAAGTTTTTCTAATCAGATTTTTCAACTGTGTAAGTTTACACAGTTGGCAAGGAATAAATATTTGTTATTATGTCAATAGGTTGGATCATAATTCCCATCTGGTAAAAGAAATCTGTCTGCATGTAAGGGAGAAAGCAAGTTAAAAGGAGTAGAGGTCAGATGCTTAGGGCAAGGGTGTCAGCAGATACCAAAGAAACTAATGAGAAGCTCAAGCTGCTCTTCATGAGAAACTGGGAGAAGTGGTTTGTTTTGTTTTGTTTGTTTTTATATCCTAAAGAGGGAGACGCAAATTAAAGGCAAAGAGTGGAGGAGGCTGAGGAGATAGGATGGAGGCTAAGAGCCTCCTGGGCAAAGTGGTCTTAACACGGATTGGTGGTGGGATAGCTGGACAGACTGCTGAGAACAGGACCTATAAATTGAAATCATCTGCATCTAATTGCATGTTATGATCTCTCATGCCGATCCCTGATCTTCAGTCAAGTTCTGCTATGACAACAGCCTTTGTCTAATCTGAAAGAAGAGAACAGGGGCTTCATTGCACATCTGATTCTGTCAGAGCAAATATGACAATAGCAAGAAGCACATGTTGGGAAACAATCAAGAGAGGGATGAGACCAACGCCAGAAGAACGTTCGGTCACCCCAGGTCCCAGGTAGTCACAGAAACACTGAGGAGTTCTCTGACTTCCAAGGGTTCACAAAAGCCATTTGGGCCTGTTATTTAGGTCTCAAAGAACCAAGAGACTCGAGATGACTTCTGGCCTACATATCATCCACACACTCCTAGAAGACCCGGTCAGTGTCATCAGCAGGCCCATTGGTGGACCCATGGCCAGCATATTGATGTCCAATGTACATAGTCACAAGCCAGTCAAATTATAAGACAGTCAAAAGTAGGAAAGCAGAGTCTCATTTCCTACAAACACAAATATACACTCCTGTCTATCACCATGACCGTGACCATCAACCCTTTCCAGACCAAGGTGAGTTTTCCCTGCTGCATGGACTCCTGCAGTGACTTCATGACCCCCTGACCCATGAGCCATGAAGGAGCCTGGAGTTTGACATGAGGTGATGAGCTTTGGATCATTTTTAAGTTCTAATGTAAACTGAACTTTTTCAAATCCAAAATAATGGGTTGAAATATGTTTACTGAACCAAGCACATGTTCTTGGTGGATAACAACTATATTTGATGAAAAGGAATGGAGAAAGAAGGATTGGTGAAAGGACGGGGCCCCTCTTAGGAGCAGGCAGATAAATCTTAGGGTAACCCAAGTTGGGAAGTAACTGTGGTTTTGAAGCACAAAAATGTGGCTCACGCTAGTGATAAAGGATGTGGTACTATATGGGAGGTGACTTGGAGGTACAAAGAAAAAGCTAGCATTCCAGCCAAAAAGCTCTTGGCTTTTATGGCCTTATTATGGACGGGAAAGGGCCAACACTAATTAAGATGTTCCCTTAAAAAGAAAGGATTGGATTCAAGAGTGAGGCAAAGCAATGCCAATTCCAGGGTCCAAGTAGAGGGACTTTCAGACTGTCTTCCCATAATTCCCATCAGCCTCTCCAACCCCCTCTTGCAAAATAAAAATAGCATAATACTCTTTGAAAAGAACAGTTAACATTCGCTCTGCCTTGAGTATATGTAATTACAAGCAACTATATAAAACTGCTAGTTGTGTCATTGTTTTGTCTGGAGTTTTACCTCCCAGTAATACACAACCCAACAAAACCACTATACCACCCTGCACCCTGGTCTCTGTTTCCACGGCCCCTTCCACAGCCACACAGTCCTGTCAATGACCTCGGTAGTTCCCGAGCTTTCCATGTGCATCCGAATAACCAAGAAGGATTCAGCACAGTCACTGGGACACACCCTGAGGGGTTCTGAGCCAGCACATCTGCTAAAGGGCCCAAGTCTCCCGGGACCCCACTATGAAGCCCACTGAGGCAGACTGCTGCCCCTAAGCCCCTCACGTGGAGAAATTCCACTGCTGCCATGTTGAAGAAAACTACTGGAACCAGAGGGAAAGAAAGATGCCCAGTCCTTGAATGTCGCTGACGTGCATCTTAGAGTTCTATCCAGTCTGAACACTTTAGAAATAATTAGGATTCCGGGCCTCCCTGGTGGCACAGTGGGTTAAGCAACGCACTATGAAGCATCCGCAGCCACTGCAGCACGCGTTCGATTTCTGCTGCCGGCCAGGGAGGGGACTCACGTGGCGTGGCAGACCTCTCCTGCCTTACCCGCTTCTCCCCTCAGCAGTGTGTTTCAGTCCATCTGCCTGTTCTGTTCCCTGCTCTGTCTCTGGTGAATCCTCTCACCTCTCTGGACTCTGGCCTGTACCCCAGTTCTTGTATGCATAAATAAATAACATCTTTAAAAAAAAAAAAGAAAGAAAGAATTAGGATTCCTTAAGACAAAACAGAAAACCTCCAAATCCAGTTCCTGTCCCTCCTGGGCCCTCTATATGACTCTGCCTCACCCATAGTTCACACCCAAGAACACTGAACGCCCAGCCGCCTTCCCAGCACTGACTGCCTCATAGCTCAGCCATTCCTTCACTCGTTTTGTCTTCTTGTGTCATCAGCCTGGCTTCCTGGCCCACACACCCCCAACTCAAGTTCCCATGTTTGCAACTCATCACTGTGACAATCACCTTAGAAAGTTCTCCGGCTGAGTGCCAACACTCTTTCAGACATGATCTAGAATTTGCCCCGAGGTTCCACACAGAGCATCACCCACTGTCACCCACCATCCCAACCCCGGCACTTCCACACACTGTAGACCTCGCCTGCCACACCCACCTCGTCCAGGGGTAAAATGCTATTTTATCCAGTATAAAAATCTGAGGTTCTCTCCTTGGCTTTATCACAGGTTCACCCACATCATTCTAGCTCTTTAACAGGATAATCTGTTTTCAACAATGGCTGGATTTTTCCCTCCCGAAGCAAAAGAGACCAAATGTTCGATGATTGCTAATAATTAGACGCCATGTTCTTCTTACTGCTATCGACACAGTAGTGTCAAAAATTTTCTTCCCCATTATTGTTCAACTCAGGAGACGAGTTATTATCCCTCAGGGGAGCAAAGAGAGCTGCAGAACGGAGCCGCACAGCTTTGTACACCGGCTTCGGGGTCAAGGCCCAGGCTCCCTCTTCCAGGGCCCGGACGCCTTGGTGGAATCTGCTCATTGTCCAGAAGCAGCCTCTGCAGGCTCCGGGAGCAGAGATCGCACCAGAACCTGGGCTTTTCCTGCCACACTGTGGCCAAGTGCGCACACTGCATGTGACCTTCCTTGCCTGGAATGTGGTACTGGGTCCCTGCTACTTTTTCTTTTTGTAGTAGCAGGAGTTACCTTTACCTGCTTGCCCCCATTCACACCTGAGCCTCAGCTATGCTCATCTCCCCAGGAGGACTCCCATGAAAGCACCCCACCCCAGATGGAACTACGTCTCCCCCATCTGGCTCCCACACTCCCGCCTCCCCTGCATACACAGCCTAGCAGCCTCCCACTCTGCCATGTCCCTGACTAGAAGGTGAGCTCTCTGCAGACCAACTGACTCATCTGTGTGTCTCCAAGGCCTAACACTGAAACTCTGCACGAGACACAGGTGAGAGGAAGGAAGGGAGCTAGGGACATGAATCGGGTAGTAAGACATACAACGAGGACCCCTATTCAGCATGGCCTGTGGGCAGGCTCTGTGCTTTCACTACTTATCCCAGGCCCAGTGCACCACCCCGGCCTCGTCCCACGAGAGTAACAGGCCAATAAAGTGTGCAAATCCTGCCAAGGTCTCCCCAGAATCAGGGGCCACCCCTTAAGCCAGCACAAAGAACCCCAGGCAGCCTCTCTGGCCAGTGCCCCCAGCGTGCCCAGCTCTCTCATGTCTGTGTTCTCTGCCCAGGCCCTGCTCCCCACTCCTTCCTTGCCGGGTAATCCCAGCACCCCCCAGGACCCCCTCCCCTGGGAAATCTGCTGCCTACCTCGCTCAGAGGCCCGGACCTGTGCTCCCACCCTTGCACTCCTCGCCCCCAGGCCAGCCCCTCCTGGGAGCACTTTCCACCTTGCTGATCAGCTTTTCTGTCTCCTCACACCAAGTCTGACATTCCTTCATGGCAGGGATCTTGTTTGGCTCAGAATCTGCACCCTTAGCAAGCCCACTGTGAGCATTCAATAAATATTTGTTGAATAACTAAGTGAACAAATGAACAAAACGGTCCGTGGCTTATGCAGGAGCTGCTCTCAGGAAGAGAGAGAAAGCTGAACGGTCTTCGACTCCTCACTTCCACGCCAATCCCGGTCTTCCTGGTCCGAGGGGATTTCATTTCCGCCTTCAAGGTTGTGCCTTGGCTTTGGGAACCTGCCGTCAGGGAGCAGGTAGAAGGGGTTGTGTTCCCAGTCCAGACGCAATGGCGGGGTGTAGAGTCCCCTGCAGTGTGAATCTAAGAGGCTGCCCCGGGCTGCAGCTCCCCTGGCAGCAGAACTGACCAAGCCCAGTCCCTTTGGCCAGGGGAGAAGTAACGTGCCCGGATATGCTATATATATGCATATAAAGATCAGTATGTCAGGGTTTGGGGTTGGAGGATCTAGAATCCTTGCAGTGAGCACTTCTCAATGTCTTCTTCAAGGTGTGCGGTCTTCATTCGGAGAGCGGAGACACCACACAGCTGAAGTGCGCACTGGCGGGCCGGGGCTTCTGCATGCTGCACCCAAGGAGGTGCTCTGCCGGCTCGGCTGCCCTTTGCACAGGGAAGGCGGTCCCGGCACCCCGGGGTGCAGCCCCGTGATGGGTGGGGATGAGTGCCGCCTGACATCACCTGGATCCAAAGCCAGCACGCCTCAGGCTCGCATGGTGCCGTCACATCCGGGCTGCTCGCGCCTCCGCACATTGTCGCTCTGCAGGTTTGTGTGGGGAAGATGAGCCTCTCCACTTGCTTGGAATCTCACCTTCCCACCTCCTTCCTTGTTCTGCTCGCCCTCACTCCTAGGACACTGGCTTCCATGTCCCTCTGTGGCTGCTAGATGCTCTGGTGAAGGTCAAGGCTGACCTTGGCTATTGCGAAGTCTAAAGTGATGGACACAGGATGACGTGGGGTCCCCTGAGGACTCACTGCACAGCACCCCCCACCACAGCGCAGCCACGTGCAGCACAGCCAATGCCAGTCTACAGGAGACACGCCTGAGCTAGGCCCCTGAGCCCTGGCCTCATTTTTAAGAAGGCACGTGTCTGGGCGGTGGTGTCACGCACACAGAGACGGGGTGCTGTGAGGAAGGGTGTGGTGTCATAGAACAACCCACTTCTGTAGGCACCAGCCTGGCTGGCAAACCAAGGGGCCAAGGCGGATGGGAAGCCAGTGCTGAGACACGCAGGATGTTTTCATCACTCCTACTCTCTATTACACTCCGGTTCTCCTTCAGGATCTCCTGCTGTAACAGTCACAGCTCATCTCTGTTGCAATATGGCGAAGGCAATCAATGGGATGTTGAGTCAGACATAGGAAGGTCTATGGAGAAATAAGTAACGTATTCCAAAGACACGAGGACTCAGAACATGAGAGCCCCTCAGCACCCCCGAGGAAAGGAGAATCTTGGATCACCTGGAGTCCACTGGGCCCGCCCCTTCCTTGCCACCTTCCCTCACATTTGCAAATAACCGGGAGGGTCCGGTTTTCAAAGCATCTCCAACCTCTGCTCTCCAGCCTCTGCTCTCGCTCCACTCCCACTGGGCCGAGTGCTGTGCTGGTGACAACCACTGCCTTGTTAGATGCAAAAACCAGAGAATGTTGCCGTACTTGGTCTCCGGTCTCAAGAAAAGTCTGTCCTCCATCCTCCAAACTTCAGTCACATCACAGACTCAAGGTCATTTTCAATGTGGTAATGTGCTGTGAGTGCCAGCAGCCCTAGATGCTACATTAAGAATTATTTTTCCTTCCTAAAAGTCACCTTATGATTTCCCCTCTCATATTTTCAACAAAGAGATTTAGTAGCTGATATGCCAGTTGACTTTTTTCCAGTACATTGTACTCAATTAGGGGCTTTTTTTTTTCCTTTCTTTTTTCCCCCAGAATCACCTCAGCTTCATGGGTTTGCACTAATTAATTTTTTCTTGCACAGCTCCTGTTCCCTCCTGTCCTCGCTCACCTCCTTCTAGTAAGCTTTCAAGTGACACATCATCCTCTCACTGATGATGAAACTGTGGGAGCCATTTATAAGCAAAGTGCCTTCCCTCTCACTGAAGGAAGAGCCGCTCCAGCCTGCCCTGGTTCCCAGCCTTCCCACATCCTGTAATGAGTCAGGACACTGGGAACCCCCAAGGGGGTGCAGGAAGCTGGGTCGGGACTCCAGCTTGTTGTTGGCCTGACGCAGCTCAGCAGATGTAAAGCAAAGCAGATGACGAAGTAAAGGCGCTAAAAGCACCATTCATCATCCTCATTGAGCTGTGGGATGAAACACTCATTCTGGGTAATGGCTCCAGGTAGGAGGGCAGTGAAGAATGGGGCATGCGAGAAGCGAGTGTTTTATTGCACAATTTCTAAAATGCTAGCACTTCATGTTCTATGTCATTGCCATATATTATTACAGTTCTATAAAAATCATTTCTAGGAATCAATCCCCAAATTTTGAAGTCTTACAAAAAAAAAAAAAAAAAAACCTAGGAAGAGAGTTTAAGAGTCCTGAAAATAGAGAAATCCTCCACACTCAAGTCCTGGTCACCCCTACGTGAGCGCCGTGGTGGCCGGAGATGTGTGTGGCTCCTCCGGCGCCATCACTTCAAAAGACAATAGATTTTTTTGGAAAGGGGGAAAGGGGAGTGTGAATTTCCTACTTTTCAGATGACAAAACTGAGCTCCAGAAAGTATAAGTGAAGTGACTTTCAGGAGAAGCCAGCAAGTAGAGGTGCTAAGAAAACTCCCTTGTCCCTCAATCCACAGCTCTAGCGTTTCTCTAAGCAAAGGCCAGTCAGTTCGGAGAGAATCTCCCCCAGCCCTACCCAATCTCTGACAGTTCTGCTTCCTTCCTTGGGGTCCTGTTTTCATTCCAGAGAGTGCACTAACTTGCTGAATTAATTGATTGACTATGCTGGTGCAAAAAAAAAAAATAAAATAAAATACAAAACCAATGTGAGGCTTTTGACTCCCGGTCTCCTGTTGAGATCAAGACTGGGAGACAAAGGAGGCAAGTGAAATTGATGGGGAGCTCCGAGGTCCCAGGGCGAGTGGAAAATCTGTCTATCTGAGGTTCAAAATGTGACCAAACTGGGGTCTCCCTGGTGGCACAGCGGGTTGAGCGCTGCACTGTGAATATCCATGGTACAACAGCGCGAGTTGGATCCCCGGCCAGGGAGGGGACCCACAGGGCACAGCAGACCTCTCCTGCCTCCCCGCTGCTCCCCTCTGCAGTGTGTTTCGGTCCATCTGCCTGTTCTGCTCCTCACTCTGTCTCTGGTGAATCCTCTTACCCACCACGCCTCTGGTCTATACCCCAATTCTTGTATACGTAAATAAATCTTTTACATACTCTTTCCCACTTTCCCTTCATAAAGAGCCCACCCCCACCCTCTGTAGAGTTCTCAGAGGATTCCCCAGTGTAGCACTTCTCAACCTTAAACATACATAGGAATCCAGGGGCTGGTAAATGCAGACCTCATTCAGTAGATTTCAGTGAATGTGGGGCTCTGAATTTCTAAAAAGTGCCCAGATAATGTTCCTTCTGCTACTGTGAGGGCCAAACTATGAACAGCAAAGTCGTAGGGCACAGCTTGATAAACCACAAGGTTTATCAAACCATAGTGTTAAGGATCGACAAGGCAGTCGCAATGATAGGGCCCCATGAGGAAATTCCAATGCAGTGTAACCCGATGGACGTGTTTCCTTCATTACTCTTTTATTGACAGTATTAGTGATTGCTGGCAGAATCATAGGGTATACAATACAGGCGAAAAGGCCTCTGGGGAACTTGTTCTGAAGGAGCCCAGAAAAGAAATGAAACAAGATTTACTCACGGGAGAAGCGGGCAAGTGGTCTGGCTGTCTTGTCTCCAGCTTCATTTGCAACTGGAAAAAAAATCAAAAAGTGGAGTTGTAATGAAGAACATAGAATATTTCCAACCGATCATTAACTCTCTGGATGATCTGACATGAAGTTGTGTCTGAGAGTTTTTGGAAAAGGATAAAAGCAACTTTGCTCCCTCTCTATCTCCGATGCTGCTTCCCATGTGCAAATGAGGCCAAACGTCTGACCACGTTGATGAGAACATGTGAACCACGCTGCCAAGGGCCTGAACAACGTCTCGTTTATTTACGATGCCTAGAGAAGGGTACCAGCTCGCATCCACTGAGTAAGAGGGTACAAGCCAGGTAGGGCCTTCTGCTCGGGCTTCTGCCTCTCATTGGACTGTCCTTCAGCTTGGAAATGCACCCCAACCATCTGCCGTGAGTCCAATTTGCTCAGACCCATAAGGGCCAAGCCAAGGCAGGGATTTCAGAAGATATAAAAGTTGGTTTTTGTTTAAAAAGCTATTGCAGGGGTCTCCCTGGTGGCGCAGTGGGTTGGGCAATGCACTATGAAGCAAACCGCAGCCACTGCAGCACGAGTTCGAGCCCTGCCACCGACCAGGGAGGGGACCCACATGGCGCAACAGACCTCTCCTGCCTCGCCCGCTGCTCCCCTCAGCAGTGTACTTCAGTTGATCTGCCTGTTCTGCTCCCCGCTCTGTCTGTGGTGACTCCTCTCACCCCCCCCACACTTCTGGCCTGTACCCCAGTGCTTGTATGCATAAATAAATAAATCTTAAAAAAAAAAGAAAAAGCTATTGCAGTTCAGACAGTAGCAAATCGGAAGTTCAGAAGGGGATTCAGGAAAGTTTCTGGAAAGCTGTCTTAGAAAACGCTACCCCCAAAGTTTCTCAGCAGGGACTTTCCCCCTCCTCTGAAGGACCCTATATAATTTATCACGTTGATAACATCATAATCAATAACCTCTATATTTATGAAACTTTACCCCCAAAGTTTCTCAGCAGGGACTTTCCCCCTCCTCTGAAGGACCCTATATAATTTATCACGTTGATAACATCATAATCAATAACCTCTATATTTATGAACACCATCTTTGTGGGTAAAAAAAAAAAAACCTCTTTTCTTTTTTTGGTTATTAGCTAGACACAAGTTTCCTTCACTTTAAGTATCGTTTCTAATCTATCGAGTCTGCCTTCATCATTTTGTACCTACACTGTGACTGATTAGACAAAACACCCAAAGCAATCAAGTGGAAAACCTGTTTATTTTCGTGTAGGACAAACATTCCAAACAGGCAGAACGAAGGAGACTGTTAAAGTGACCATCAATGCATGACCAGCAGCGGTGGCGGGACAAAAGCAACTACTTGGTTTGGATGTTGACCTCATGGTGCAAAGAATGGAGGGAGTGAAAGCTTCCTTTCATTCTCTCACAGAAGTAAACATTTTTATTTTTTTTTAAAGATTTATTTATTTATGCATACAAGAGCTGGGGTACAGGCCAGAGGTGTGGGGGGTGAGAGGATTCACCACAGAGAGCAGGA
>JAGFMF010011657.1:1725441-1766000 GCA_019455555.1 Galemys pyrenaicus | reverse complement strand
CCCCTTCCTGGCCGGCAGCAGGGATCGAACTCGTGCTGCAGTGGCTGCGGTTTGCTTCATAGTGCGTTGCTTAACCCACTGCGCCACCAGGGAGGCCCAGAAGTAAACATTTTTAAATGTACTACATGTGGACAACTTTTTTAATCAATGGGGTCAACCTCTGTCTACTTCCCTAGTTCTGTTACTTGCTTTGCCCCACCAGCCATTCTTTGTACGATGATTACAAACAAGGCGTTACACAGAACAACCAGCAGGGGGCGGTGACAGCGCACCTGCTCAGTCCCCTCTCCCGCCCAGCATGAGGGGTGGAAGCTGGGTGGGGAGCATCAGCTCTCCGTAGGTCTAGGCCTGAGCGCTCCTGTCCTTGAGTTCAAATGGTTTCCTCTTTAGACATCACAGATCTCAAAAGAAATAAATAGACGAAGGCTTTTTTGTTTTCAAAATATTTGCCATGTCAGCTGATGGACTGCTTTTAACACAGGATTAGAAAGACCACTGCAGGGCCTCCCTGGTGGCACGGTGGGTTGAGTGCCACACTATGAAGCATCTGCAGCACAGCAGTGCAAGTTGGATCGCCGGCCAGGGAGGGGACCCACAGGGCATAGCAGACCTCTCCTGCCTCGCCCGCTGCTCCCCTCAGCAGTGTATTTCAGTCCATCTGCCTGTTCTGCTCCCCACTCTGTCTCTGGTGACTCCTCTCACCCCCACACCTCTGGCCTGTATCCCAGTTCTTGTATGCATAAATAGATTTTTAAAAAAGAGAAAAAAGAAAGACAACTGCACTTGCAGAGAACATAGCAAGCATGTAACGATTCAACATGGAGTATGCACATTTTCCCAATGGAAAGAAAAGGAGCTGCTGTCATCCGTGCCCTCAGAGGCTGCTGCCTCACACACAGGTGTTTTCCCTTCTCCCCCACTCCGCCCCATCCAAGGGTTGGACTCGCTGCCCAGATCCTAGTCCTGCCAGGAGATCTGGGCCAGTAGAGTAGCAGGAACGTGGTCTCTCCCCAGAGGAATTTGAACCCCACCCCCAGCATTATATTTCTAGATGCAGACCCAAGGCGATATGCCCCAGCTAAAAGGTCCCCAGTGATGTCCCAACACCTGCAAGATGCAATCCAGTGACCTGGCCTGCTCTCAAAAGCCTGGCCCCACCCGTTCCGCTCAGTTCACCTTCTAGTGCATTTCCAGAACATCTTCCAGCTCCAGTCACATGCACTAAATTAGCCATTTCCAAATCCGCCCTTCACACCCTCTCCTCGATGACTGCTCTTACCCCAAGACACCCCTTCCCACTGCCTCTCTTAGCCGTCTGCTCATCCCGTAACACTCAGGTGCGACCGTGCATTTTCTGGGAAGCTTTCCTGCCTCCCACCGCCCCTTCCCAGCCCACAGATCTCTGCCCAGAAGCCTCATTCCCTTCCTAGACCAGAGGTTCTCAAACCTCAGCAGGCACCAGAATTACTAGAAAGGTTTGTTAAAATAGATGGCAGGTTCCATTAAAATGCAGATTCCGACTGAGTGGGTTTGGAGTGGGGATAGAGAATTTGCATCTCTTATAAGCTCCCAGGTGATACAGAGCATGTCAGACTAGGGACCAATTCTTAAGAGCAGCAGCTATAACCATAAGCTACTCCATCTTTTGAGCAGTGACTGCCACACAGAACAATGCAATGCATTCAACTTTTCTTAGTTGTATCATTTTTTATTGAGGTATCATCGGTCGGTGTACAATACTGTATATGATTTAGAGGTATAAGTTGACCTTTTATTATGAGATTGCCACACCACAGCCACCACCAAATGCCCCATTATCCTCCACCACAGTCCATTTAGAACTGAATGAAACAGTGAATTGGTACCAGCTGCCTCAGGTGACCTAGCAGGCCGAGACCTCAGACCAGCTCCCAGAGGGTTACAAAAAGGCCCAGTGTGTTTTATTTACCCCCAATTGTCCTTAATTATTAAAGATAGCTGCCTACATTTAAAAATCAGGCACTTTCAGGGCCTCACTGGTAGCACAAGGCACAGCACTGTGGGGCTTCTGCAGCCACCGCAGCGCGAGTTCGATCCCCAGCCAGGGAGGAGACCCACATGGCACAGCAGACCTCTCCTGCCTCCCCGCTGCTCCCCTCAGCAGTGTGTTTCAGTCAATCTACCCGTTATGTTCCCCACTCTGTCTTTGGTGAATCCTCTCAGCCCCTGCACATCTGGCCTGTACCCCAATTCATGAATGCATAAAAACAGTCAGGCACTTTAAGATATGAATATAATTGTCAGTATCCCTTAGCAACGGAAGGATGATCTAGAACAAAGACACTCACATGCCCCTATGCATGGCTCTGCCTCCCATACGTTTGGACACTACTGTTTTTTTGTTTGTTTTTAATTTTATTTTTTTTCTTGCAATGTTTGCTTTCTTTTCCAGATCTGGTCCCCAAAGAATTTCCACCACCAATTCACCTGTGCGCTCTCACCACAGTCCCTTGTGCTCTTCCCATCCCTGCCTTGACCCCAGTCCCTCCCTCTTCCCCGCAGATTGTCTGATTTGGAGTTACCTGTTTATTTTTGGTTTCTTTTGTTGTGGCTTTTCTGTTGTTATTTTTTTTCCTTGATCCCCTATAATCCACCTATAAGTGAGACCATCTGGTAATTTTCTTTTTCCTTCTGACTTATTTCACTGAGCATCATCCCATCATGCCCCACCCATGTTTCTATGAATGGCATTAGTTTATCTTTTTCCATTGCTGAGTAGTACTCCGTTGTGTATATGTACCACATGTTCTTGATCCAGTCGTCTATTTTGGGGCATTTGGGTTGATTCCAAGTCTTACCTATTCTAAATAGTGCTGCAATAAATATAGTAGTGCATGTCTTCTTTTGAGTTAATGTTTTTGTTTCCTTTGGACAAATCCCTAGGAGTGGGATTCCTGGGTTGTACGGTAGCTCCATTTTTAGCAGTCTGAGAAACCTCCATACAGCTTTCCACAGACGCTGGATCAGTTTGCATTCCCACCAGCAGTGCAGGACAGTTCCTTTTTCTCCACATCCTCGCCAACATTTGTAGTTGCTAGTTTTTAATATGTGCTATTCTTACTGGTGTGAGGTGGTATCTCATTGTGGTTTTGATCTGCATTTCCCTAATTATGAGGAACGCTAAACATTTTTTCATGTGCCCGTTGGCCATCTGCATCTCCTTTTGGAGAAGTGTCTTTTAAGTTCTTCTACCCATTTTTTGATTGGATTGTTTACTTTGTTTCCCTTGAGTCTTGTGAGTTCTTCGTAGACCTTTGTGATCAATCCCTTATCAGTTGTATGGAGTGCAAAAGGCACATGAAAACAGGACTTTTCCAAGAGGTTAAGGAATGAAACTCAACAGTGTCTAGCACTTAGTGGTGATGTTCTGTCCCCAGCCCCCTAGTTACCCAGACACAATGACAAGCTATTGGGACACACCAGGGCTTCCTCTGAACACCATCTGTGTCTTATCTTTAAAAAATATATAGAAACTTTAACAATAAAGTAGCTATTCTATTTGTGAGGTATAATTAGAGCTTGAATCTGACAAGACCTCATATAAGTGCTTATGTAAATTTAAGAAAAGTTACCCATGTCGTACTGTTGACCAGAGGAGATTTTCCACCTCCTGGATCTTGCGATCCAAGATGGCTCTGAATTCTGAATTGAAATGTACCTTCTTTAAATAAACATATACTATAGCCAAACTTATAAAATAACAGTCAATAGCTTTATATCTTTTTATAGAAAACATTTTTCCTGACTATAAACATTAGCATAAGTTAGGTATCTGTAGAAAAATATAAAAAAGATTTAAAAGGGCCCCAAATTGAGGGCAGAAAGAGCACGAGGGACTGAGGTGACGGTGCACTGGTGAAATGGTGGTGGGAAACCCATGGGGACTACAATTGATGTCAAAAATATATAAATAAAATTTTTAAAATGTTCCCAATTTCATGGGAATGGAAACTTGTCCAACCACTATGGAAAAGTTCCTCAAACTACTAAAAATGGAACTCCCATATGATCCAACAATCCCACTCCTAGGAATTTACCCAGAGGACACAAAAACAGTGATTCTAACAGACACCTGCACACCTATGTTATTTGTGGCACTTTTCACAATAGACAAGCTGTGGAAACACCCAAATGCCCAAAATTAGGTGACTGGATCAAGATGTGGTATATTTACACCATGGAATATTACTCAGCAATCAAAAAAGATAAACTCATTTAATTTGCAGCAACATGGATGAAGCTAGAAGGGATTATGTTGAGCGAAATAAACCAGAAAGAAAAGGAAAAATATTGGATGGTTTCACTTATAGGAGGAATGTAGAGGAAATAAACAAGGGACTAAGGAAAAAAATCAATTACGGTAAAAAAAATCAAAATCAACAGACAACTATAAATCTGAGACATCCCTGAGGGACGGAGGAGGGAGAAAGAACAAAATAGATGGGAAAAGCACAGGGGACTATGGTGAGGGTGCACAGGTAAAAGGGTGGTGGGAATTTCACGGGGATGAGAAATACACACTGTACAAAAATGAAAAATAAAGTAAAATATATATAAAATTAAAATTTTTTTAAAGTTCTTGAATTCCAGCGCACAAAAGAAAACACTATTTTCTTGTACCTGGTGCATGCCTCCCCCTTATTTCTCTGTACACACACGACATCGATGCAACTGATTCACACTTATATTTTCAATGCAGATTTCAGAGCAATCTTGGATCACGGGATCTAGGAGACATCCCATCTCTGACCCAAGAGGACTCCATGTAAGCGTCAGGAAATGAACCTCCCACTCCTCTCTCCAGGAAGGGCCACATACCCCAGGTAGGTGATTTGCAGCACTGGCCACACATTAGAATCACCTCGGGGACACTGGAAAATTCTAGGGCTCAGGTCACACCTGGGGGTGTGGCCCAAGTAGCAGGCCTTGTAAAGCTCCCAGGTGATGCTGATGAGCAGCTAAGGCTGAGAAGTGCTAATAAATGGTGTAGTTTCAAAAATCTCTACGAAAGCAACATTTACAGAGGAAGGTGTGGCTCAGATGCCTTCAAAAATAATTATCCCTGCCGAGTTCTTTTCAGGATGCTATTGTTTTGGCATTAAATTCCTGAATGAAGATGTGCTTCTACTTTAAGAAAAATTCAAGCATTTAGACTGCAAATAGAGTTATGGAGACGCATGAGTGGGCAACGCTTCACGTTGTGAAGGGTTCTTTATTATTTTTTTAAAAAGATTTATTTATTTATGCATACAAGAGCTGGGGTACAGGCCAGAGTCGTGGGAGGTGAGAGGATTCACCAGAGTGGGGAGCAGAACAGGCAGATGAACTTAAGTACACTGCTGAGGAGAGCAGCGGGCGAGGCAGGAGAGGTCTGCTGTGCCCTGTGGGTCCCCTCCCTGGCCGGCGGCAGGGACTGAACTCGTGCTGCAGTGGCTGCGGTTTGCTTCATAGTGCATTGCTTAACCCACCGCATACCAGGGAGGCCCTGTGAAGGGTTCTTTAGAGAAGGAGTCACCTCACATGGAGTCCAACCTTCAGCACAGTACTGAGAGCTAACTGGAGCACAGTGCTGGGCTAGTCTCCGGTAGGACCGAACAACTGACTTCACCCAGCCTTGAAGTACAAGTTAGGGAGGTCAGCTACACCTCTGACTCTGGAGTCATCCCAGTGTTATCAGCTAGGGAGCAGGTACTATTGATGGTGATGATGGTGAGAATGTGATGATGGTGATGATGGTGTGGCGACAAATTCCTTCATCCCTTCCCAAATCCGTTAAGTCACAATGTCCCTGCATGTGGAGACAGGAGTCTAGATTTCAAATAATTGCCTCAGAAGGTGCTTCAGGACACTGAAGTCTGACAGGAAGCCTTCTAGATGGGGTGTTCCACTGGCATATTTGTTACACGTCTCCTGCCCCCCAACTCCTCACAGAAAGCTGGCCAGAAACAAATCTTAAAGTAAGGACTTGCCTTGGAGACCAGTGGAAGGGAGGCAGGTGAGACAGGAAGAGAGCCCAGAGCGATGACCACCTTGCCCGAGCATCAAAGGTACTCTGGTGTCGCTGGGAAACCAGAGCCACGCAGGCCGTCAGAACTGGACTGGGAGGGGGGTCTCAACAGTTGTGGTGGTGGCTGGACAGGTGTGCACTGCTTTGTAACCAAAACTAGCACCAAAACACTGCACCCTTGTTTCCAAAGCCCTGGCACCTGGCTGAGCATAAACGCAGCTGGTGAGCTGGGTGCCAAGGCAAACATACCGTGAGCAAGAGGCCCGGGGCAGGGCCTGGCTTCCTACAGGGAAATCTGCCCAGTCGACTGGCTGCTGCTTTGCCACAAGCTCTAGGTCTGGCCCAGGGACCACCCCCCAGCCATGATGAGGTCCTTTGGGAAGCCTGGGGGCTGGAGAACCAGACACAGGATCCCAGAGAGGAGAGCACTGGTGTGAAGGCACCCTGGCACCCTGCTGCTCACTGTAGGAGAAGAAGCCCAGAACTGCTGGAAGAGCTTGGCCTCACCTCCCTTGCCTTTCGCATGCCAAGACCTGAGCAACAGCATGGAAGACAGGACGGAGTGGTGGGGAGAAAGAGACCTGGCCCGAGACTCTTTGCTTAACTCTCTCTTTGCTTAAATGTCACCTTCTTTTTTTCCTCTCGCTCTTTTTCTTTCTTTATATATATTTGACATCAGTTGTGGTCCCCATGGAGTTCCCACCATCATCTCACCAGGGCACCATCACCTCAGTCCCCTGTGCTCTCTCTGCCTCAACCCAGTCCCTCCCCGCTCCCCACAAAGTGTTTTTGATTTGTCCCTGTCTTTTGTTTGTTTTTGTTGTGTTGTGCTTTTGTTTTTATTGTTATTATTCTTTTCCTTGGCCCCTTATTTGGTTCCCTTATATTCCTCCTAGAATTATGGAAAGTGGTGTGGCGGTTCTCAAACTACTAAAAATGGAACTCCCATATGATCCAGCAATCTCACTCCTACGAATAGACCCAAAAGACACAAATACACTGATTCAAAAGGATCCCTGCACCACTGTGTTCATTGCAGCACTATTTACAATAGGTAAGACCTGGAAACAACCTAAATGCCCAAAAATAGGAGATTGGATCAAGTAAATGTCACCTTCTAAGGAACGCCTTCCATCACCACCTCAGTAACATGGCAGCAGTGCCAACTCCTCTCTTCACCCCACCCCTCTTCACGGGTCCACCTCTCCCACAGCTCTGGTCACCTTCTCTTATGCCCTGAACTCTAGCCACTGAGTTTATTGCCTCTCTCCTTCCATTACAATGTAAGCCCCACACAAGCATGAATCGTCTGCCAATGAGAAATCTACTCTCTCCCCTTAATGTCTGGCATGAAATACTCATTTCACATTTCAATGAGCAACTTCCTATCCATCTACCGTCAGGATGTCACGGGAAGCAGAATTAGAAGGCAAATGGGAGGAGGGAGGCGCCAGAACAGAAGACCCAGCAAGCACTTCACACGCTTCAGAAATAGTTACCACTCGCTGATGAAGGCAGATACCAGATAAAGCTGGGACAGGCAGACACAGCCCTGCCTTCACACTTCCATTCTGACTGACAGGACACTGGAGTTCAGAGAGGTTATGTGACTCTTCCAAGACCACACAGCTGCGCAGTAGAACTCCAACCCAAACTCAGGGCTGCAAAGTCCATGTCCTTCCCCTTCAGCTGCTGGACCTGACAAGAAGGGCCGGCTGTTTAGAGTCCCGTCCCAGACAGGGCTACACCTAGAGAAAAGACATACAGAGGTCTGGCCCTCTCCTCATGCCTCTGGCCCCAGATGGAGCCATATTCCAGCCTGCAGAGAAGGTGAGGTCACCTGTCCAGAACCTTGTCCCTCGCACAAGTCCAGGACACTGTCAGCGGACAGAGGTGCTTTCCTGAGGTGGGCACCGGGGCCAGGCCTGAGAAGAAGCACCCAGAAGAAGGAGAATGCAGTCACAAAGGGAGGTGGCTTCATTTGCCATGACCAGGCAAGCGCCCCAGCTACCAAGCATGTCCTGAGCCCTGTTAAACCTCACCTAGACAGAAAATAGTAACAAGGAAATATAAATAAAAACCAAATTCATCTTAGCATAAAAACAGCCCCACAGAGCCCTATTCTCTTTAAGGGAGGGAACTGACATCTCAAGGTCAAGAGATTTGTCCAAGACCAGGCCAAGGGCAAGAATCGGAAATACCATCCACTTCTTCCAGGTCCAAGTCCAGCATCTCGGAGAAGGGAGTGTACCACATCTCTCTAACTCTCATGGCCATTTGTCAAGGGTCAAGTAAGAGGTTTACTTCCTTTCCCCCTTCAGGTTTGAAAACTCCCAGATCTGTTTTAAGCATAAAATATATGCTTCATTGGCAATGCTGACTCAAGGGCTGTGTTGAAGAGGCTGCTGAGCACTGTGTGAGTTTAGCAAGATGAGTCTGTGGAGCACGACCAAAGCCTCCATGGAGGGGTGGGAGAGAACGCTGGAGGAGTACATGGGAAACCCCTGCCAGCATCAGTGGAACATAAAAAGACAGCACAATGAAATGGGGAATTCGGGGCCTCCCTGGTGGTGCAGCAGGTTGAGCACCGCACTGTGAAGCATCTGTGGCACAGCAGTGCGAGTTCGATCCCCAGCCAGGGAGGGGACCCACAGGGCAAGCAGACCTCTCCTGCCTCGCCCACTGCTCCCCTTAGCAATGTATTTTGGTCAGTCTGCCCGTTCTGCTCCCCACTCTGTCTCTGGTGAATCCTCTCACCTCCTGTGCCTCTGGCCTGTACCCCCAGCTCTTGTGTGCATAAATAAATAAATCTTTTTTAAAAATTTAAAAAACAAAACAGGGAATTCACAAAGAGAATTGAGTTAGTTAAATATTTACAAAAATGACTGGAATCACTTAAAATGAGAGATGCTATATAATACCTAAGGCCCACACTAAGTGCCTCTCACGTATTACCTAATTTTACCTTCCCAATAACTTTCTAAAGTTATTACTATTATTTGCCATTTTTCAAAGGTAGAAACTGAGTCTCTGAGTCTTGTAAATTAAAGAAAAGTGTATTTAGGAAAAAAGGTAAAGGGTAAGGACTCCCAGATATATGGTACCTGGGAGCAGCAGAGAGGGCTGAGGTGGAGTTGAGCCTTAGGGAATATATGCCTTATTCTCCTAAGTATTTTAAAATTTTACTAGTCTTTTGGTGACTGGTTATTTTTTGATGGTTTTATTTAACTTACTACTATATTTAGAATTTTTGGTGTTTGGAATTTTGGGTGTGCGTCCGGAATTTATTTTACATTTATTCTTTTTTTGCATTTTTGAATTTTTTTTTCTATTTTCAGTTTTAGAGTGTTTGCATTTTTTATTTTTGGCGCTTTTTTGTTTGTTTGTTTGAAAATGTAACTATTAAGTAAATTGCCTGAGATGAAACAATTAGGGATGGGAGAATCCAGCGCCTCCTTATTCAGGGTCAACGCTCCTTCCCTCGGCTGTCACTCTTCACCTGTGGAATATCAGTACCGACTTGCTGGGCCCTGCTGCCAAGAAACCCAGACCCGGTGGCCAAGCCCCCCGCGTCCCCTCCACTTAGCTTCAAGTCAGAACCACTGCAAGGGAACACACCCCGCTTAAAACCCCTGCTCAAAACGCACCCCTGCTTAAAACAAGAGAGCGCTCGATTCTGATGGAATTTCATGCCCCAGTCACATGAAAGGTACCGCCAGCTCTCAGCCTGTTCCTTTGCCCCTTCTCTATTCAGAAAAGCTCAGCACTGCCTCATTATACCTTCTGGGCCAATTTAGCTGTCAAATCGACTTTGAATCAGGCTCTTGCACAAAAGAAAATAAAACCAATTTGTAGTGATGACTCAGTGAAGCAGCTCATTTGAAAGTGGCAGAGGTGGCCCACCTTCCAGGCCTTCTCTCCTGGATGGGCAAAGCCTCTGACCGAGGGCAGCGCTTGCCTGCCAGAGGGCACAATGGCTCTTGCTGGCTTCCTCTGCCCGGGTGCAGTGAAACAGAGGGGAAATCAAAGAAGCCATTGCCAATCTAAGAAGACAGCTTGAGAAACACTGTTCCCTTAATTTTTTTAATTCAGAAGAATGTGGGTCAGATGCAAATGCTCATGTAATAGATTACTTTCTTCCCTGGACCTTAAGGATACATTTGCTTCTTTAACTATATCCTACCTCACTCCACACATTGTATTTTATTTCTACTTTGCTCTATGCACCAATCCTTTATGGAACAAAGTGGGGGGTTAATAAAAAGTAAAATTGACTATCTCAATTACTTCTTCGCTCCCTTTCTCTGACCCCTCTTCCCAAGTTGCCATGTCTCAGACTGGCTTTGCACACCCTCCTACTACTTCCTTCACACAAGTACCCACTGACCCCTCCTCTCATACTGTGCGAGAAGTGAGAACAGATGTAACTGGCCTGTGGGCGGCTGGGAGTCCAGCTGAGGCCCAGGGGGCCGGCACTGAGCTTCCTGGCATGAATCATTGGTGTCATTGCCATATGAATTAATAAGGTGCCTGGTATTTCTGTGGAAGCCACCTGGACAAGTTACCAGGCCTGGCCCCAGGGACCTCAAAGATGGGTTGGGGGAACATAGTATTAATAGGTGACACGCTCCAAACTTTTTTGGATCCCAGAAGGGAGAGGTCCTGATGGCCTGGAGTTGAGATACCAGGAGGAAGTACAGGCTCGGAGAAGAAGAGGTCCCTTCCAGGCAGTGCGCACTGATGACCAACTTTAGTAGTTAAGAAAGAGAATTATCAAAATACACCGCAATCTACTTGCAATTCAGAAAAAAAAGTGTTAAAGGCAAACTGCCGGGAACTCTCTGGTGGTGCAAGGGTTGAGCACCACACTGTGGGGCTTCTGCAGCCTCTGCAGCCACTGCAGCACGAGTTCGATCCCCAGCCAGGGAGGGGACCCACAGGGCGCAGCAGACCTCTCCTGCCTCGCCAGCTGCTCCCCTCAGCAGTGTGTTTCAGTCCATCTGCCTGTTCTGCTCCCCACTCTGTCTCTGGTGACTCCTCTCATACACACCCACCCCTCCCCTACACCTTTGGCTTGTACCCTAACTCTTGTGTGCATGAATAAGTAAAAAAAAAAAAACTTTAAAAAAAAAAAAGCAAACTAGTTGTTATTTGCTTTCAAAGAAGATGGTGACTTCTCAAGTAGCAGCAACCCAGCGTGCCCACCAAGAGGACATACTCAACTGAATGGCGCAGTGGACTGGGGTGGACTGAGGGTGCTTTGGTGGCGGCTATGGTGCAGTAACATGCATCTGAAGAGGGCCGAACCTGTATCTTTATACGGCTTTGCAAACAGCACTACCTCAATGAAAAGTTAATACAATTATAAACAAAACAAGAAGCTAAGAGAGGGTGGCATGTACACAGTACAAAAGAGTCCTCAAATGTAGAAAAGGTGAAGTTTTGTTATTTTCAGCAATATGGATACATCATGGTGGGGAGGTACAGGGGAGAGGATTATGCTAAGTGGTAAGTCCAGAGAAAGACAAGTAACAGATAATGTCACACATCTGCAGAATACAAAGTGACAAAAGCAAATGAGCAAACAAAACAAAATAAAAACAAGCTCTCAGATTCTCAACAGAGGCCACAGCAGTAAAAACCCCACAGACTCACCCAGTGGGGGGCCCAGTGTGTGCCCCGCCTGCCAGGGGAAGCTGGCTCAGGCACGCACAGTCCCATGTTTCCACCCCCAGCCCGCCCAAATGGAGGGTTCCCCAGGGTCTCCCCGCCAGGCCAAAACTCTCAGCCTATGCCACTCTTCCTCTTTGGCGCCGGCTCTCACGGGCCTCCCACTGCCTCGCAACACTGACTCCAGTTGATGCCCCAGGTGACGGGCCCTGCCCCAGGAGCTCCCCGTCCTCCCCAGCACACGGAGGCAGCATTCCAAGGCATGTTGGCATGAGCTGCCAAGACAGCCCAGGACATATTCCAAGATCCAAACCCATGGAAAGGCTAGGCCGCCCCCGCTGCTCTTTTGGGAGGGGGATGCATCTTGGGTCCTAAAGACCACTTCACAGGCACAGTGCCTCTGGGAAAAGAGAAAGAGAAAGAAAATTCCCCTTCACATAGCAACTACTCTGCATGAGCCCCAAACTTATTACATATATTTCTATCCTCGTGTCTAGCTATGAGATGGGCTTTACCATCCTCTATTTACAGATGAGTAAAAACAGTTCCAAAAGGTTGTGTAACTTGCTTAAGGCCCTGCTGTGTACAGGTAAACAGGTTGTGCACTGCACAACTAAAGGAAGCATGAGTCACAGTTCATGGTCTCCATAGTGTATGTGTTTGTTGTAAAAAGTTCCCAGCACAAAATGGCCAAAGACATATGGAAAAATGCTCAACATCTCCTGTAATAAGGGAAACGCAAATCAAAACTACAATGAGATACTACCTCACACCAGTGAGAACAGCACATATTAAAAAAACTAGCAACAACAAATGTTGGCGAGGATGAGGAGAAAAAGGAACTCTATTCCACTGCTGGTGGGAATGCAAACTGGTCCAAACACTATGGAAAGCTGTGTGGAGGTTCCTCAAAGTATTAAAATGAAGCTACCATATGACCCAGCAAAGGACACAAGAACACTAATTCAAAAGGACACCTGTACCCCTATGTTTACCACAGCATTTTTTACAATAGTAAAGCTATGGAAACAACCCAAATTCCCAAAAATAGGTGACAGGATCAGGAGGATGTGGTATTTTTACACCTTGGAATATTACTTAGCTGTCAAAAAGGATAAACTCACACCATTCACAGCAACATGGATGGAACTGGAAGAGATTATGTTCAGTGAAATAAGCCAGAAGGAAAAAAGAAAAAATATCATATGGTTTCACTTATAGGAGGAATATAGAGTAACCAAATAAGGGGTCAGGAGGAAAAAAGGAAATATAAAAAGGAAAAATCAAAACCATCAGGCAAATATAGATCAGAGACATTCTGCAGGGGAGGAGGAAGGAGGGGGAACAGAATGGATGGGAAGGGCACAGAGACTATGGTGAAGGGACACAGGTGAATTGCTGATGGGAATTTCATGGAGACTACACCTGAGAGGAGAAAGACTACACTGAACAAAAATGGAAAATAATGTAAAATATGTACAAATTTTTTTAAAGTTCCCAGAAGAACACTTTCAGAAGTATAGTCTCCAGATGGGTGATCTTTCTCTAATGTGTACAAAGACACACAGGAGTCAGCAATGGTTCCACTAGAGACCCACCACCCTACGACTGTCTAACTTGCTCTCTGCACCAGAAACATTTCAAACATTTGCACATAAATTTCTTCACAGGCCTGTGAACTGGCAGAGATGGAGTCACAGACCTCTGGACCATCTCTGCTGGAAAAGATGCTGGCAATCAACCGTCTCCCTTAAAACCTCCCATTTGCGTTGAATGAATCCAAGACCCAGAGAGGGGAAGGGAGCTGCCCTGGACCACACAGCTGGCACAGCTGGGATACAGCTGGCACAGCTGGGATACAGCCTGGTGCAACTGAATTCAGCTCTGGCCCTGATACAAAGTTCCTCGAAACGATGTTCAAACATAGACTGTCAGAGTGAGGTTATCTAGGCGAGGAGTCTCAACTTTCTTTTGCATGAGGATCATTTTTTCAATAGTAGGTGGATGCAGTGAGGGAAGGTCTCAAGAGACTAAGTCTTCCCTGAGTAACTTTCTGAAGTCCAAGCTTAAAGATTAAGGGAAGGGGGAACTGAAAGGCCACAACTCAGAAATCTCTCCAGAATTGAAAAGAACATTCTTCTGTAAGTTTGTCAGGTCCTGGGAGGGAAACTGTTGCTAAGTAGGTGCTTCTGAGCCCTCCCGGGTAGCAGTCAGCATCTCCCCTTGAAGATGACACTCAAGATTCTGCACTGGCCTCCCTGGGAACCCCTGGAAACCATGGCAGTGGTCCCCCAGCGGCAACTCAGTTCTATCTGGGCTTCAGCCAGGGCACCAGGAGCCAAGGGAAAAATAACACAGGGAGGAAATCCGAGCACTTAATTTGCTATTCCATGGAAGATGCCAATTAAAATGCCTCGCCTCCTTCTGAGGCCACCCATTCACCGCTGCCTTATTTGGGCTGCCTTATTAACAGACCCTTCTCGACCGCCAAAGCCCACCCAGTTTCCTTTCTGGATAACCAAGCCCAGGCACCCCCAAGTTAGTTGAATATGTATGATGGCATTACCGACCTTTAGAAATGCAGAGACATTGAAGCTCAGAGAAGGAGGGTTACCTGGCCCTGTCACTAAGTTTGTCCTTCCTGGTTCAAAGCATACATGAAGAGAACATTTTAGAAAAGGGTCAGCAATGGGCATTGCTGAAAATGGTTAATCCCACTTTCTATGAGTTAGGTCTGCCCATTTTCCAGCTTACGTTACTGCTTCTGCCCATGGAGCAGAGAGAAGGTCCAGAATTCCACACTCCCAGGTTCCATCCCTAGTACAATCCAGGAGAGAAGAGACTATCAAGTTACCTGCAAACTGATGCTGGAAGGCGCTTTCAAATAACTCTGGAAGAACTGACTGCTAACAGCTCTCTGTACAATCTTCTATTATGCTTCGTTCTTCCATTATACATAGAGCCCAACTTTTATAAACCAAGAAGACCAGCTTACCACATCACAAGAACAGAGTGAATGTTAAAGCCAGCGCAAAGAGGGTACATTTTTAAAAGAGAAACATCAAATGAGAGCCCAGAAAAATGTATTTTCATGATGTTACTAACAGGAATATCAACATAGGTGATATAACAGTAAATAAAATACTAGCAAACTCAACACAAAAGCCCATTTTTATGTACAACTTAAACTGTGCTTTAAAGAAGTTTAAAAATAATATTAGAACCCTCCCTACTTTGAGCATTAGGAGATATATTTTCCACTCTGGTGGCGCAGTGGGTTAAGCAACACACTATGAAGCAAACCGCAGCCACTGCAGCACGAGTTCGATCCCTGCTGCCAGCCAGGGAGGGGACCCACATGGTGAGGCAGAGCTCTCCTGCTGTGCCCGCTGCTCCTCTCGGCAGTGTGTTTCAGTCAGTCTGCCTGTTCTGCTCCCCTCTCTGTCTGGTGATTCCTCTCACCTCCCGCGACTCTGGCTTGTACCCCAGCTCTTGTATGCATAAATAAATAAATCTTTTAAAAAATAATATTAGAGAGTGTTAAGCTTACAATTTATAATACTTTGTAATCTGATAATTTATAATAATCTCTTAGTGCAATATAATAAGAGGTTATAGAAGAAAACAAAAAAATAGAAGTATCATCTCAATAGATGTAGGAAGAGTCTTTGAGAACATTCAAGATCTAGTCACGCTTAGAAGAAAACGAAAACAAAACAAAAAGGATGCAGTCTGGTTCCAGGTAAGAGAAAATAAACACACTTGTGCCTGAGCTCTCCCACTGAACACAGTGGATAGATCACATGGAGTACCTATTTGAGGATGCCAAGTAAGAACAGTAGCAGACAGACCCAGGGAAAAGACAAGAATTCAACAGACCATCAAACTCCTCCTCACTCCCTTATTATCTTACTATCTTCTGGACTTGCCTCAAGGCAGTCCCAGCAGATATCAGCAGGAATAGAGAGGACTTCTCCATGAAGAGGACCTCTGCATGAAAAAAGAGAGCTCCAGGTAAAATCCTTCCAGCTCTGGCAGAGTGGAAAATATCTCCTAGTGCTCAAAGTAGGGAGGGTTCAAACATATTTTTTCTTTTGTGTATTTGCTTGCAACTCAGCCCCTAGAAATGCACATGCCCCTCAGAGTGTAAAAAAGAAGTCTCTTCCCCTCTGATCAAGGTGGGAACTGCTATAAGAGAGTGAAGTAAACACCCACGGCATTAGTTTTCTCTTTGTGTCTTCTTTCCCCTTGGCCTGAGATTCAGGTAGAGTCATGGGAAATGAGTAGCAGAGAAACTTCACAATTAAGTCCCAGCTTTTTGGCCAGAGACCTAAAAAGAGTGGCTTGGGGAACTGTATTATGAGGGAGGTTGTGGGGAGGGAGAAGTTAAAAAAAAAACAAACAATATTTTATCTATGACCTTCCAGGATCACGTTCGATCAGTGCATGAGTGAACCTGAGGATAGTGGAAACCTTGAGAACTGAACTGAAAGGTCAGAACCCACCCCAGATTGCCCACTAATGCATACAGGTCACAGAGCTGAACAGCACTCTGTAGAAACAATAACCCCTTTGTAAACAGAACCGATGCTCTGGTAACCCCCAAAAGGCAGAGCAAAACTTTTAGTTTGAATCCAACTTGGTTGACGACCAACAACACAGAAATATCAACATTCTCCATTTGATTTAAATAAGACCCAGAATCTCATCACATCATATTTTAAATATTTAGGATAAAATTCGAAAGTACTCTGGATATGAAGAACCATGCATGAGTAAGGATAATAGATACCAACACTGGAATGACAAGTTGTTGAACCTATCTGGCAAAATTGTTGAACTCATCTGGCAAAGGTGTTATTTATCTTAAAAATTTGTGAAATTCTCCACGAATTTGCATGTCATCCTCTACAGGGTCATGCTAATCTTCTCTATATCTTTCTAATTTCAGTACATGTGTTGCTAAAGCCTGCACCTGACAAAGATTACAACAGCTATTATAAAACAAGTAAGGGCGAACATTCTGCAAAGAATGGAAAGATGACAGAAATTCTCAGTAAAACACTCTGGATCAAACAAAAATTTTGAACTCAAAAATGTTCAAATAACTCAAAAGTAGGCAGGAAATGGGAAATAGAAAAATCAGAAGGAACAAGCACAAAGTATATCATAAAACAAAGACTCAAACATATTAACAACTGTTAATTATATAAATACAGCAATTAAAATAAAAGGATCATTAGAATGGACTCCAACTATAAGAGGTCTACAAGAAGCTCATTTAGGTATACTGCTACAGAGTTTAAATTAAAGAATGAGAAAAGACAGACCCTAAAAAAATAAAACTACCAGAGATAAAGATGGACATTTGAATAAAAACCGTACAGAATCTAGAGGCCAGAAACAAACCCAGGCATATACATTCAATTGATCTTTGACAAAAACACAAAGAAGAAAAAATAGTCTCTTCAGTAAATTATGCTGCAACAACTGAATATTTACATGCAAAAGAAAGAAACTGAACCCTTCTCTTACACTGTACATAAAAGTAAAAATGAATTAAAGACTCACATGTTAGTCCTGAAAAGGTAAGAAGCAAGCATAAGGGGAAAACTCCTTGACATTGTTCTTGGCAAAGACTTCTTGACATGACACCAAAACAGAACAAAAGCAAAAACAGACAATGACAGCCTATCAGCTAAGAAAGTTTCTGTACAGCAAACAAAACGACCAAGAGAATAGAAAACAGCCTGCAAAATGGGAGAAAATATTTTCACACCATTTATCCGGTGAGGGCTCATCTCAAATGCATATGAAGAACTCAAAAAATCTAATGACACAAAAGCAAATAATTCAGTCAAAAATTGGGCAAAGGATTTGAACAGTCATTTCTCCAAAGCAGAAGTACAAGTCCTAAGGGGTGCATGAAAAGGTGCTCATTAGTGCTGACCATCATAAGTGCAAATCAAAATTACAATGAGATACCACCTTAACCCGTTAGGCCCATTTAGACACAAACAATGGAAAAGAAAAGCATAACTGTCGGTGAGAATAAGTGAGAAACTGGAGCCCTTGGGCACCTTTGATGCAAATGTAGCAAGGAGTAGCCTCTAGGAAAAAGTGTGGGGTTTCCTCAAAAAATTAAAAATAGGGGCCTCCCTGCTGGCACAGCGGGTTGAGCACCACACTGTGAAGCACCCGGGGCACAGCAGCGCAAGTTCAATCCCCGGCCAAGGAGGGAACCCACATGGCGCAGCAGACCTCTCCTGCCTCACCCGCTGCGCCCCTCAGCAGTGTGTTTCAGTCTATCTGCCTGTTCTGCTCCCTGCTCTGTCTCTGCTGAATCCTCCCACCCCTCCCCATCTCTGGCCTGTACCCTAGCTCTTGTTGCATAAATAAAATAAATCTTTTTTAAAAAATTAAAAATAGATCAAAAGGGATTTGGGAATAGATTAGGGAATAGGGAATTAGGGAACAGATCAAAAAGAAAAATTTTACTTAATTTCAAAAAGAAAATTGAAGACCAAACAAGAAATCTCTTAGCAAACTAAAAACAGAAGGAAATTTCTTAAGCTAATAAAGAAAATCTATTAGACACTCACAGCAAGCATCCTCTTTTAGTGGTGAAAAATGAGAAGGATTCTCTTTAAAGTCAGCAAAGAAAGACACATACCCATTATCACCCCTTCCGTCCAACCAGGAACTCTAACCGGATGAAGTTATAATTTTCACTTAGGAAACCCAAGAGAATTCACAGATAACTAGAATTAATAAGAGAGTTAAATTTGCTGGATTTAAGGTTAAAATGATCTATACAGGATTCCTTTCCCCTGGCAATGTACAATATAAAAGGTGTCATTTTTTTATATCATATATTTTACAATGGCTATAAAAAAATTTCAAGACCCCAAATGATAACTCTCTATAAAACATCAACAACAACATCACAAGGAAAAGTTATAAAATTTTATTAAAAGATATTAAACAGGAGAGTTATTTACCATGCCCTCGAGTGGGAAGACTCAATAGCAAAGAGATGTCAATTCTCTCCAAATAAAAGTATACGTTATAACTGAGTGCGTATTTGCAAAGCATTCAGAACAGTGCCTGCATAGAGTAAGTGATATATGTGTTGTTGAGCAAATAAATCAAAATTCCAACAAGGTATTTCATGGAACTTGACAAACTTGTTCTAAAATTTTTAAGGCAGAACAATGGTCCAAAAATAGCCACAGCAATCTTGAAGAACAGAAGTGGGAGGAAGGATAATTTACATTCTATCAAAAATTTGCACTTAACTATGAAACCATTAAGACAATGTTGTACTGGCCCGAGAGTAGACACACAGGCTAAAGGAACAGAATAAAGAGTGCTGAAATACTTTCTATATGGAAACTTGATAGAAGGCATTATCAATTAGTATATGCTGAAACTGCTTATTATCCATACTGAGGAAAAATAAAAACCTGATTTGCAACATTTACAACTTACAACTCCAGGCATAATAAAAACTTAAAACATGAAAAGTAAAACTGTTATAAAAAAATGCTTTTATCCTCAGGGTAGGAAAGAATTTCTTAAGCAAATTTGCTTAAGTGCAAAGCATAAAAGAAACACTTTTAAAATCTGAACAATAAAGTGTTTAAAAACTTGTATTTCAAAAGATTCCATAAATAAAGTGTAGTATAAGCTACTGAGTAGAATTTATATTGCACATAACCAACAAACTACTAGTATTCAAAATACATAAAGAATTAGAAATCAATACAGAAGTACTAAACAGGCAGCTCACCATAAAAAGAAATCAAAATGGTTAATAAGCATTAAAAGTTACAGGAACAATCCTTAATGTTTCCCTTTTCTTTCTCCAGGTACAGGGTAGGATTGCATTCTCCACCCCTTTCCTAGGTGAGTATGTGTGATGTCATTCTGCCAAACAAATGCATGCAGAAGTGTCACTTGCAGGTGGAGAACTTTATTTTTTTTTTAAGATTTATTTATTTATGCATAAGATCTGGGGTACGAACCAGAGGTGGGGGGGGGGGGCGGTGAGAGGATCCACCAGAGATAGAGTGGGGAACAGAGCAGGCAGATTGACTGAAACACACTGCTGTGGGGAGCAGCAGGTGAAGCAGGAGAGGTCTGCTGTGCCATGTGGGTCACTTTCCTGGCCAGCGGCAGGGATTGAATGAACTCTTGCTGCAGTGGCTGCGGCTTGCTTCCTAGTGCATTGCTTAACCCATTGCGCCACCAGGGAGGCCCCTGTAGGTAGAGACCTTTAAAAGCCAGTATGCAATTTGTCATCTCCCTGCTTCTGTCGCTGTCAAAACTGACAAGGATATTCTCAGCCGGTATGCTGGGTTGGACCTTTGCCACCCAATGCATGGACAGGCTGCATGAGCGACAGGCAAGAAGGTCAGTAAGATGTGAGAGCCTCGTCTTACAGCAGCATGAACTAGTCTCTCCCGACAGAGTACATTGTATTCCTTTAACCAGGCATGTGAATGCTCATTCTGTTATTTGAAATACTTTTTGAGTCTAAAATGGTCCATAGTATTTTAAAGACTGCTTTATGGTAATGACTTGTATCTAAGTATAGGATGGCACACCTACATCCTAGAAATACTGAAGGTTTACTATGTACCAGATGCTGTTCTAGGAACTCAGGATGAAAAAAAAGACAAGTCTCAGTTTTTGTAGAGTTTAAGAGTGGGGAGTATGGGATGGCCAAACAGATACATATTTAATATGTCAGATGCCATTATTTCCTAGAGTGAAAAACAAAGCAGGATTAAAGGAATAGAGAGCAAGACAGTGCTATTTTAGTGTGGTCAGTTTCTGATAAGGAACTATCTGGACAGAAAGCAGAAATTGGAGCCAGAGGGAAGCCAAGTCAAAAACCCTTCAGAAACAGCCCTGTGTCTGGAGTTGAGTGAGAAAACTGGGAAGAAGGCCATGGACAGGCACCTGGACCACTTTAGGCCACCACAGAGTTTTGAGCAGAGGGGGAACGTGATCGGACAGTATTTTAAGTCATTTGGGCTGTTGTGCCAAGAATCTTTAACAGGAAGACCAGTGAGGCAGCTACTCCAGGAGCAAAGATTCACTCTAGAGAAACGGTAGCTTGGTCAGAGGAGGGGGCTCCAGGCGGTGGATGATCAGATTCAGAATTACAGGTAGACATGACAGCACTTGCTGATGGCTTGGAAATGTGACGTAAGGGAAAGAGTCTAGTCAGGAATGACTCTAAAGTATCTGTTTGATCCAAGCAACTACAAGCATGGAGATGCTATTAACTGAGTAGGGATAAAAACGGGAGAAGAACAGTTCAGAGAGAGAGGATCAGATCAAGAGTATGGTTCTGGCTCTGTTCTAAGAAGCCTACTAGAAATCAAAGTGTGGATAGCTAATATTCAAGTAGTTCTGAGCCTGGAGTTGAGGGGAGAGGCTCAGGCTGAAGCACTGGGCTGAACTCATAGAGTAAAGATAGATAGAGACCCAAGGACTCAATTCCAAGCAGCAAACCTAGAAGGAGTTTCCACCAAAGGAGATGAGGAGGGCATGGGCAACCACGGCAAATGCTTCTGGAAGTTTATATCATGGCTGCTGGATGCGGCCGAGGAAGAGGTCACATGTGGTCTTGACCGAAGCCGCGTCTCTGGGGTTGTTGCAGGCTGCGGGATTGGCGCAGAAAGAAGAGAGGAAACTGAGCATAACAACTGTGTTGAAAACGTCTTCCATAAAGGAGATCCAGATAAGAGGGGAGTGCTAGAGGAGAATGTTATACCCATACAGTGTTTCGTGCTGGTAAGAATGAAGATTTGGTGAAAAAGAAATGAGGTGATGCAGTGGAAGGGGACTTGCAAGCAGAGCTCGAGAAGGTGACAAGACTTAGTGCCCACTGCACAGTGGGGGGTCAGCCTTGGCCTGGAGAGAGTGTGGCAGGAGAGTGTGAGGAGAACCAGGAAGGACTGAGTACAGGGGAGCACGTGCAGCTGCAGGGAAGTGGCAGATGTGGCCATGGGACTATCTCTCCTGATTGCTTTTATTTTCTCAGGAAATTAAGAAGTTGGTGGGAGTGGGATCTGGAAGATTCCTTCCAATGATGAACAGCTAGAGATAAAGAGTCAGCAGCCCAAGTTCAAATCCTCCTCTTTCCTGGCAGGGGAGTCTTTCACTTGGGTTTGAATTTCTCTGCATGTTAATTAAACATGTGTAATAACAAAATCTGCATTTGGGAAGAGTTGTGAAGAGCAAAGTGTATTGAGCTCTTAGTACAAAACCAGGGCTAGCTTTCTTTTTTCCTATATATTCTTGCTTTATTCTGTTCTCAGAATGCTTGATTTATAACTGTTTGTGAAAGTTACATTGCATTACATTATCTAAGCTTCAGATATATGCATCATTATAAATCAAAATATTATATACTACATTAAGTTTACCACTAAAAGTCCAATTCTGCCCTTCACCATACAATTGAATCCTTTCCTCTTGCCTTGTGATAATCACTAATGTGATCTTAGGGCCAGATAGTTTTTGTTTACTTGTTTCATCCATGTGTTAGGTACCGCATGTGAGTGAAATGATACGGTGTTTGTCTTTCTCCATCTGACTGCTTTCACTAGTGCTACCTTTCTTTCTCCCTTCTTTCCTGGACAGAAACAATGATACTGGGACAAGCCTGAATAAGACAAGAACTGTCAGCAATAATCGGCCAGGAAGGACACTCACACACAATAGCTTCTGAACTGGCTGTAGAATGAAGCACATCTCTAAAGCATTTCAAAATAATCATGGATGTGTCAGTGGGTTTCCAAGGAGACAGATTTTACAAAAGCTACTATGAGATCCACTCCCTCCTCTAAGACAAGATAACATTACGCATCTGTTCTCAGTCAGATAATGCTACCTTCTGACAGATAGAAATGGAGGAGGAGGAGGCTTGAAAGCGGAATACAAAAGTGCACTCCTGGTGTGTTGAATGAATGAACACTGTGTTTTTCCTCCCTGCATGGATGGAGGGAAGAGAAAGGAAAAGGACAGGTAAGAGGGCTACTTGGGGTCCAAGAAGGGAATGCGGTCACTCAGTCGAGGCCACGTAGGAAGTAATGCCAATGAAATAAACAGGGCAAGAGCCCAGATGGTTCTAGAAGCTTTCAATGCACTCAAAATTATACTTGAAAGCTGGCTTCCCAGGCACACTCAAAATTCCAGAACTGACTGCCCTGACCTGGCCACTCTGGCAGCGGAGAAGTATGCAGAGAAAGCTGTCTGTAAGCCTGACACAGAACACGGAAAATGGAATCCACTTGAGTTCTTCTGCCTTTGTGGGTGCTTACTACTTTTTTTTAAGATTAATTATTTATTTATGCATACAAGAGTTGGGGTACAGGCCAGAGACTCAGGAAATGAGAAAATTCACCAGAGACAGAATGGGGAGAGCAGGCAGATGGACTGAAATACACTGCTGAGGGGAGCAGTGGGCGAGGCAGGAGAGATCTGCTGTTCCATGTGGGTCCCTCCCTGGCCAGGGATCGAACTCGCACTGCTGTGCCACGGACGGATGCTTCACAATGTGGGGCTCAACCCACTGTGCTACCAGGGAGGCCCATTGTTTACTACTTCTACCTAGAACTCACTACCACAGATGGGGCGCCATTTTTCCAATGAGTGCTCTCTGCAATTGAACCCACGCAGAAAAGGTGCCTTGTCAGATAGTGCTGGCCAGCCCCAAGCTATCTCCCACCCCTGCTACACACGGGTTGTGTCCGTTGGCACTTCAAAGGCTCATGGCATTCCACTGTGTAGAAGCCTGTGAGTACGGGTGTAAAACCTAAGTGACTAGAAAACTTGTTTCCTATCCACTTCTGAACATCTTCTAGAAGAGCTGTTCTCCTGGGAGTCGTCAAAACTGGGATTCGGGTGGTTTCACTGTCCTGTCACCCACTAAACAGCAGTGAGCTAAAGCTTGGCGCTGTGGCACAGTAAGGAGATACTGCATTCTTTCATTTCACAAATGAGCATGGAGCATGCGCAGATTTTTAGAAGCTGCTGGTATCATGAAAGCGGTACCAGGGCTTCAGAACAGGGAAGGCGGGAAATACTGCAGAACCTAGAATATCAGGAGGTACCAGGAGACCATCTCAATTTTAAGGTTCCTCTCCAATGGTCACATGTATTTTGGACCATTAACCAACATCTGGAGATTATTTTGGGCCTCACGCTGAAGATAGCAAAAACTAACATTTGCATCCACAAATCCATGTGAAGCATCACGTGACTTGTATGATTCTCTGGGTCAAACTGTTAATGGGAGGTGTCATTATCTCACCTCCTTGGCTGGAATCATACAAGAAGCTTGTTAAAATACACATTTTGAATGAGAGTTTTTTGGGGAGATTCTCAAGAATCTACCTTTGAAGCAGATTTCAGGTGCATGCTTCTGTCTGCAAACCACCTAGCCCAAGCTTTTCTCAAACCATCAAGGGATAACAAAGGACTTTGTGGAAAGGCATGGTCTGATAAAAGAGGAAGCCCAAGGAAAGAAACGTGAGTGATGTGCCCTGCAGAGGGTTACCGCTGTTCTGAGGCTGTCCCGACGACAGCCAGGGCTTTGCACAGTCTCGTAGCAGGGAGACTCCAAGGCACAAGTGAGCCACCTCGGCAGTCACTACCTGGCTGATGGGGCCTGCACGTGAGCTCTGACCTCACTAAGCATCTTGTGGCCTTTCATGCCAACGCTGCCCAGCCAGAGCTCAGCCCTGCACGGCACGCAGGTATGCCAGCTCACGAGCCCCCGAAGCCCTGCAGAACAGGCACCACTGGGGTGCCGGGGACCAACCTGCACAGCCATCATGCAGCAGGGCACCTCCCCCCAGGTCCGAGGGAGCCTCCGCCTGTGCTCTTCCACTGCCAAGTGTGCTCCACGGGGAGAGCCCGCACAGGAACAACACAAGCGTGCAAGAGCCCTGGAAGATGTCTCTGTTGATGAGCTGGGGGAGTCACGGAGACCCTAGCCTGACACTGCCATCCTGTTAGGCCCAAGCAGAAAGCTGGTTTCTCTCCTGGCTTGCTTTTTTTTTTAAGATTTATTTATTTATGCACACAAGAACTGGGGTACAGGCCCTAGGTGCGAGGGGTGAGAAGATTCACCAGAGACAGAGTGAGGAACAGAACAGGCAGATCTACTGAAATACACTGCTGAGTGAGCAGCAGGTGAGGCAGGAGAGGTCTGCTGCACCATGTGGGTCAGCTCCCTGGCTGGGGATCGAACTTGTGCTGCAGTGGCTGCGGATGCTTCATAGTGCTGCGCCTTAACCCCTTGTGCCACCAGGGAGGCCTTTTAGACTACTTCTACATAGACACAGATGATGTTGTATTTCAGAAACTGGACTGTAACAGATAATATATTTTATTTTTGTATATGTTTTAAAGATATTATACAAATGAAGGAAACAGACTCAGAGAAATGAAATGGCACCAAGAGTCAAACTCATATCTTGCTTAAAAATCCATCCCCTTTCCATAATACCATAGTATCTCACTGAAATAATATGAGAAAAGTGCTTTGTATCATAAAACCCTGGGTTGGCTTACCTTTAGGTAAAACAAGACCTCTGAGGTACCTTTCAGTTCTGAAATGCTTCATATTTATGAAAGAATTCCTGCAATATAATTAGCAACTTGATTGCACCAAGCTGCTCTTAAGTCAACTTAGGAAGAAAACAGAATTCGTTTCTGTGAACTTTGCTCTCTAACACCATTTGATGTCACTTCCTGCTTTTACCACCTCTCACACCATCTCACCTCTGCTCTCTGAGAGTGCCTAATACCAGCGCAGCCAGTCACAGCCTACTGAGCACTATGCTCGCCCACACTTGCCCTTTCAGGTGCATCAGACATTGAGTTTTATGCCCCTGATGAAAAAAGGACTTTGTCCCTTTACAGGCAGGCCAGAGGCATGGGGTGGTGGCGGAAGGAACAGGTATTCTCCCTGCACCCAAAGTCTATATGATGCCAGGAAAACCCAGACGTTCACATGCTCCCACAGAAAACACAAACTAATTAGCTATTGGCCACACTCCATGATGTTTATGTATTTGAGATCTTCCTAGAACACAGAGAAGAAGAGCATTTAGCAAAAGTGAACCTTCACAGAGGTGCAGAATATGGAAATGTATAAGCCCTAGGAAGTCTTTCATGAAGAACATGACTCTGCAGTCCAAGAGAGGAGAATTCAAACCTTGGCTCTCCTAATTGCCTGCTGGCATGTTAGCTTTTCAAAGCCTCAGTTTTCTCATATGTAAATATGTTTAATGAAAGTACCAATCGTAAGACTGTTATGAGAGCAAAATAAATCATAATGGTTTTTCGTCACAATGCATGGCATGCAAGATGCTAATAAATGGTGGCTAGAATTTTTATTACATGTATTGGATGTCTTCTCTGGACCATGCACAGTACTTTGCACTAGGCCTGATTAGATAAATAAAAAACAATGTCTGCCTTGAAGAAGTACTCATGGGCCTCCCTGGTGGTGCAACGGGTTGGGCGCCGCACTGTGTGGCTTCTGCAGCCACTGCAGCATGAGTTCGATCCCCAGTCAGGGAGGAGACCCACATGCGCAGCAGACCTCTCCTGTCTTGCCCGCTGCTCCCCTCAGCAGTGTGTTTCAGTCAGTCTGCCTGTTTTGCTCCCCTCCCTATCTTTGGGAATGCTCTCCCCCCCCCACCTATGACCTGTACCCCAGCTCTTGTATGCATAAATAAATAAATCTTTAAAAAAAAACAGTACTCAGTAGGAGAAACAGTTGCGTACACGGATCATCTAAACCTTGTAATACAGAGATTAATGCTGTGAAAATCCAGACAGAGGGACTAACCTCCGTGAAGCATCAAGGAAAGCCCCACAGACTGATGCTTGAAGCTGGAAGGATAAGTAGGAGTTTAACAGGTAGAGGAAGGGATCAACGTGTGCCAGGCCAAGGAGGGTTTTTGAACGTGATGTGTTTGGGGGTGACAAGCAAAGGCACTGAGCACAATGGAGCAGGAGACACAGACCAGGTCCTGAGAGTCCAATGGTCTTGAGAACCAAGCTGGGGTGGAGGGGTTGACTTACTGATTGTCTGCAGCCACAATGTCAGATTTCAGAGGACAGGAGTATTGGTCTTGTATGTTGTTGTGCCCCCTTTGCCCAGAACAGGGCTTGCACACAGCCAGCGCTAAAGAACCATGTAAGTCGATGAACTAACTTCATCCTGCAGGTGACGGGTGAGCTGCAGAGGATCTAGTCAGGCAGTGCGGTGAGATTCTTGGAGAAAGCAGAATGGGCATCACAGCGATCACTAGGAAGTGTGGTGATGGGTGAGCCTCTACCAAGGCATGACAGTGGGGATGGGGAGGAAGGAAGGAATTTTATGGACCATTCCTATGCGAACTGATGCTACTCCACAGGTATGAATATGAGTGCACCTACTGAGTACACTGAATATACTCAGATTGCATCCACTGACTATACTAAGCCAACACGAACCAGGCTGGCTGTTAGTTGAAGGAAGACACACTGTCATTCAAAACAGACTTGGGTGGCCCAGGTGAATGTATACAAGATAATGAGTTAATACTGTATGTGTTACATTGGAGGTCACTGTGGCTGTATAAACACAAAGATCCAGTTGCCCATGAGACATACGGATCTAGAGTCTGATCCAGACAATGGGAGACGCTGTGCAGAAGCCACTTCAGTGAGAGAAGTCCCCAAGGGAGAGAATTAAAAGTAGCAATGAGATCAAATTATCTTTGATTTAATACCACAGTCACTGAACACTGAGAACATAAAACTCACTGGACTAGAAATATTTATGCGTACAAGAGTCTTGGGCTTAAGTTGGCTTATCATCTAACAAGGGAGCAAGAGAAAAACATATGGAGAAAGAAAATAACATGTAAAATTGAAATAACAGCTTGATGTGGCCCCAGAAGGGATTTCCCAGAGTCTGGAAGAAGCCTAGCCGGTAAATTACATAGACACAAAGTCAGAGGACACAGCAGACGGACAGAGGCCTCCAGAGGAGAGCTCTTCACCAAAGGGAAAACACACCTCTGCAAGCCCTACCACTCCTCATCAAAGGGACATGGCAGGAGACTTTGCTGCAGCAAGTACTCCCTGAACCAGAGGCCACGCCATAGTGAACTTCCAATCACAATGATGAACAAAATGTCACCTGGAAACAAGCCATTTGAGTAGAAAAGATTTTGTAAGGTTCCCTTTTGATTTTGTGCACCATTCATAATTGCTATGGCAAATGTGAAAAACAGGCAGGGGATGTACTGGATAGCAGCACTGGCAGAGCTGTCTATGGTAAGAAAGCAAAGTATCCAGACTTTTAATGTAGGAAGGGCTGTCATACAGAAAAGGGACTAGAAATGTGTCCGAAGGTGCCCATGAATAGAAGGTCTTGGATACCAATGTATCATAAACACAATTCCAATAGCCTAAGATGGTGGGAGGAGTGGACCACCTGGGGGATGACAAGTTCTCCTTCCTCACTGGCCTTGTCAAAGCAAGGTCTGGACAACCTCATCTCGGGGATGCCATGAGACAGATTCATCACAGAAAGTCTCCTCCAATAGTCGAAGGCAAATATTCTCCAGCAAAGAATCTAGCTCACATCACTGAAGGTGGCGCTTTAGGAGAACCACTGGTGGTGTTTTCTTCCCTTGAAGGGTATATTTACACATTAGAGTAAGTGTGAAGTAATATAGTCCTAGCCTTTCCTGGACCATGGGAAATGGAGCCCAGCTGTAAGCAAGAAGGTCCCATCAATGGCTACACCGGATATTGGGTACAAGAGAAAGGCCCTTTAAACACCAACCCAATAAAAAGACCATCCACAGTGGAGGAAAGAGGAGAGAAGAGGCCCCATTATGTTGCCGAGAGTTGCTCTCAAAGAGCCATCCTTCCACACCGGTGACTGCTTGTCAATTCTGCTTTGGACTAATTTAAAACTTTTTCTTTTTAAGAACTAAGTGCCTTTCACAACTGCTAGCTCATGTACCCACCCAACAGCCCATGAGATTATTTCAATTTTGCAGGTAGAAAAAAATCAAGGCACAAAAATAAGTCAATCATCATGTCTTAAGCATAGTGGAGTCACACCTTCTGTGGGGGTGAGGCTCTAAAGTTAGCTCAGAAGACAGAAATCACGTGCTCACGGAGTGCCTCTAACATTCCTTAAATCAATTGTAAAATGCAGTCTCTCTGGTCTTATGTAGACATTGTTAAAGAGCACACGAGATAAATGCATACCACAAGGTAGTTAATGAACAATAGACGTGCTAAATATAAAAATTTGCAAAGAATTGCAAAATTCTAAATTATAAAAAATAGAGATGAGGGTTAGATTTTCACAAGAGTTCAGAAGCTACCACCCAGGACAGCTAGGCCGCCAGAAGCTAAAAAATGACAACTGTTCCTGTTTAATGAGCACTTACTGCCCACACGCTATGTTAAGCACTTTATTGAGTCTCCTCAACCAGGCAGCTATTGGGTAGAATCTACAACTATTCCCACTTCACAGACAACACTTCTGAGGCTGAGAGGGAGCAGGAACCCTCGGTCACACGCACAGCCAGTAAGGGCAAAACTGGAGCCAGAGGTGTGTCTAATTCAAAAGCATGGCCTTTTACAGCAATTCGCAAACTAGATGTGCATCTGATTCACCTAAGAAAGCCTGTTAAAAGTGGAGTTTCCAGGGCCTCCCTGGTAGCACAAGGAATTAAGCACTGCATTATGAAGCATCTGCAGCCACTGCAGCACGAGTTCCATCCCTGGCCAGGGAGGGGACCCACATGGCGCAGCAGACCTCTCCTGCCTCACCCGCTGCTCCCCTCAGCAGTGTGTTTCAGTCCATCTGCCTGTTCTGCTCCCCATTCTGTCTCTAGTGAATCCTCTGGCTTGTATCTCAGCTCTTGTAGGCATGAATAAATAAATCTTTTAAAAAAAAGTGGAGTTTCCTCCATCCACCTGAGACCCACTGATTCAGAATCAGTGATTCTGATGGGGTGGGGGGAGGAGTGTCCTCCACCCACACTTTGAGAAACCCCATTGATGGCTCTAATTCCCTGCTTAATGCCCTTTCTCTAAACCACATGTCAGTGCTCTGTCCAGTGTCGTGAGGGCTATTAATAAAATGCTTGATGATGCCCGATAACGTGAGCGCCACATCCTCTTACCACCCACCTCCGATGTGACGTGCCCAAGTCCCTCTAAATACACCCAGCTGCTGGGGATTGTCTCCATGATTCAGGGCAGAGTAAAGCCCTTGCAACTCTGAGATCTCTTCCCATGTGAAATGCTTCAGGGTTAATCCAAATAAGCTTTTTGCTTAAAAAACACCTTAAAGACTTGGTTCTAAGTCCAGGGTTGAGCTGGGACATACCACCAAGGTACCCAGTCACGGGCTGTGTTTCTGAATGGAATCATTGTGATCCTCTGACTGAAAAAGTATGCGTCTAGTGCCAGATGGTGACATTTGCACAGGTCGAGCCGGATTAAGTCAAGAGTTTTAGTGAAGCATGATGCAGATAAAGAAAATGAGGATTAGCAACACACGCCATGTACGCACGTGCACTCGTGTGCACACACAAGCTAAAACTAAATTGTTTATTTTTTAAAAATTTTTTACTTATTTTTGTTTATTTTTCTTACATTTGCTTTCTTTTCTAGGTGTCGTCCCCATAGAGTTTCCACCACCAAGTCACCCGTGCACCGTCACCACAGTCCCTTGTGCTCTTCCCATCCCTGCCTTGGTCCTAATCCCACGCAGAATGTCTCTGGTTTGTAGCAAAATCAACTTCTTTAAACAGTGGCAGCCCATCCTGTCCCCCACCCTCAGTCACCCCCAGCTCCTCACAGACACATGTGCTTGTGTATCCATCCACTGCAGCTGGCATGTCCACAGTCCGGGCAGACCTAGCTACCTCAGGCAGCCCAGGGCTAAGCCTCTTGTGCCCTCCTCCAGCCCATCTCCTCCAGCACACCGGAAGCGGGGCTGTCCCCACCTAAACAAAGCATTAGCAGCCTGGAGCTTCAGGAAAGCCACCATCAAATCATCAAACACCCAGTTTCCAGAGCAAGCACACAGGCATCCAATATCCGTCTCTCCTTTTCCCTCACCTTCCAAGTCAAAGCCATCACCAACTTGTCAGTTCTACCTCTGGCCTGCTGTCTCCTTCCAAGCCACATCTGCCAGGATTACCTCTCACATCTCAGCCTGGGGCTGCAGAGATAACTCAACTGATGGCTAATATCTCCAGGAAGGATTCCATTTTGTATTTCCCTATAGTCAAGATACTTAGGGATTATGAATATTTTAGGTACATTCCAATTATTCAAGGGTCATGATCCAATTATATATTGCACAGATCACCTGGACCCTCCTCTCTGCCTTGTCTATTCTTAGACATCTGCTCTCTTGTCTTAAAAGTATAGCTCATAATTACAAGAACCGCATCCAAGCATCTTTCCAGTCGCCTTTTCGTTCACTCGTTCAGCAACTCTTCATGGGGCATCGACTCTGTCGCTCTCCCTATGCGGGATCCTGGGATTATAAAGCACAAGGCACAGGCAGGCAGAGTTCTTTCCTTCATGGAGCATGTATTCGAGCGAGAAAACAGATATGAAACAATAAGTTGTGCAATTAACTATTTGATGAGGATTTTCTAAAGCACGATGAAGAAAAAGAGCCAGGTACAAAAAGAACTTGTTTGGAGGGAAAAAGGATTTCTTTGGGCAACAGATGGGGGAGCTGACACCTGAAGAAGCAGGAGTTAAACTGATGGTGAGAACACACAAGGAGGAAGTATTCCAGGTGGAGGGAACAGTGCCTGCAAAGCTCACAGGCATGGAGGATGGATGTGGGGAGGCCACTGGGGCTATAGCACAAAGGAGGATGGGAGAAGAGCATAAAAATAAATGCAGAGAAGTGAGCAAGGCCAGAACCTCCAGGTCCTGCAGGCCCATGCAGTTCAAACTATTTACTGCCAACAGTTAATGGTCTGATTCTTTTATAAAACACAATAAAAATGAGTTCTACAAATTTCAATTAAGTTGGGGCCTCCCTGGTGGCACAAGGGGTTCAGCGCTGCACTGTGGGGCTTCCATAGCCACTGCGGCATGAGTTCGATCCCCAGTCAGGAAAGGGACCCACATGGCACAGCAGACCTCTCCTGCCTCATCCACTGTTCCCCTCAGCAGTGTGTCTCAGTGGATCTGCCTGTTCTGCTCCCCACTCTGTCTCTGGTGAACCTCTCACCCGCCACACCTCTGGCCTGAACCCCAGCTCTTGTATGCATAAGTAAATAAATCTTTCTAAATAAAGATGTGGGCCTCCCTGGTGGCGCAGTGGGTTAAGTACTGCACAGTGACGCATTCCCTGCACAGCAGCGCGAGTTCGATCCCCAGGCAGGGAGGGGACCCACAGGGCGCAGCAGACCTCTCCTGCCTCGCCCGCTGCTCCCTTCAGCAGTGTGTTTCAGTCCATCTGCCTGTTCTGCTCCCCACTCTGTCTCTGGTGAATCCTCTCACCCCCCACGCCTCTGGCCTGTACCCCAGCTCTTGTGTGCATAAATAAATAAAATCTTTTAAAAATAAATAAAAAAAAATTAAAAAGACATATGGAATGCAAGCTCAAGTTCGGTTTTTCTTACTATTAGATTTATCAGACATAAACTTATTCTGTCAGTCATAAAAGTTTCTGAATGTTTGGAATCAATTTGCGTCCTTTCTCAGGGGTCACTGGTGACAAAACGGGCCCCAGACCATGGGCCACAATTACGGTGGATCGGGAGACCTCAAAGGGCCTCAGTAGTGGGCAACGGAAATTCAGAAGAGTGTTTTTCTAAGATCTTTCTGGCTGTAGTGTGGAGAATGGGTTTGGGGTGAAAAGGGCAACTGAGGCCATTGCAGGTGCTTTGGTGAGAAATGATACACCTTAGAGAGACTGTTACTTAATGCTTGCAACAATCAGTGAAGTAGTCATCACCAGCCAGTAAGTGAGACTTAAGGTCATCTCTGGAGCAGAAACCACAGTTCTGAAAACCTCGTGAATGCAGACTCCCTGAAGCCTTGTTCTAACAGTCCGTAGGGCCACCTCTTGGTGACCTTATAACAAGGTTCTTTCTGTGGCTTCTGTAATATTCTTTCCATGCCATCCACAGCCGAATGGCCTTTACTGAAGCCCCAGGCTGCCCCCTCCGCATCCCCCAGGCTTCCAGAGAGCACAGCTGCCATCCTTCATGCCCAGGCCTGGACGAAACCCCAGAGGAAGAGAGAGCATCTGCTTAAAATGGGATGTTCTTTTCACCAATTTCTTGTCTCTTTAATGGATCAGTTTCCAAAGGGTGCTGATGACTTTGAAAATCAGCCACGCCTACGTAGCAAAGGTAGGGAAGGTTTGAGGGAAGGCCAAGGGGAAGAAGAGCAGAGGCCTTTGCCTTCAAAAGCCCCTGTGACCTGCCTCCATTTCTCATCAGACCCACCCAAGCCTCTCTGAGCCTGTTTGCTCATCCACGGTTGGGGGCCAATAATCTGTTTGCTGACTCACTTGCCGGGCTGATACAAAGACGGCTTCTATTTCATTCAAACCAAGACTTGTGTGGCAAATCAGTGTGCCAGGCACTGGAGTAGACACTGAGGCTACAGACATGGGGAGATGAGATGTAAAGAAAGGGGAATGCTGTGAATGCAGTACACACACACTCTCTCTCTCACACACACTCACATACACACAACACCCAGAGCGGCCACTCTGGGGACAGAGGGGACAGTGGGTCAGGGAAAGATTTCTGAATGAGGTGGTGGCTGGTTTTTTAAAGCAGAGAAAGGAATGGTCAAGCAGACCAGCTAAGAGCAGCACCCCAGGGGGAGGGATCAGCAGGTGCATCTGAAAACCACAGGTGACTCACTCCTGAGGACGTAGAGGGCACCAGGGGAAAGGGAATAAGGTAAGACAGGGACTGGGAATCACAAAGGGCTTGTGCACCAGCACATGAGACAGGCGGCAGGAAGCGGACTGCAGAAGTACTTTGGATCGTGGGCCATTATTATCACCACTGTCATAGCTGAAAGAGAACAAATGGTTGTAAGCACATGATACTTCATCACGGAGACCTCCTGAAACAACAAGGCTCTGAGGGGACCGGAAGACCTATGTCATGTAGGTGGGGACAAAAGCCAGTGGCACTGGACCTGCAGCTGTGACCTCGCTTGCACCAGCAGGCCCGGGAGAGTCAGGTCCTCAGCGCAGGCATCAGAAGAACCACGCTCTGGGACTTGGTTCCTGCAGGACAAAGCGAATTTTCTCCACCAGACCTTTAGAAAAAGAAAAACCCTCTCTGCACCCCTGTACTTGCAAACCTAGCCCGGAAGCCCAATGGCTTCCTTCGCTGCATCACCATATTCTAAAATCAATGAACAAATTTTATTACTACCAATGTCAGTTTCTAGGCAGATGATGGAGGGGGGAAGATCCTGACTTTTTCTTTACTATTCACTGGAGGGCCGACTGAGGAAAATCCAACCGTCGAAGGGGAACGTGACTGTGTTGTGTGGATGTGCATATGGTGGGGTGTGCATGTGTGCATGTCTCTGTGTGTGCATGTCTCTCTGTGTGTGCATGTGCATGTGGTGTGAGTATGTCTGTGTGTGTGCATGTCTCTCTATGCATGTGGATGTGGATATGCATATGGCAGTGTGTGTTATGTGTGTGCATGTCTGTGTGTGTAAGTCTCTCTATGTGTGTGGATATGCACGTGGTGTGTATGCATGTGATGTGTGCATGTCTCTTTATGTGTGTGCATGTGTATGTGTACGTGCATGTGGTGGTGAGTGTGCATGTCTGTGCACGTGCATCTCTGTGTGTACATGCCTGTGTGTGCATATCTCTGAATGTATACATGTCTATGTGTGTGCATGTCTGTGTGCATGCATGCCTGTGTGTATGTCTCTTTATGTGTGTGCATGTGCATGTGTATTTGCATGCGGCAGTGTGTGTCTGTGTGTGTCCATGTCTCTATGCATGTGCATGTGTATGTGGATATGCATATGGCAGTGTGTGCATATGTGTGGCTATGCATGTGGTGTGTGCATGTCTCCTTACATGTGTGCCTGTGTATGCATGTATGTGGCAGTGTGTGCGTGTGTGTGTGGTGTGTCTCTGCATGTGTATGTGTCTGTGTATGCACATGTCTGTGCGTGTGCTACATGCACAGCTGAGGGAGGAAGGCAGAAAGGATCTCAGAGACCCTGCCGGGAGGAGCTGTCTCCCTCTAAGAAGAACTGCCCCTGAGGCCCTGTCACCAATTATGGGTTTCCAACAAGGTCTTTGCTGCCAGCGAAATCCTCTCAGGAGACAATGGCTGTGCCAGAAAGTCAAATAAACATCCTTAAATCTAACTAGGAAAAAAAAAATCAAAGAAACGTCTCTCCTCTCTTCTGAGGAGTTAGCAAAAGCAGTCTATGGAAAGCAGCTGAAACACTGAACCTTGCCCCTTTGCCAGTCCATTCCCAGAAGAGCCCTGAAGCCCACGTCTGTTTTGGAAATCGCCCACATCAATAACAAGCGGTCCCAGAGGTCGGAGGCAGCCCAGAGCATGAACTCGGGGTGGCTGATGTCACCTTGCAAAGCTGTTAAGAGCATTAATGAGTTCATGGAAGTCAAGGTCATGCTGATGGAAGCACCAAGATAAGCCCCCCAGATTTATTTCCATGCCAGAGATGTCCGCACCACACCCTCTTCTCACTGGGAGCAGGCTGGGGAGGAGACGAGCACAGTTCTTGCAGACGCATAGGTCTCAGTTGGGGTACAGTGGACCACATTCAAAATGCTTAAACTTGAGAGTGCACCCAAACTTACCTGGAGAACGTGTTAAAACACAAATTCCTGGGCCTCACCCCTGAGTGTCTGATTCTGTGAGGCTGGTGCAGCCTAAGGAATTGCATTTTGCCCAGACTTCCAGAAGCCCAGGCAGCTAGGGGCTTTCGATCACATTCCCAGCAGCCATCGGCGACCACTTATGACCGACCGCTGCCCACCTTCCCTGCGCTTCTGCTGTCTTCATCTTCTGAATGAGTATACAATAGCTACTGGGCCTCCCTGGTGGTGCAAGGGGTTAAAGTGCAGCACTGTGAAGCATCTGTAGCCACTGCAGCATGAGTTCGATCCCCAGCCAGGGAGGTGACCCATATGGTGCAGCGGACCTCCCCTGCCTCACCCACTGCTCCCCACAGCAGTGTGTTTCAGTAGATTTGCCTCCTCTGCTCCCCATTCTGTTTCTGGTGACTCCTTTCACCCCCTATACCTCTGGCCTGTATCCCAGTTCTTGTATGCATAAATAACTAAATCTTCAAAAGACAATACCAAGAGTTACCTAGACAACACATAAGAGAACGTACTTTTCAGTAACTGACACACAAGAGGCATTTGATAAACAGGATCTAGAGTTAAATGGAACTCAGAGTTTTACCAAGAGAAATTTGAGCTTCCAAGACAGTAATACAAGGAGATTCCTGGGGCCCAGAAGCCAAATTCTCAGAAAGTATTGCACATGCACATGCATACGTATGTGTGTGCACACGCATGCGCACAAACACACAAACACTTTCATTTACTAAAATATTATTGGATCTCCAGATTCCTTGAGGTTACTGGCTCTTGAGAAGGAAGGATGAACACAGCTCCAGGGGATGGTCCCACCAGCCTCTGGCTTCACTGTGATTAGTCCTGACTAATCATCCATTGGAGGGGCGTGTGCAGGGCCCTGAGCTAACCAGCCACTCTGCTGCCCTGGAGGATACAATGGGGCCCATATGCCATCAAGTGTCTAAAATATACGGTTTCCCGTAGAACACTGCAAGTATTATGAAATGCTTGGAAACCAAGGTGAAGAGGACATTTGTGAGCCTGCCAGGAAGACAAGGGTTTGCAAAGCTTCACCCAGAACAGTATATTTTCAGTGAGCCTTGAAGGATACACAGAAGAAAAACTACCCCAGGCAGAAACAAGAGCACAGGCAGGACAAGAGATGACAAGCTCAGGATGAAGTGGCTTGTAACACTGCGTGCCCAGAATGAAGTATGTGTAGACATCACTGGCTGAGGCTGTCCAGCTCACAGACGTGAAGGTTCTAGTGGACTGTGGTAAGAAATACTTCGTGGGCTTCCCTGGTGGCGCAAGGGTTTGAGCGCCACACTGTGAGGTTTCTGCAGCCACTGCAGCAGGAGTTCGATCCCTGGCCAGGGAGGGGACCCACATGGCGCAGCAGACCTCTCCTGCCTCCCTGCTGCTCCCCTCCCCTGCTGCTTCCCGTTTCTTTGATTTCTTTTCCTAGTGTTTCAGTTGATCTGCCTGTTCTGCTCCCCACTTTGTTTCTGGTGACTCCTCTCACCACCCCCACACCTATGGCCTGTACTCCAGCTATTGAGTGCATAAATAAATATTATCTTTTTTAAAAATTCCCTTGTGAGGAAAGTAAAGAGAGGCTGAGCATTCAAGGAGAGCAATGACAGAAGTTGAGCAACGACACAATCTGTCTTGGACATAGCATGTGGTAACCGTGGACGTGGACTGGAGACCAGACTCGAAGCAGGGAAACCATTCAGGGAGCGGGAGATGGTCACAGCCCAACCCAGAATGAGCACAGAGCGTAAGAAACTGTAAGACATTTCACAAGAATGGCCCACACAGGTTCCAATAGGTTTTGCCATTTGGCATAAGTCAAGGCTCACATAAGGGATGACTCCTCAGAGAGCAGAGCACCTGAACTTGAACATCTCCTAGAAGGTTTCACTCAAGTGGGAACGAAGTATAAGCAGCTTATTTGAAGGAGTTTTCCCAAAACATGGTGTAGCTTCCCCGCTTGGAGTTGCAGGGCTGGGGGCTCTCACTGTAGCCTGGCTGAAGGACCGTCCCACCAGAGTGGAAAGCCCAAGAGGGAGACTGCCTGGCTGGTGGCAAAGCCCCAAAGAGCAACATCCTCAGTCCCCATTCTGCAAGGCCTGAGGGCCAGGATTGAGGGCAGCCAACACGCCAGGGGGTGTTTCTGCCACAAGAAGCCAGTTCCCTGTGCCAGCGGCAATAGCTGCCTCGCTGTACCCAAGCTCGACTGCTCCGCTGGCAGCCCCAGCCTGCTCTGGGTTGGTAACCCATGGAGAGGTGGAGAACCCCTGAATACACAGAGTGACCTTGGCCACGTTATCTGTCCTCATGTCGTCAGTTTCCTCCTCTGTAAAATGGAGGTGATTTTTTTCCTCTAAAAGCAACATGTATTTTATTTTTTAAAAGATTTTTTATTTATGCACACAAGAGCTGGGGTACAGGTCAGAGACGTGGGGGGTGAGAGGATCCACCAGAGACAGAGTGGGGAGCAGAACAGGCAGATAGACCTAAATACACTGCTGAAGGGAGCAGCGGGCGAGGCAGGAGAGATCTGCTTGCCCTGTGGGTCCCCTCCCTGCCTGGGGATCGAACTCGCGCTGCTGCGCCACAGATGCCTCACAGTGTGGTGCTCAAATCGCTGCGCCACCAGGGAGACCCGCAACATATATTTTAAAATGTGTTTTGAACTGCAAGTCAGTGGATGGTGCCATTGTTTCTACTTCCAGCCCCATCTCCTCGCTTCACCCTCTCTCTCTCTCTTCCCTTCTTTTAGTCAGTTCCCATCTTCTTGCTCATCCAGGAAAGGTCATTTTGGTGTTGACCTCTCGGTAGCAGGGCTGAAATGCATCCGTGCAACCTTCCATCCACATCTCGAGCATATTCTAAGCGCTGACCTTTGTGCGGCTGCTGGGGTTATTGGTCACATGGTTCTGAGCACCAGGAGGACACTAAGTCACTCAACAAGCTTTGATGAGCAGATACTATGCGCCAGGGCAGAAATGCACAAGCATCCTCAGAGGTACAGGATGCCTCTGGATTCAAGTGTGGGCACTGCCTCTCATGACTTAGGAGACTCCGGACAAGCACCCTAACCTCTTAGAAGCCATGTGTCCTCATCTGCATAATGGAAACAATAAAACCTACGTCCCAGAATCAGACCCAATCCTCACAGGTAGTCTGGCCCATCATAGACATTCCAGCTTGGGACATAAGCAGAAGTCCTCCTTACATCTGCTGCTGTATAAGCCTTTGTGTGTTAAGAATGGCACATATCAAAGAAACCAACAACAACAAATGCTGGCGAGGATGTGGAGAAAAAAGAACCCTGGTACACTGCTGGTGGGAATGCAAGCTAATCCAACCATTATGTAAGACTGTATGGAGGTTCCTCAGTCTACTAGGATGGAACTACCATATAATCCGGCAATCCCGCTCCCAGGGATCTACCCAAAGGACACAAAAACACTGATCCAAAAGAGCACCTGTACCCCCATTTTTATTGCAGCACTATTTGCAATTGGTAAGACCTGGAAACAGCCCAAATGCCCAAAAGTAGGTGACTGGATCAAGAAGATGTGGTCCATACACACAATGGAATACTATTCAGCAATCAAAAATGAAAAACTAGGGACATTTATAGAAACATGGATGGAGCTAGAAGGAATTATGCTCAGTGAAACAAGCCAGAAGGCAAGAGAAAAATATCGGATGGCTTCACTTTTAGGAGGAATGTGAAAGAACAACAACCACAACAAAAAATAAAAAAGAAGAAAACAAAGGAAAAAAAAACAAGAGAAAGCTCAAGGGAATGGGCAATCACAACCAAAAACAAACAAACAAACAAAAACTCAACAAGATCAAAAGGTCAAAGATAAACCCAAGAGACCACAGGGGTGGGTGGAGGGAGGGGAGGGCAAAAACGGGGATGAGGCAGAAAGCACAAGGGACTGAGGTGATGGTGCACAAGTGAGATGGTGGTGGGAACCCCCTGGGGACTACAAATGATGTCAAATACAATGAAATGAACCTAATAAAAAAAAAAAAGCCCTGTGTGCTAACCTGCCTCTTCAAAACAGGCCGGCCTGACCACGGTGCCCTCACAATACATTGTCCACGTGCTTCTCCTCCAGCCCTGGAGAGTTGGGCCCCTCGCAGGGCATGACCTGAGGATGGCTGCAGAGGGCCCAGACGAGCCCCCAGTGAATTCTCAATTAACAAGTTGTACGCGTGCCCAGCACACCATGTGCCGGCCCAGGGAATTCGAGACTTTGGGGTTCCTGAGGAATCATCAAGTTAAAAAAAAGTGGGCAGGTCAGTGAATGAAAGTGCCTCCATTTGGGAACAAATGAAAATTCCAGGAAACCAAGTGGCAAGGCAGCCAAGCCCCTGAAACTTCACTTTGGACAAGTTTGCAGCCTTCTATGATTTTTTCACTCAAGCCAAAGAACATCTTTCTTTCTGCACTCAAAGAATTCTTTAAGAGGTTCCATTCCCTCCCGAGCCTGTCCTTGCCCTCAAAAGTTCTACTAATCCTGAGCCTCCCTGGTGGAGCAGCGGGTTGAGCGCTGCACTGTGAAGCATCCATGGCACAGCAGCGCGAGTTCAATCCCCAGCCAGGGAGGGGACCCACATGGCACAGCAGACCTCTCCTGCCTCGCCCGCTGCTCCCCTCAACAGTATGCTTTGGTCGATTTGCCTGTTCTGCTCTCCGCTCTGTCTCTGGTGAATCCTCTCACCTCCCGCGACTCTGGCCTGTACCCCAGCTCTTGTGTGCATACATAAAAAAATCTTAAAAAAAAAAAAAATTCTGGGCCTCCCTGGTGGCACAGTGGGTTAAGCAACGCACTGTGAAGCAAACCTCAGCCACTGCAGCATGAGTTCGATCCCTGCTGCCGGCCAGGGAGGGGA
>JAGFMF010011657.1:1663108-1725391 GCA_019455555.1 Galemys pyrenaicus | reverse complement strand
TGTCTCTGGTGAATCCTCTCACCCCCCACACCTCTGGCCTGTACCCCAGTGCTTGTATGCATAAATAAATAAATCTTTAAAAAAAAAAAAAAAGTTCTACTAATCCCAAGCCATTTACCACCCCCTGAAATCAGTCTTCTTGCCTGTAAACTGGAAACAAGGACCTCTCGGAGCAACTATGAGGACTGAAGTAGTTAATGACCCCCAACTAGGAAGAAGGGGCATCTCAGGAGGTGACCTCTCCCAGTCTCATGCCATGGTTTGAGCCTTGGAGGATTGCTACGCAGAGTAAACCCTCTGGCAAAGGTTTATCAGGTGACAAAGGACATTTTTACATCCTGACTTCAAACATTTTACATGGTGTGTCCCGAGGTCCTCAGGCCCAGAGAAGCTGTCAGCACTTTCCTCTTGGTATTTTAATACCAACGACAAATACTATTAAATTGTGCTTCCATATTCCAAACAGGCAATAAGAGGGGTCAAGGCCGGTGAGGGGTGCAAAGACCACCCCCCCCACTCAGGGTTCTCAAGGTTCTCTCTGCCATTTCTTCTTTATTCTCTCCCATCATCAGCACCCCATTAAATTCCTCCTGTGGCCTGGCCCCGGCGGGCATGGCTGGCAAGTGCTCGCAGATTTGGACAAACGCCCCGCGCACTCCACAGTCAGGCCCTGCTCTGGCCGGGCGCTGCTCTGGGGCTAGGAAACTGCATTCACTTTGGGCTCTGATTCTCCGCTGCTGGGGACCTGGGGCAGTTCCCAAACCTCTTGGTCCTTGTTGGGGACGATGAGGAACTCCCGGGACTTGAAATCAGGACTTAAAAATCTCATTATTTTCTCACTACACAAGGCTCAAGTTTAAAAAAAGATAATGAAACCCTTCTCCTTATGGAAGAATTCCATCTGTCCTCTTGTCCACCTCCAGGGAAATTCCTTGAGCAAACATCATCACATTTCCGTCCGATGTCAGCGCCACGGCAGCCAAAGTGGACCCAATCAATCCAGAGAAAGAGAACAGAGGCTACCTGTGACCCCAACGAACCCCGACCCCCATCTCCAAACAGAGTCCCCTTCCGCTACCCGCTCCCTTTTCAACCTCAGTTCCAAGCACCCCTCAGTGTCACCCGATAAACATGCAACACAAACCCACAGTCATGGACAGGTGCCCAGAAATTCTTTGTCCCACCTAAACACTGGGCTATTCCCCAAGAAGCATCATCAGCCCCTGAGGACCAGGCCTAACCAGTCTCCACAGAGCTGCTATGGGGATCTTCCTGGAGACTTCAGTGGTTAGCTCTTTGGCTTCAAATGCTGACCCAAAGCAGGAAGTACGTGAATAATCAGTGAAGGTCAGGGAGGAAGGCAATGAAAGGAAGAACAGTGACTGAACACCGTCCAACAGAAAGTTATTGAACACAGCAGTCAGCATGGAAAGGCCGAGTCTGGCTCCATCCCCATTAGGTACGTGACCTTGGGAAAGTCGTGACCTTTTTGGGTCTCAGTTTTCCCATATGCAAAATGGAGACGCAATCCCGCCTACTTTTCAGGACTGCCATGAGCCTCGTGGGATGGAGCACATGTAAAAAAACATGTGGCACTGAGAAGACCCAAGAAATGGAGTCACCTTTTCCCCTCAAGTTTCATTTCTCCAAGTCTTTGTTTCTCGAGCAGAGCGGTCTTCGTGAAGGGCAGCCCAGTGTGGGTCTTCTCTGGAGAGATCTCTCACTCCTCATCAGAGGACTGAGAGAGGCCAGAAGGTCCCCATCTGCTCTGTGAGTTCCCTGGTGGTCTCCTGGATCAGAAGCCAGGAATTAAGTCAACGTTCAGTTTTACATTACGTGTCTACTGATGTGACAGTTCATCAGACAGGAATCAGAAAAGCTAGACAGACATTTTAGTGGGTGTAAGTCACTCACTATTTGGAAATCATTTATTCCCTTGGCATCAGTTCAGTATTACTACTTTGTAGAGTTTTCTTTTCACATGCCACTAATTTTAAAGTGTTGTCCTTAAGCAAAAAGCAAAACAAAGCAATGATGAACCAAATAGGTCCTTAGCCTTGTTCTACAAATGAAACTGTTTATAAAACATGTATGCTGACCCTGAGATAAGGTGGCTCCTACCTGCCCCCTACTCTGGATTTTTAGATGTGGCATCTAGTAGTTGATGAGAAACAGCTTCCAAAGGCCAGGTAGAACTTTCCCTGATTGACCCATAGTAGATGGGCGTATATTTTTAAAATATTTAATTCCAAATTGAACTATACATAGTAAGTAGATTAAAAAAATCACATCTGACTTGTTTTACATTTGTTTGTATTTTGACATTCACTTGTATTTTTTGTGGCCCCCACCTCTACCTCATATCTAAATAAAAGCAAGTAACCAGGTAGCTAACCCAATCACCCCCTCTTATTTTTTGTAAAATTCAAGTTCACTGAACAATTTATGCCGGTAGGTTAGCAAGTGCTCAAGAGGCTAGAGAGGCTTGGGGGACTTTAAAGTTCTAAAGGAAGAAAGGGTGAGAACGCCCCAGATGATGAGAGATGCGATGCAGACAGGATATAGGCCCCCACATCCCTGTTATGAACAATGCCCAGGGCGGTGGCAGTCGTGCCTCATGGGGTGACTGTACGAGGCCCCCAGACTAGCAGCACCCCTGGCACACAGGGTTCCCAGACTGGTCAAAGAGCTCCCCAGGGTGAACATGGTGGACAAGCGGCAGTCACCAACCAGACCTCGGGGGAGCCGGACGGAAGAGGCAGCTCTGCGGTCCCCAGTATGGACCAGTGAGCCAGAACTGGGGTTCCCTCTTCTATTTTTGTTCCTGGAATTTCTGTGAGAGCCTCAAAGGGGAAATTCCAGTAACAACTTTTTGAACTTCCTGCCAACCTATTGGGTTGGGGTTGGAGTAAGTTTAAGCTGATTTTTAGGAACGTAAGAAAGATGGTGTCTTGCAGAGGCATCGGAAGACGTTTTCTACCTAAAGGCTCTCCTGCACCCCCAGGTCTCAGTCCCCACCTTTGGTCCTCAGTCACAAATACTGTTTCATTTAACACTGCACAATGAGGCTCCTGTTTTTCCACATTGCATGGTAATTAAAGAATGAAGATGTCAAATCTGATCGTCCACGGGGTCCATCTTCCTCCTTTCATCCAGGCTTTGTGGGGAAGACATCAGAATTACCCTGACCTATTCATCACCACCACCCCAACACCCCTGGAAACCCAGGTCTCTGAGCACAAGAAAAGTGGTAAGAGCATCACGTATTTTTGACTTTTAGGAAATAATTTCAAACATGCAAAATGGGAGAAAGAATACACATAAAAACTCTTACCCTGATTCCCCTGCCATTAACATTCTACCCCAATTGCTTTAGTCCTTCTCTCTTCCTAGATTCTCCCTCCTCCTTTTTCTGCTCCCCACTCCTCCCTCTCTCTATAGGGATATACGCATGTATATGTAATATGCATATGGCGTGTACATATCTGTGGGTCTATGCAGACATTTGTTTTTCTAAACTATTTTGGAGTCAGTGACACACATTATGTTCTTTTATTCCTAAAGACTTAAGGGGATAGTCCCAAGAAAAGGGAGAACCACAGTTTTGCTACCAATTCATTCATTTACACACACACCATACTTTTATCTGCATTCCTGTCAGCTGATCTAATAACGCCCTGTATGGCACCTTCCCCTTCCAAAACAGGGTCCAGTCTAAGTCAGGTGTCGGATTTAATGATCATAGTCTTCTACTTACAAGTTTTATATGCCCACAATATATCTTTTTAAATCTGCATCACTTTTAAAATTCTTTCCTCATCATGTAGCTTTTTAGCTTTTTTGAATCATAGAGCCCTCCCACACACATTTATATATAATATATATGGAAGATAATGTTCCTCATTTTGTGTGTGTGATGATTCCTTGTGATTAGATTGAGTTTTTAGACTCTCATCCCATAACACCGCATTGAAAATGCTATTCCTCCTCAGACTGTCATATTTAGAGACATACAATATCGATCTGTCCCTCAGAAGCTGTTTTCATTTTGATCACTGGGTATCCCTACTGTTTTATTTTCTCTCTTGCAAGATGCTTTGGGACCATATGACTATCCCTTCTTTGCCAAAATCCCACCCACCCCTGCATAGATTCAGCATCCACAGATGATTCTTGCCTGATCAGTCTTCACTGCGATAGTTGAAAATGATGACAATAAACACTCTCTATCACTAGGGTATCTTTACACTCCAAAAACCTGAGAACCACTGAAGAGAGACGCGTGAGACACTGATGGGGTTTGAGAAGTTAACATGGAGTCTTGCAAGGTAATGTTGTTCATGTTTCTCAAAGAAAGAACAAGAGCCAACAGTTATTGAGCCCTACAATACTCAAGTCCTTTATATACATTATCTCAGTGATCCCTCATGACAACCTATGAGGTAGACACTTTCATTCCTTCACAAATAAACACGCTGAAGCTCAAAGGGGCTAGCTCACATTCCCTGAGTCAAAATAAAAATTACCAAGCAGCTACCCTGGGATTTGAATGTAGGCCCACCTATGCCCTTCACACGCTGCTGCTTTCACAGAGAGCTTCTGGCTCTCTCCATCATGGATGTGATGTGAGGCGGGTTGAGGCATCACGCCATGTGTCCATGGGGCGGGGGACCTCACGCGGTGTACCGAGTGCCGTCGGAACTTGGTTGGCCGCAGCTCAAGTGCTGCGCCCCAGGAGTGGCCAAGAGCGGCCACCAAGAGTTACTGAAAGGGATCCAGCACCCTCATCGAGCCTGTCTTTTTTCTAGCTGTCCTGTAACGGATGAGCTTTGGTGGTCCATGGCCCACGTGCTCTGGGCCTACTGTGGAGACAGACAACTACCCAGCCTGCAGCTAACAGAAGCTTTGCCTTCTGTCCTTCTCCCTTCCTTCTCAAGGAGGCTTTTCCAAAACCCCCAAACAGATGTTTTTACTTCTCATTCCACGCCACAATGTCCCCTATTGTTCGCTAATCTAAATTACATCTCCCCTTGGAATCTGGGGTGGCAATGCCAAGAAGCAAGAGCAGTAAGCCAGTCTGTGATGAAACTCGCTCAGATATATAAAATTAAGAAGTAGTGATGCATTTGAACAGTTAACAACAGAAGAGGTGGACCACTCCAGAGATGGCAGGATTAGTAAGAGATAAGCAGAGGAGAAGGGCACTCATCATGCCAAAAGCTGGTGTTGTCTCACTGCCTTTAAACCAGGTAATTACTGAGTTTGTGACCAAGGCGAGGCAGGGCACGCTCAAACCCTTTCAGCTGACGAAGTTGAAGTGAAAGCTGGTTCCATCCTTCAGCTCTCAGGTGACTGCCTGACCAGTCAGTCTACCCAGCTGCACCCCAGAAGCAGTGATTAGGTGATCAGAGATGGGGACATGACCCAATCAAGACCAACGAGACTCTAACAAGGGGTTAATGCTGGAATAACAGTGGAAAGAAGAATGCCCTTTCTCTTTCATTTTAAGGATACTCTGGCTGGAAGTCAAGTTAACCACAGGAAAGAGTGAAGTTAACCATAAGAAAGTAGAGTCAAGTGATGGAAAGAGAGGCAGAGTAGAGGTCAAACCAGAGGAGATAGTTTGAGCCGCTGAATTCAGCTATGCCTAAAGCTAGGTTACTCTTGGGTTTTATGTCTTATGAGTCAATGTGTAAGGTTTTTTCAGTGAAGTGAGTTGAATTTAGTTCTTGTCACGTGCAGCAAAGGAAATTCTGACTAACAGAGATAATATAGGTATGTAAGTCCAAATAACAGCAAGTGAATCAGAGTGGTACTACCATAGATGAAGGCCGCATGATGTTACGTGTATTCACAGGAGGAAAACATTACTTCCAATGGAGCAATCAAGGAAGGCTGCATGAAAGAGGTGGTAACTTAACGAGTCCCTAATGGATATGTTGGAACATCTGGGGAACCTCCCCTGCTGGGGTGAGAGAAGTAAAAGGATTATACCAAAACAGAAAAGCAAAAACAAAGGTATGGAGTATTTTAAAGCAAATTCCAGCCATCATTTCACCAAGAAAATCTTCAACACTGATCTCTAACATATAAAGATTCTTTTTCACTTAACCACAAGACATTACACTCAACAACTCCTTCATACTATCTAGTACCCAGTCTGTGTTCAACTTTCCAACTTTCCAGCTGCATCCAAAGTGTCTTCCTGCATTTGTTTGGTTCAAGTCAGAATCAAAACGAGGCAGCAGAGGGTATGAACAGTCAAATCTACATTTTTTAAACCTCACTTTCAAAAATTTACAAGAGAAAAATTCTGGGGAAGATAAACAAGAGGCTTAAAGCCATAATCTTGGTGAGAAATACAGAGAGAGAAGAAGCTGAAGAAATAGTGAGATGGATTTGAAAATAAGTAGGAGAGGAAACCTCAAGGAGAGGATCAAAAAGAGCATGAGCTGAGATTGTGGTCTAGGACACTTCTCTGGAAGGAAAAACTGGAGAAAGGGGGAGGAGAGAGGGCAGTGGCCACCCCAGGAAAGCAGGGTGAGCTTCTGGGGGAAGAGGGACCCCAAGGGCCTTCACCTCCTCCTCCCCCCATTCACTCTCCTCCCTTTGTCTCCCCCTTAACATCTCAGCAGACAATCTTCCAAACAACCCTGGTAGTTACTGGAAAGGGAGCTAACCTCCCAGTGAGAGGAAATCCCCTCAGAAATCACTTCTTTTTCTCCTGGTGGTGGTTTCATTTTCCACCCAGCAAGAGGAAGCCTGCAGCTCTCTGGCCAAAACAGCAATTTGATGGCTCGGATGTAGAGAATGTCCGGCACTTTATTTGCATTATTAGTTTTCATCAGCACAGCACTCGTTGGGATTAGGGATTCCCTGCTCACTTCACAGGAGTGGAAACAGACTGAGAGAGGCTCAGTGAGGACAACCATCCTGAAGGTGACAGCATGTGCCAGCCGCTGGGACAAGCACTCCACATGGTGGCCACGGGGAGATCAGGGAGCAGTGGGCGCCCCCAGGGCTGGCAAGCTGTCCAGGACCCCAAGAGGGCAAGTCCACTCCTAGACCCCACCCTGAGATACTCAGGGTAAATCCTGATGTCAGGAATTGAAGTTCCCCTCCGTCTTGACTTTTTTGAACGTGGCATCTTTTATTTGTTTGATTGTTTGTTACATCGTCCTTCACATCTGTACAATGTACATTTCCCCCATGAAATTCCCACCACAGTTCACCCGTGCACTGCCACCAGAGGCCCTGTGCTCTTCCCTCCCTTGTCCTGATCTTTTATCCCTGCATTTTCCCAAATGTTTTAGGAGGGTGACTTGCTCAGCATGTCCTGGTGATGGCAGGGGAAGTACTGGGAATTGGGGTGAGGGTTGGGGGATGGGAGGCAGCACAACCTCTCCAGCCTCACAACTAATGATGCCTCTCTCTGGAACAACAGGAGGATTGAACAACATATATAAAGCATATCCCATAGAGGACACAAGAAATGTTACAGTAACTATGTTTTAAGTAGAGACTAAATTTATTTATTATTTATTTCTGCTTGCCTTGTTCCAAAATAGAGTGAAGGCAGCTGGTGCACAATAAATATTTGTCAATTAGAAAATATAAAATAGAGACTAATGAGCTTGACCTCCCACAGAGAAGCTGGAAGCGAAAATGAGAAAAGACTGCCTACAGTGAAATTCATACAGTTGTTAAAATCAACTCTTGGAATTTCAGTCTTTCAACGGAAAGGAGAAAAATGAGTCTAGTTTTCAAATGTAGCTAGAATAGTAAGTAACATTCCGAGTGGTGTGCAGCTTTTCACTGTTTAATAGCACTGAACAAGACTGCGAATAGCTTTGAACTGGATCCCCCTACACTGCTCCCCCACCCACTTCAAAGGCAAACACAGAAAAGAAATCCTGAATGCCAGGCCAGGGTGGGGGGGACCAGCCAGTGTCCCAGATAAAAGATAATTAGTAACTCTGACTAGCAGAGGAACCCCTCCCATCTCCTGAATTCTCTTCTATGCGACTTGAACAAGGCAGAGAGCACAGGTCACGGGAACTTGCTGGATGCCTGTTGTTCATATGGCTGTTGCAGCAGCACTGGGCAGAGGCCGCCTTGAAGACACCTGCTAACTGTTCATCACAGGTTGTTTATAGGCGAAACACTCGTAGTAGAAGCAGCCTCTGTGGCCAGATGTGAGGACTGCGTTAGACCAGTACTTCTGATTGAATGTGACAAAGTGCCTGGGGTTGGACTAAGCTGCAGATGCTGACTCATGAGATCTGGCCAGGGGTGAGAGTCTGCATTTATTTTTTTTTAAAGATTTATTTATTTATGCATACAAGAGCTGGGGTAAGGCCAGAGGTGCAGTAGGTGAGAGGATTCACCAGAGACAAAGCAAGGAGCAGAACAGGCAGATGGACTGAAATACACTATGAGGGGAGCAGTGGGCGAGGCAGGAGAGGTCTGCTGCGCCCTGTGGGTCCCTTCCCTGGCCAGGGATAGAACTCGCGCTACTGTGCCATGGATGCTTCACAGTGCAGTGCTCAACCCCCTGCGCCACCAGAGAGGCCTGAGAGTCTGCATTTCTAACCAGCTTCCTGATGAGTGAGGAACATACTTTGGCCCAACAGCCACACCTGAGTAGCAGGGCCTTAGTTAAGGTAGCATTAATGTATAGTGAAATAATGTGCACATTTTAAAATGATGAGTGACTCTATATATTCGTGTGAAGGGGACTTCGAATGTACTGTTAAATGATAAAAGCAGAACATCTAATTTAAAAAATTTTAAAAGTCTTTTATATGTAACTTATGCACATTAAAAAAATCCAAAATAGGGTCTCCCTGGTAGCTCAGAGGGTTGAGCGCTGTGAAGCATCCATAGTATAGCAGCATGAGTTCCATCCCGTGCAGGGAGGGGACCCACAGGGCACAGCAGACCTCTCCTGCCTCGCCCGCTGCTCCCCTCAGCAGTGTGTTTCAGTAGATCTGCCTGTTCTGCTCCCCACTCTGTCTCTGGTGAATCCTCTCACACACACACACACCCTCCCCCGCACCTCTGGCCTTACCCCAGCTCTTGTATGCATAAGTAAATAAATCATTTTTTTTAAAAATCCAAAATACTACAACCCCAAATCTAACAGTGTTTATCTCCAGGTTGTAGCAATGACAGAGACGGGGCAAAGGGCGCCAGCCAGAGGCGGCTGGTACGCAGCCTGGAATGGTGAGTCCCACCAATCTCAGAAATAGGCAGCCAGCATTTTGCAAAACTTATTAGAGTAAAACAAAGTCATCTATAAAAATTAATCAACAAAGTCTTGTTCCTGGGCTTTCCACCACTGTATAAACATAAACCAAGAACTTCCTGTAGTGACAGTACTTACAAAAGTATGTTGGGACTACCATAAGGACAAAGGTCATTCCTCAACTACTTCCTTAGCCACACTGTACACAGGGTTAGCACAGTGGAATTCGCACTCAGAACACTGGATTTCCTGCGTGGGTCCCTGCACTTAGCAGCAAGAGAGCGTCCACTTCAGGGCTCGCCCGTGCCTCTGCTGGCTGGAAGACGAGCGTGGTGACGGTCAGAGAGGACATTCTTAAGGATCAGATGGTCAACTTTGACTTTTCCTTCAAAGGCCAGCACAACAGAGGTAAGCTAGGTGGTTACTACACCACAGTTGTGCCGATAGCTAAATGCAGCCAAGTGACAAGTGAACACAATCGGCTGTGTCGACACCGGAACTGTGGCAGCAGCCTGGGCTAGAGAAATCAAATGGGAATGTGTTCCAAAGCCCAAAATGCTGATTCCTGGTATCACTGCCTTTCCGGGTTCTTGGAGGGGATAATCTACTGAGACTATCAACTCACACGGTTGCCTCTTTTTTAGAGATCTCAAAGCATTACAAGAGCACTACTGCCATTGCAGAGGAAGGGAATGAAGGATTGTACAGTAACAAATGGTCAGTCTTAAAAAGGGTTAGAATTCCGTGTACCTGGTCACCTCTGATAACAAAAACATAAAAAGCCAAAAAAAAAAAAAAAAAAGGTTTAGAACTATAGGAGCTTCAAAATAGCTGCCTCTACCTGAAGGCAGCCTAGCCCTGTAAGCCAACAGAAACACTGTCCAAACCAAACAAAAAAGGCACAAATCATCCAGGATTGTCTCTGAAAATAGTTTCCAGACACAGGTTATGGGGTGGGAGAGCAAAGAAATTAGGTGCCTGAGTAGAACTAGCCTGGTGGTTCCTTTATACACACAATCCCAAACCTCAACCACAGACGACAAATGAGTCACTTGTTCCTGGATTTAACTGGATGTCGAAGATAGAATACTGTTTGCAGTGCATAAAATCATCCAGCAAATGCACACTGACAAGATGACATGCTTATAACCATGCTCATTTAGTAAGCTCCTGTAATTGTTGGTGACAGCACACCATGTTGGCAGACCCAAACTATGAATTACAAATAGCCAGTTTGTAAAAAATGAAAATATATTTCCATTTCCTTAGTATATGAATGGCCAAGATAAAAGTAGGCAATTTTATCACAATATCATAACATAATAAATATTGATAAATATAATAACATTTACATTAATTGATCACTACTATGTAGCAAGCACTGTTACAATCACCCTACCTTCATTAGCTCTTGTTACCATAACCGGAAGAATTAGGCACTCCTAAGTAACAGGCACAAGAAAAAATGTTCAACACGACTGACTTATCATCAGGGAAATGCAAAGTAAAACCACAGTAAGACCACTTCATGCCTCTGATAATGCCCATATATTTAAAATAATATACTGCTGGCGAGAACGTAGATTGGTCCAGTCCCTATAGAAAACAGTCTGAAGTTTTTCAAAATATTAAAAACAGATCAGCTATATGACCAGCAATTCCACTCCTCAATATCTAACAAAAAAATACAAAAAACACTAATTCAAAGGGATACATACACTCCTATGTTCATTACAGCATTTATTTACAATAGCCAAGATATGGAACCAGACTAAGTGCCCAATGACAGATAAGTAGATAAACTGTGGTATGTATACACAGTGGAATATTACTCAGCTGTAGAAAGTGATAAAATCCTATCATTTGAAACAACATGAATGGAACTGGAGGGGATTATGTTAAGTGATATAAATCACAAGGAGAAAGACGAATATATTAACTGGAATATAAAGAAACAAAGCAAAGTAACAGACAAAACTAAGCCAAAAGAAATCCTAGAAATATGAGTGAAGAATTTAGGCTACCAGAGGTTGGGGGCAGAGGGTGTCAGAGGGAGGAACAGGATGGGGAGAAAGTCCAGTAGTCTATAGTGGAAGATTATGGGGTCTGGCAGAGGGCATGGTGTGGTATGATATTAGCTGTTAACTGGTACCTAACCATGATGCAAAGAACAAGGAAGAGAAAAAGTTTAAACATTCCAAACATCATCTTCAGCTTCTCCGTTAACACAAACGAAAGGCATACTAACACAAGAAAAAACAAACGTTAAATCTGAAAATGAGGGAAACCTTGGGATCAAAGAGAAGGACTGGATAACTTCATAAAAGGTAGCTATTTTGCGAGGTGACCCTGTGTGGCAGTTAACAATCCAGTTCCTCCAGAGTGAGACAGTGTGGTGGATTCCCTCTCTGGCTCTGCCACCTGTGAACTCTGCTATCACATGCAAATCAGTCCATATTATAATAACAATAACAAAGTCACAGCGTTATTGTGAGGATTAAAAGAACTGCTACCTGGAGACCTTAACAAAAGAACACTAGAAACAGTCAACAAACATCAGATATTATCAGTACTATAATTACTACTACTACCACCTCCCAGAGAAATAAGGAACTGGGAAGTGAGGCTTTGGTTAGCATAGAAAAAACAAAATCCCAACTTCTATATAATAAATCCCCACAGCACACATCACTTAAAGACTGCATACATGACAATTTTGTCTACAAATAAGCCACAAATGACACCACTCAGATATGACTAGTTCTTTTTTTCAGTCTTCTATAAATCTCACTTACACAAAGTCTTCACACTTTACCAATAGGTCTTTAAAGAATTTTACACAAGCCTTAGAAAATCAAATCTGATGCTTTTGGCCCCAAAGAGTTTAAAGTCACAAATCCCTAATACAGACAACTCCTGACTTCTCTCACTCATAGCAAAGAAGACAAAGAGAAAGATAAAAAGCCACGACGCTGACCATAGTTCAATACCAGAACCTGGGAGAACCGATGAGGATTACTGACTGGATTGCCCTGGGTTAGGACAACAGCTGCTGGGATTCAGCTCTCCATAAAGCCCAGTTTTTGATGAATGAAACAGACAGGAAGACTGAAGAGAAAAGGATCGAGAGAAAGATGCTCAAACTCTCCGTTTCATCTCTCTGCCTTGAGCTCAGTTCCCTTACCCTGTCCCTGCACTACTGTGGGAGACTCGCTAACTTTCCCCAATCCAAACAAAAATCACAAATTCTGAAAAATACAACATGGATGTGAGTGAGAAAGAGACATTGGAGAGGGTTTCTTGACGGTCTTTTCCCAGGAACATCTACCAATCAAGTTGACACAAAATTAACACAGTATGGTGGGTCACGGGTCCACTGGTGCTTTGGTGGTGGGATAACTACAGGGACCACACAGAGGGCAGAGATCAAATACCGTCCACCAAATAAATAAGTAAATAAACAAACAAACAAATAAATAAATAAATAAACATTTTTAAACATTAACACATTATTTTAAAAATCAAACATAAAAACTTAGCCAAAACTTATAATGCTAAAAATAATAATATGATAAGCATCTGGATTTTCTGTTTTGTTTTGTTTTATTTATATATATATTTAACATCAATTGTAATCCTCACGTATCTGCCCTCAACCCTCTCCCTCCTCCTCCCCACCAAGTGTTCCCAATTTGTCTTTGTCTTTTTGTTTTTGTTGTGTTTTTATTATTGTTGTTGTTGTTGTTACTATTCTTTTCCTTGATCCTTATTTGGTTCCCTTATATTCCTCCTAGGGGGGAAACCATCCAGTATTTTTCTTTTGCCTTCTAAATTATTTCACTGAGCATCTTCCCTTCCAGTTCCATCCATGTTCCCATGAATGCGTCCAGTTTTTCATTTTTTATTGCTGAGTAGTATTCCATTGTGTATATGAACCACAGCTTCCCGATCCACTCATGTGTTTTTGGGCATTTAGGTTGTTTCCAGGTCTTACCTATTGTAAAGAGTGCTGCTATAAACATAGGGGTGCCGGTATTCTTTTGAATCAGTGTTTTTGTGTCTTTTAGGTATATTCCTAGGGCATATGGATTTTTTCTCAAGGTTCTATCAATATAGCCTTAGAAGTGAGAAACACAAGTACAGCTATGCTAAGTACCTTATTACCAAAGATGCCACTTGACACTTGTATACCCTCATATACATATATATACACCTCTTTGCCATCCCTCCTCCTTCATAACCTTGGGGATCTCACTTTATTTGTCTGCTAGTGTTTTTAAGTATTTTGCTTTGTCCAGTCATCCAACATTGAACTATGTAGTAAGAAGGTTTTTTTGTCATTCAGACTTGATTTATTATACATAAGTCCTCTAACTTGTTCCATTTTCCCATAAATGGAGCAAAGAAGAATAGCAACATCTCATCTTTTCTTATGACTCTTCTATTGTGTGATATACCACATCTTCTTTTTTTTAAAGACTTATTTATGCATACAAGAAACTGGGGTACAGGTCAGAGGTGCAGGCGGTGAGAGGATTCACCAAAGATAGAGTGGGGAGCAGAACAGGCAGACTGACTGCTGAGGGGAGCAGTGGGCGAGGCAGGAGAGGACTGCTGCACCATGTGGCTCCCCTCCCTGGACGGGGATCGAACTCCTGTTGCAGCGACTGCAGATGCTTCATATTGCAGTGTGGTGCTTAAGCCCTTGCGCCACCAGGGAGGCCCCCTACTACATCTTCGTGATCCAGTCATGTCAGTGGGCATTTAGTTTGCTTCCAAATTCTATCATAAATAATGTTGCAATTGACATTCCTGAGCATATAAATTTTTGAGTTGATGGTTTCATTCCTGTGATAGATGTCCAAAAGTAGAATTGCTGGTCAAAAGGTATCCATTTTTAGTTTTTAAGGTAAAACCAGATGACATTCCAAAATGGCTTCTACAGTTCATATTCCACAACAGTGTGTAGAGTTCCTCTTTTTCCACATCCTTTCCAGCACTTTTTTTACCTGTCATACTACAACTTCTCTACAGGTTAAAATTCAATAAGTAAAGGTCAACAGGCAAATTCATACTTTAACATGTGGAATAATAAACTGGTCCAACATTGGAGAGGGTTTTAAATATGTATTCAAATACTTTTAAAATATCCAACTCTTTCTATTCAATGACTTTCCATCTAAGAATTTATCCTAAGGCAGGGGCTTCCCTGTTGGCACAACGGGTTAAGAAACACACTATGAAGCAAACCGCAGCCACTGCAGCAGCATGAGTTCCATCCCCAGCAGGGAGGGGACCCACATAGTGCAGTCTCGCCCACCCATTGCTCCCCTCAGCAGTGTGTTTTGGTTAATCTGCCTGTTCTGCTCCCCATTCTGTCTCTGGGGTAGTCCTCTCACCTCCCGCGACTCTGGCCTGTACCCCAAGTCTTGTATGCCTAAAGAAATAAATCTTTAAAAGAAAAAAACCCAAATTTATCCTAAGGCAAAATGGCTTATACAGATACAGAAAAAATGGTAGCCATTGAGTTTTACCTGTGACATCAAGAGAGTAGAAAGAATTTAAAGGTTTAACAACAACAACAAAAAAAAACAACAAATAAACCACAGTACCTTACAAGATCTGTGGAAGAAGGCTATTGATAAAACATGATACCAATCATACTTTGATTGGTAGGCGAAAATAACCAACAATATGGTAATGGTCCTATACTTCAAAAAATAATAATGAAAGCACAGGTGTCAAAATTCAAGAGGAAAAAATGTTAACAGTGATTCTCCATGTTACATGTTACAAGAAGGATGTTAGATTCTCTCTGCCGGTCTTTATGTTTTCACAATCAACAAGTATAACTTACAGAATAATTGATAAAATAATAGCATATCATGCTGGAAGTCATTAAGCATTTCTCCTTTCAGAGAACATCAGTGTGCTAGTTCTTTCTCTCCTTAGCAGAGAAGGCACTGTGGACCTCCACTAATGGAAAAACTTGTGGCTTGCCAGAACCCCTGAGGGACACTTCCAGCGGGTTGATTACAGCTGCTATGGCAACAAGGGGAGGATGTGATGTCACATAATGATCCGGCTACTGCGATGTCCCCAACCCGTGCAGAATTCTCACTGCCAGCTGGAAATCCAGCAGAGACCTCATTAAAGGCATCTGTTCAGTAATTACTACAAGTTTCCCTTCATCATGCATCCAGCTCTGAAAACAGCCCTATCACAGAACTCCAACTTCTGATTCACAGAGGACTTTAACCTCCCACTTCTGTATGGCTCAGACTGCCAGGCCCCAGCCACCCAGAGCCAAGTGGCAGCAAGTGAGTGAACCAGCACGACCTCAACCTACAAGGGCAGGCGGAAAGAAGCAAGCGAGGACCTTCACTGAAGCAGACATACACTAGCGCCTCAAGGTCTTTAACTAACGTGTCTTATATTGCATCTCCAAAGAAGGTTTTCCATTAGAGAAAATTTAATACACCCCTAACACAGAGAAAAGAAGAGCACACAGCAGTGACTGCACAGCAAGACAGAGAACTGGTTACAACATTAGAATCATGAATTCTCTTGTAAGGAATGGGGTGTCCCAGGATCCATTCCCACAATGCTCTGCACAGGGCAGGGGGAAACTGCTCTGGTGGGAAGATCTAGACAAATGTGGTTTCAAGTCCCCACCCAACTGCTTACTTCTGGGCCTCAGTTTCCTCACCTGCAAACAGACGATAATAGTAAGTAGAAGCTGTCATTGGAAATAAATATAAAGCTCTCTGTGCCTAGCACCTTATTATACTCAAAAGGGTTAACTTCCTGAAAAACAATTCATGGGAAACTAGTTGAACAAGTGAAGCAATAAGTCTCTCATTAGGTGTTTTTTTTTTTAAGATTTATTTACTTATGCACACAAGAACTAGGGTACAGGTCAGAGGTGTGTGTGTGGCGGGAGGTGAGAGGATTCACTGGAGACAGTGAGGAGCAGAACAGGTGCATTGACTGAAACACACTGCTGAGGGGAGCAGCAGGTGAGGCAGGAGAGGTCTGCTGCGCCATGTGGGTCCCCTCCCTGGCTGGGGATCCAACTCATGCTGCTATGGCTGCAGTGCTTAACCTCTTGAGCCACCAGGGAGGCACCTCTCATTAGGTCTTGACTGAACTAATACAAAAGTCTCCTTGCTGTCGTCTCCCCAGTCGCCCCTGCTAAAAGCTGAACATTAACAACCACATATTGTGCTATTCTGATATTTTCTCTCCTTAGAATGTTCCCAAAATTTCTCCTCGCCTGTTCTACCTTCAGTCTCATCCATTTCAGTGATTCCCAAACAAAGCTACACATCAGAGTTAGTCTGAATACTTTCTAAATGTGGACATGGTTGCATACTCTCCCATCAATAGAAAATAACAATCTCCAAAGCATGGAACTCAGGGATTATTAACAAACTCCCCATTTGGTTCTTATGCAGCTACGCCTGCCCCCTACAATATCTGAAAATCAGTGAACTAGCTAATTCCTACCTTCTTAAAACTCTATTCAAAGACTCTCTACGTTGGGGCCTCCCCGTTGGCACAGTGGGTTAAGCAACACACTATGAGGCAAACCGCAGCCACTGCAGCACGAGTTTGATCAGGGAGGGGACCCACATGGTGCAGCAGACCTCTCCTGCCTCGCCCGCTGCTCCCCTCAGCAGTGTGTTAGTCGATCTGCCTGTTCTGCTCCCCACTCTCTCTCTGGTGAATCCTCTCACCTCCCACGACTCTGGCCTGTACCCCAGCTCTTGTATGCATAAATAAATAAAAATATTAAAATAATTAATTTTTTTAAAAAAGACTCTCTACATTTCTGGTAGAATTGTAACACGGTACAGTCACTCTGCAAAAACAGTCTGGCACTCCTTGAAAGTTAAACATCAATTTACCATACAGCCCAGTAATTCCACTCCTAGGAATCTGCCCAGGACAATGAAAACATATGTGTCCACAAAGACTCATACATGAATATTTATAGCAGCGTTACTCATAATAACCAAGAACCAGAAATAACCCATCTCCATCCACTGGTGAACAGATAAGTAAATATACACATTGATATAATGAAACTCCATTCAAAATAAAAGAGTGGGGGCCTCCCTGGTGGTACAGTGGGTGGCAACACACTATGAAGCAAACCGTGGCCACTGCAACATGATTTGGATCCCTGCCGCTGGCCAGGAAGGGGACCCACAGGGCGCAGCAGTGTGCTTCAGTCAGTCTGCCTGCTCTGCTCCCCGTTCTGTCTCTGGTGAATCCTCTTACCCTCCCACCCCACAGCTCTGGCCTGTACCCCAGCTCTTGTATGTATAAATAAAAATCTTTTAAAAATAAATCAATAAAGGGGCCTCCCTGGTGGCACATGGGGTTAAGCACGACACTGTGAAGCATCCGCAGCCACTGCAGCATAAGTTCAATCCTCAGCCAGGGAGGGGACCCACCTGGCGCAGCAGACCTCTCCTGCCTCACCCGCTGCTCCCCTCACCAGTGTATTTCAGTCAGTATGCCTGTTCTGCTCCCCACTCTGTCTCTGGTGAATCCTCTCACCCCTGCACCTCTGGTCTGCACCCCAGTTCTTGGGGTAAATAAATAAATCTTTTTTAATAATAAATGAAAGAGTGAAATAGTTACATGACTAAAAATAGGAAATTATTCTTTTTTCTTAAGTCAACGTATTAGGTGATAGGAAGAAATAGGTAGAGATAGACTGAAATCCATTTTTTTCCTACTACGAGCACTGGCACCCCTTGGACCATTTGCCCACCCAGCTTAGCCTCAGAAACCTCACTTCAGTTATGAACAGCCTCTATTTTACCATTATTTTGCTTGATCGATTTCTCCACTACAATTCCTTGTTTTACACACATATATAATATAAACATCCAGTATTTATCTTTACCTTTCTGACTCGCTTTACTGTACATAATTCCCTCAAACTCCTCAAATGGTAACATCTCACTTTTCATTACAGCTGAATAGCACTCCATTCTGTGGGTACCCAAATCTTCTTAATGATTTTCTTTCAACGGGCACTTCCATTGCCTCTGAATACTATCTCTTGTAAATAATATTGCAATAAACACCAGGAAGCCTAGAATATTTGAGCTGATAACTTTATGTTCTTCAGACAGATGTTCAAAAGTGGGGTTGCTGGTATTTCCATTTTTAGTTTTTAAGGCAGGTTCAGATCTCTTTCCAAAACAGCTGTACCAGTTTCCATCCCCATCTTTCTTCACAATTTCTCCGGCACGTACTGTTGGGGGGTTTGCTGAATTGTACTCTTCAAATGGGTGAATTTTATGATCTGTAAATTATACCTTCATGAAGCTGAAGGAAGAGAAGTGGGGAGGGATAGAGGATTGGGAAAGAGAGGGGAGGGAGATGAGGGCAAGAAAGAAGAAGGAATAGAAGACAAGAGTGGAAAAAACTGAGTCCAAGCTCTTGCCAACCCCTGAGGCGGTGAGACCTTCCTGCCCACCCAGTGTCACCCTCATTCAGCACCTGCCTGCAGTCAGCGCAGTCCCCACAAGTCCACGTACTTTTCAAGAATGAGAATACCGTATGATGATGTGCCTTATGTCTGCAGGAAAGCACTGGACACTCAGCGAACATTTGTAAGAGAAGGAAGGAAGGTATGAGCCATGGAGCTGTCAGGGAAAAAACTATAAGGAACATTCTGGTCTCAGGAACTTGATGACCAGCTTGTCTCCCTCATACCACATCATAAGCCCTCTCGCTGGGATGCTAAGAGATGCTGGAGGTCCCAAAAGTACTTTAGATTTTTATCAAGTGGAAAAATTAAGGGCATTACCAAGTGTCCCAAAGGTTTAAGAAGGCCCCTTCCTCTGAAGTCTCCTACGTGAAGTGAGGCTCACACATAACCACTTTAGCTCCCAATGCACTGGATCCAAACCCTGGCCTCTCCACTTCCCTGAGCAAGTGCCTCTATTTTCTCCTCAGTAAATGGAGAATTAAATGAGTTGGTGCTTACTGTCACTTATTTAAGTCACTGTCCCTGGGACAGTGACTTAAATACAGCAAACACTCAAGGAGAGAAAGAAAATGAGAATAAGTAACAAGCATCCTCCACTCTTCAAAAGTTTGCATTATGCCACTTTACTATATCATTGTTTTCAATAACCAGAGGAAATCCAGCGAGAATCTTTTACAACAAACAGCAAAAAGTGAAGAGAGCCTCAGCAGCTGTTCGAGAGGCAGCACATTCTTCAAGTAGCCCAGCTCCTAACCCAAACTGGGTATTTATCATGTCGTTCCTGATTTTAGGATGTTAGTGTGCTACTTAGCATGATTTGGCAGGTTATTGTTTGGGTCTGAGAATGTTCAAAAAGTTCCTATATAAATTAATGGTAACTACGTCTTCACTTTACACCCTTTCAGTTTATGCATAGGAATCCTCTGCTTTCAGACAGAGGTAGAAATCTATATGTGGAGTGTGTGTGTGTGTGTACATGTGTGCATCTGTGTATAAGTGAGACAGACAAAAACAGAGACAGAGACAAGATACTTGTGAGACAGCAGCATCCAAACAAACCATGCAATAATGTGCTCAAATAAGTTCCACTTGGCTCAACGGGCACAGGAAAAAATGCTCATCATCACTTGTACTCAGGGAAATGCAAATTAAAACCACAATGAGGTACCACCTTTCACCAGTGAGAATGGTGCATATTAAAAAAACTAGCAACAACAAATGTTGGCAGGGCTGTAGAGAAAGGAACTCTCCTATACTGCTGGTGGGAATGCAAACTGGTCCAGCCACTATGGAAAGCTGTGTGGAAGGCCATCCAATTACTAAAAATGGAGCTTCCATATGATCCAGCAATTCCACTCCTAGGTATCTACAAAAACATTAATTCAGAAGGACACCTGCACCTCTATGTTTACTGCAGCACAATTTACACTAGTCAAGCGATGGAAACAACACATATGCCCAAAAATAGATGACAGGATCAAGAAAATGTGGTATATTTACACAATGGAATATTATTCAGTGATCAAAAAGGATAAGCTCATGCCATTCACAGCAACACGGATGGAGCTGGAAGGGATTATGCTCAGTGAAAAGAGCCAGAAAGAAAAAGAAAAATATTGGATGGTATCACTTTCAGGAGGAATGTAGAGGAACCAAATAATGGGTCAGGGAGAAAAAAGTAACCATAATAAAGGGAAAATCAAAACCATCAGGCAAAAATAGATTAGAGACATTCTGTGGTGGAGAAGGAGGGAGAAGGATCAGGACAGGGATGGGAAGAGCACAAGGGACTCTGATGGTGGAGCTTGGGTGAATCAGTGGTGGGAATTTCATGGGGAAAACATATCATACAAATACGAAGGATGATGTAATAAATATATATTAAACATTTTTTTAAAAAAAGTTTCACTTGACTCATGGGACACTCAGGAATAGGGAGGCCAAGATGAACACAGACAAGGGCCGAGGCACTATATTAGAGAGAGGATCAGTTGAGTAATTTTATTTTATTTTATTTTTTATTCTATTTTTTCCCTTTAATTTATACATATTTGACATCAATTGTAATCCCCACGTGTCCCCCATCACTATATCACCAGTGCACCATCACCTCAGTCTCCTGTGCTCCCGTCTGCCCTCAACCCTTCTCCTTCCCCCTCCCCACCAAGTGTCCCCAATTTGTCCTTGTCTTTTCATTTTTGGTTTTCGTGTCTTTATTGTTACTATTATTATTACTGATGGAACTGGAAGGGATTATGCTCGGCGAAGCTGAGTAATTTTAAATGCCCATACTGAAAAGTAGGTAATAGGACAACATGAGTGATTCCACTTAAATATAAAACAGTCATAGAATACTATATGAGTCTCAGATTAAAAAAATACAGAATCAAATTCACCTAACTATTAACAGAGCTCATCTCTGGACAACGAGATTTTCTTTCGTGAATTCCTAAAATGAATGTGAATTGTTTTACAGACAAAATTAATAACCCTATCTTAATTTCATTAAAAAGTGAATTAAGTAATTAGGAAAATGAAAAGGAGCTCCAGCCTCCATGGACCACTTGCCCCTCCAGGAGACTGAAAGTCTGTCTGGCTTGTTCTGAGAAGAGAGTGAATACTCAGAAGGGGACAGGAAGGCCCGGAAACAGAGCACTCGTAATACTGAGCAGGACCAGCCAACAAATGCTCAGCGATTTGCCACAGCATAGCCAGAGTGTGCTTTTGTGGACACAGACCATTTGTTTTTTGTTTTTTTTTTTTAAAGATTAATTTATTCATGCATACAAGCACTGGGGTACAGGCCAGAGGTGTGGGGGTGAGAGGATTCACCATAGACAGAGTGGGGAGCAGAACAGGCAGATGGACTGAAACACACTGCTGAGGGGAGCAGCAGGCACAGCAGGAGAGGTCTGCCGCACCATGTGGGTACCCTTCCTGGTGGGCAGCAGGGATCGAACTCGTGCTGCAGTGGCTGCGGTTTGCTTCAGAGTGCGTTGCTTAACCCACTGCGCCACCAGGAAGGCCCTGGACACAGATTTGATAACGCTATTTCTGCTTAAAATTATTAGTTCCCTTCGGGGAAAAGACCAAAATCCTTCAACAGGACTACACAGACCTCACATGTCCAACCTCTTCTTGATCCCGGTCCTCCTCTACCCACCCACAGTGGGCCTCTGCACAGACTCTCCCACCTCCCTCCCCCAGCCCCTTCTTCAGGGACACCTCCCCATCTCCCAGACTTGGTTCGATCCCACTGTCAGGCATCCAAACAGTCCCTAAAGAACTTTCTAGTTGCCATGTTGAGAATTTGGAGGGGAGCAAGTCGACGGTAGGGAGCCCACTTGAAAATATTGCAAGAGACCTAGCGAAAGAAGAGGATGATGTGAACTAAGGCACAGGGAACAGAAGAAACAGCGAACAGGAAAGAGTTGGGAGAAGAAAAATCTGTAGGACCTGATGACTGATTAGATGAGGTGGGGTGTGGGTGCAGGCTCTCAGATGGCGCCCAGATTTCTGCTCCTGTTGACTGAGTTTTCTGAAATGGAGAAACTGGATTTCAGCCATTGCTCTGAAACAAGTCACCCTGACTTCTCCAAGTCCCAGTTTCTCTACTGGTAAAATGGGCCTGCTCTTAGTTCTCTGCACAGAATCAACTGAGGTCGTGTTTGGGAAAATGCTTCACAAACTGAAGTAAAATGACCACTGCAAATCACCCCCCAAAACAGTCTCCTTGAAACAGTCACGAAAGCAAACTGACAGTCTTACACAACTGGGCTAAATTCTGTAGCTTTTAACTTTTTCACTGTCCCAACCAGCTGGCGTCACGACTGACCCAGATGAGAACAGAAGAAAAGGCATCCATCTCGGCTCAGACTCCCACCAGTGCCCTCCTTAAGAGAGGCTGGATGCCCCTGCAGTACTTACTTGACCTGACGTTTGAAAATCTAAGTAACTTCCAACTGTTAGATAAAGATGAGCTATGAGCCACAATGAGACCATTTCCGTCTTTCTCGGAAATGGTAAACTAATGACATTAAAATAGAAATCCATCCACTTTCTCATCACTGCCTAAATCCTGTTGTGTTCAAGTGGGCGCCCCCTGTGTGCCCAGTAAGAGTCAGCCTCCTCCTGGATGACCTCTCAGAGAAATTAACTTCCAAAGGGCAGGATGGTCCCTACACTTTGGGACATCTCAGCCAGGTGAAAAACCTCCAGGTTTGGCACAAACTAAGGAGAAAGGGGGGAGGGAAAGGAATTCAGATGTATAAACAACGAGGCTGCTCTCAGCACTGGGCCAGCCCTTTAGAGATGCCATACGCACAAAGACACTATTATTCCTACTCCACAAGAGTCACGGAGGTAAAGAGAGTGTCCACTAGTTCATAAGTGATAAACAGCAGAGCTCAGCGACTCATTTCCGGTTTACCAGATGCTCTACGACATGCACCATCATTTACACCTCAACAATTCTTTGAGATGATGTCTAATAGTCAAGTTGCCCAATAGATAAATCAAAAATTTAATAGGTCCAACACAGCATTCCAACCAAAATTAAACCTTTTTTCAAGGAAAAAACATTGGTCCTAAACTTTTGAAGACCTACATTATAATATTAAACAGAAATCTGATTTATAAAAGCTGAATTAAAGCACCTTTGAAAAACGTTTACTTGTTAAATTTTGGAGTTATGTTTATTGTAATAATGTTGGTTTACTACACTGTATATGTTTCAGGGGTAAATGTTCACACCTCTTCAGATATGGCCCCAAACCACATCCACCATTAACTCTCCTTAAAGGTTAACAAATGCTGGTTGTTACAAGTGATACGAGTCCAGGATAGCTGGTCCTCCAAGCCCATGGAGTCATACCTGAGCCACAGCTGACACACCAGGGAGAGAGAAAGCACAGCTCTTGAAGAAGCACAGAGAAAAGCCAGGCGCCATACAACTAGTATTCATGGTTGGAGTGAACTGCTGGGACTTTGGTCTGGTACATACTGTCTCCTAGAAGCAAAAACCAACTTGCAGCAACCCTGCCTCCACGCCCTCCCAGGGTCCCTAGGGGAAGGACTGGTTCTCAGGCCAAGCTCCCACCACACTCCAGAGTGTGTCTGCCACCCAGACAGGAAATGCCAGCCAGGCCCCCAGGCCCCCAAGCAGCTGGCACCGATTTCCCAGGCCCAGCTGCAAGCACTCAGCTGGGGTGAGGCAGACACTCCAGAACCCCAGGCGGGCCAGAACCCTACACTAAAAGGCAGCCTTGCCCTGTGCCAGCCCTCCACTTGGTGGCTGTGGGCAGTGGGGGGTGGGGAGGGCTGGGGGAGGCAGCTGGAGGCATGCTGGTGAGTGCCATCCAGGGAAGCAGCTGTGTGTCTGGGAGACTTGCCTACCCCCTGCTTTCACAGCGTCTCCAGGGTAACAGCACCAGCTACCAATTACTGGGCACCTAGAGTGTGCTGGGTTCATAGGTTCATCATCCCAGTCAACTCTCCTGATAATCGACAAAGAAGACAGCATTTCCCCCCTTGCAAATGAGGGACCTGTGGCTCAAATTGACGAATAATCTTTCCCAAAGTCACAGGATCGGAAGTGCCAAAGCTGGGTCTAGAACCCAGGTCTTCTGTGTCACGTTCCTTTCCACTGCTATCCTGGCCCATAAGAAACAAACAGCTAAAAAGAGCCTGGCAGCAAGGGACTCGCCTTCCACAAGCATCACAGCTGACGCACCAAGTCCTAGAAGATGATGACCTGATGAAGGAGATGGAGACTCGGCTTGGGCCCTCTGGGGCAACCACACGGCTTCACGACGCCAAAGCCCGAGACAACAAGTGGCTGCCTTTGACAGGAAGTGCCATTTGTGAACAAGAAGCAGAAAACCGAGGTCATCCTGACAGCTTTTTTGATCAAGGAGGACTCAGGGTTATTTTTTAAAAAAAGATTTATTTATTTATGCGTACAAGAGCTGGCATAGAGGCCAGAGGTGCAGGGACAGAGACACCAGAGACAGAGTGGGGAGCAGAACAGGCAGACTGACTGAAACACACTGCTGAGGGGAGCATCGGAGAGGCAGGAGGGGTCTGCTGTGCCCTGTGAGTCCCTCCCTGGCCGGGGATCGAACACGCACTGCTATGCCACAAATGCTTCCCAGTGTGGTGCTCAACCCGCTGGGCCACCAGGGAGGCCCCAGATTAGTTACTACTATTGTCATGTTTGCAACATTATTATGGAAATGGTATTATAGATACATGTTATTAACATATAATAATAGCATGTGACTATGGGAATAATAAACATTTATACAGAACTTACTATGTACCAGGTGCTATTCCGAGTGCTTTAACTCGCTTAATCCTCCAGCACTCCAAGAGACAGGTAATAGAATTATCTCCATTTTACAGATGACCACGTCAAAACACAGAAGGTTAAATAACATGCCCGAAATCACAGAGCCAATAAACTGTGGGGCCAAACTTCAACTCAGGACAGTGAAGCTCCAGAATCCATGCCCTAAATCCCTATGTACACCATGTCTCAAAGCCTGGGAGCATTTACTGGGCAGGCCCGATGCAAGGTGCTTCCATAACTTTTACCTCTTATCACATTTATTGTTCATAACAAGCAAGTCTGATAACATGAACTGAAGTCATAAAGGCTTCCTGTCACGTGAGAATGATGTTAACCCTGCAGGCAAGCAGAAGCACGGCCCCATTTCCCACTGAGGTTTGCTACTGTAAAGGTGAAATGGCTGGAAGGGGCAGGCGGCCACACATTGATTTACCTTTGGTTCCTTACTTGAATCTTGCTGAGTGACCCTCAAACCACACTGTGAACAAGAATTACTGCCCAAACTAGTCCACTTCCTTCCAGCATAGTTATGACACTCACAGGCCCTACATCCCAATTGCTTCCACTTTTCTCTGCAAAGCATCTTTCACCAGCAATCCCCAGTGCACCTCGTCCATTCCCCTGCACCTTCCCACTCCAGGAGTGGCAGAAACGGCAGAGAACCTTACCAGCCAGTTCCCAGTTACAGATGGAGAAACTGAGGCCCACGTTAAGTGACTTGCCCAGAATAAAAGAAGAAGTTGGTAAGAAGCTAACCCCATCTTCCAATTCTTAGGAAGTCTGGTGCGTGTTCTCCGCTACACTGGGCATTTCCCCCCACCATGCTCCCCCTTTCCTTCCACCGTGCAGAGTTTGTGCAATAGTCAGCAAATGCTCATTAACTCCCGGTAGTAATTATGCTGTCATATGAATGTTTGTGTGTCCCCCCCCACCGCTCCAAGTTCATATACTGAAATCTAATCCCCAATGTGATGGTATTAGGAGGTGGGGCCTTTGAGAGATGATTAGGTCATGAGAGTGGAGCTCTTGTGAATGGCATTAGTGCCCTTGTGAAAGAGACCCTAGAAAGCTCCCTCAGCCCTTCTGCCGCATGAGAACACAAAGAGAAGACAACCGTCTGTGAACTTGCATGGACACAGGCTCTCATCACACTGCTGTGTCCTGACCTTGCACTTCCCAGTCTCCTTGAACACATTTCTGTTGTTTAAGCCCCAAAACTATCACATCCTACTACAGTATCCCAAAGGGGCTAAGCCATGCCTAGGAGTTTTCCTTGCATTATCTCATTAAAATTCCCAAATACTTCAGCAAAGTAATTACTATTTATTGTGTCTACTTATAGCTTAGCATGCTGAACTTGGGCCTCCCTGGTGGTGCAGTGGGTTAAGCGCTGCCCTCTAAATAACCCACGGCACAGCAGCACAAGTTTGATCCCCAGCCAGGGAGGGGACCCACAGGGCACAGCAGACCTCTCCTGCCTCCCCGCTGCTCCCCTCAGCAGTGTACTTCCGTTGATCTGCCTGTTCTGCTCCCCACTCTGTCTCTGGTGACTCCTCTCACTCCTGCGCCTCTGGCCTGTACCCCAGCTCTTGTATGCATAAATAAATAAGTCTTTGGGGGAAAAAAAGAACGCTAAACTTTATCTGCGTGATGCCACCTCTCCAAGATCCTAACAAAAGGAAGATGGGGTTTAGAATCCCATTTGAACCTCAAGTGTCTAACTCCAGAATCTGTTATATTCAGACTCTACTAAGAGCTCTTTAATGCCTCTGCACCCCCTCTCCTGCTGTGTCCCAGGCCAGATCTTCAAAACATTGTCCTGCATTTGCAGCAACATGGATGGAGCTGGAAGAACTACGCTCACTGAAATAAGTCAGCAGGAAAAGGAAAAATATCGGGTGGTTTTACTTTTAGAAGGAATATAAAGGAACCAAATGAGGGATCGGGGAAGAACAATAAGAATAAAAAGAAAAAAAAAACACAATATAACACAACAAAAACAAACAATGACAAATCACAGGCACTTTGTTGGGTGGGAGGAAGAGGGGCTGGGATGAGGCAGGAAGAGCACAAGGGACTAAGGTGACGGTGCCCTGGTGAAATGGTGGTGGGAACTCCATGGGGACCACAACTGAAGTCAAATATATATAACTAAGGGGAAAAAATTTCAAAAAAAAAAAAGGCGTCGTCCTGCTCTGCCGTTCTCCCCAACACTGCCAACTTCCCCATGGCACCTGGCAGACTCTGCCCACCGCTCCCCCGAGTTCATGCAGGCTGGGTGCACACGCCCGAGTGCACTTCTGGTGAAGGGAAGAGATGCTGAGCGAGCACACAGTGTGACAACCGGGGAGTGTGCCTGGCCCTCCACCCCTGTGGCCGAGCTTCACCTGCAAGGAAAGTGCCACCGGCCACATTTACTCCGAGAAGGAAATTGAGGCTCAGAGAAACCAAATGACTTACCTGACTGGTACTAGAAATCATGAGCAACTCCCAGCCCGGGATTTCTGACTACAAACTCCCGCTGAGGAGCACCCCCTGAGGCACACCCCTAAAACCACGCACTCCAATGCAGCCCTATTGTGAGTCTCAGTCCTCAAGCTAAAGTCACCGCCTCCCTTTGTTGAAGGGCAAGTCCCATGAAGAGGGGTGCACAGTTTTAACCAGTCCGTCTTCCCTAATAACAACAAAAATATTTTAATGGCATCTTAGAGTTAACTAGGCATTTTCATACGCAACTTTACTTAGTCCTTTTTTGTTCCAAAGCCTTTGCCCCACACACTACCCCCTTCCAACCCCACCCCAGACAGACAAAGCAGTAGGACCATAAGGCAAAGAAGGCCAAGGAAGTGCCAGCCACATGTGCTGAGGAGGACCAGGCCCCGCTGGGCCTGGGCTGGAGATTAGCCACCCTGCACATGCTGCCTGGGTCACCAGTAGAGACCGTTCCAGAACCCCTCAAAGAGGGCATCGCCGGCCAGCAAGCCTCTTCTCTACCCCACATGGGTTCCAGCCCCCAGCAGTCTGAGAGTGGGAGAGGGAACCCCGGCTCCCAGTCTTTGGAGCTCTAATTGCTATCTAGAGGCACCTTATTTTTCCTCCCCTAGGACAGGCCCATGGAGAGGGACAAGGGAGCCAGGGGCAGTTGCTCCAGGAAACGTCTCCTTCTATTAGCAACACCTCCTCAGTGCAGGCCTAGAATTTTCCACAACATCACAGGGTTCATTTTTGAAGGAGAGAGCTTCTTGGCCATACACCCCAACAACTTCACATCCTCACTCCCTGCCCAGGACTTCACCCACTGCCTTCTGACACTCCAGAGGTCATGCCTGAGGAGAGAAGGAAAAATGAGGGCCCTCCCTGAGCCCCACTTTCACATCTCTAAAATGGGTGGTAAGGAGTACCAAAGAGACCACACGAGGCCCACTCCAGTGGCTTAAAAAAGTGCTTTTGTTTTTTCCAGATAAAATTCACTCTGTGGGGACAGCATCTGTATTTCAGGCAGCTTCATGGAGAAAGTAACAATCTGTGACTCTGTGGAGTGCAGGCCCAGACAGAGACTCATCTCCCAGAAGACAAGGAGCACTCTTCAGACAGGGGCACTGCTACGCCCCACACCACCGTTCACCGTGTCCCTAATGCCAGCTCACAAGCACCTCAGCACAGACAAACTACCCTTGAACTTCAGCACGTGGCCCTCAACTAACACTCAACACCACATCACGTCCTACAACCACTTCCTATACCCACTTCCTCCAGCCAGGTTCAGTGGCTTCCCAGGGATAGAACTCTGAGTCACGAGGGCCTGTGGCAGCACTTTCTGGCTGCAGCACATGCTCAGTCTCTTATCTTGTTTCCAAAGGTGCCTTGACCACCTGCTTGGTTTCACGACCTAAAAGAATCAAATAAAGACAAGAAACAACCATGTGGCCTGGGATGCAGGGCCCAGGGCACTGAGAGGAAGCCCCACTGAATGGCAGACTAACGAGTCTTGTTTCTCTGACCTCATCTTGCTCCCAGAGCAGCCTCACCCCACGGGCTGCCTCGGCCTGTCCCCTCTGGTTGGGTCCCAGTCTGCTCCAGGTCACCACACATGGCAAAGTCCCAGATCTCTAGTCACCAGGTGATGGACTAGTCCCGGGGCTCAGCAGAAATAAAGTCCACCGTGGGAGGCAGCAAGGCCCAGGCTGAGGAGTCAGGGCAGATGTGGTCTGAGGCCAAGTCCTTCACTTCCTAGCTTGTGACTTCCAGCAAATGACTTCCTCTTTGCAGCCTTAGGGGTTCCTTCTACTACAACGGGGGTCATACCCAGAACCTTTCAGAGTGGCTGTGGAAGACGATGGAATGGGCTGAATGAAGTATCCAGCTCAGAGCCTGGCCCACCCCCCAGCGTCACTCACGACCGCGGCCACCCCTGCTCAGACAATTCAGTCTCGGAGCCCTGCAGCCAGGGCCCAGCTCCTGTGGCACAGGGGACCCTCCTGGGGGCTGTCCTCACACCGTGGATTACTTAAGCCTCTGCTCTCAATGAGTCCGTCACAGGCTCCCACACGGTGAGTGCGAAAGAGCACCCCAGGTGTCAAACACCCCCCGGGGAGCAGCACCCTTGGTGGGGAGCCACAGCCGGAGCCCCCAGTCTGAACCAGAAGCAGAGGCCTCCCCTTAGCCCAGAAACATCCATTCAGCAGAGAATTTTGTCAGTCATTCTTTTAGTCTTGCCCTTGCCACAGGGGTGGGTCCTGCCCCCCATCCTACAGAACCCCCGAGACCCCCACAACCCCCACGGTCCTCACAGGCCTCCCCCTGTAGGCATCTCCTGAGTCACCAGTAGCATGACATGAATTCCTTTCGTAAAATTTCTGACCTGGAAATTCGATATAATTAGCAGGCTAGAAGAGGAAGTGATTCCTAATGACAGAATGGCAGACCTCTGAGAACAGGAGCGACCTGGGGGCCCCTCCTCCTCAGGATTTTTCTCTCACATAGTAGGAGAGGAGACTCCACCTCCTGAGGCTGTATGGGCAGCTGGCCACCATGGGCAGGCTGAAGGTTGGCAGAGCGAGTCCAGGCCCGCACACGCCGAGTCCTCATGCTTGGAGGACACAGTTGCAGCACACATGGCAGTCAGTGCTCCAAAGTATATATAAACACACACATGCATCTACCCATGACATAGCTCTACACACAGACTTCTAGCTATGTATCTGTAACTTGCATAATTATGATTAATACACAGGAATTATATACTGTGCATAGTTACCTCAGTACATAGTGCATACATGAAGAGGAGCTGCAAATTACTAAAAAATCATGAACTTCCCCAGAGAAAAGCAAACAGGCAATGGACATAAAAAGGCAATTTTACAAAGGAAGTGAAAGAATTTGTGAAACTGAAAGGCTACTGTGCACCTCTCAAACTAACAACTTTTTTAAAAATGATAGAGTCTGGTCTCCCGAACACTGCGTGGGAGTGTGAGTTTGTATTTCAAGAGGGTAGTTGAGCGATATGTTCTTCAAATCCTAAAAATATTCATACTCTTGACCACGCCATTGTATTTCTATAATTGTATCCTTAAAAGACTTCCCGTTTTCCATTGGTTTCATGTCAAAAATGAAAAGCATCTAAATAGCCAATAACAGGAGACTGAGTAAAAGTATCCTTTGGATAGAGCATGAAACAAATTATGATCATTAGCTTTTGTGAAAATAAATTGTGTGTATACAAAGATACTGGAAGTATACATAAGGTATAATAACATCTAACACTGCATGATAAAATCACAAGTAATTTTCTTTCTTTTTGATCAGATGTATTTTTTAAAGTATCTATACTGCCTATAAATTCTAAAACACCTCTTGTGGTATTTACTGTTGTATACTTTGTAAAATGCTAAGCATGGGCATATCACCCTAAGAGCACAAATTCTCTGCATACCAGTTTGTAAGTCTGAATAATCTTCATCAACTCGCCATGACATTAGCCTGGTGCCTTGAATAATGAGAGCAATTATCATCATTTATTGGCTGTTTGCTACACGGTGGCATCATGATAAACTGTATCTTTTCATACAGTATAATTCAATAAGCATTTGTCGAAGGGGGAGGGAAGGAGAAGGACAGATAGGAAGGAGCGAATGAACAAATGCCCAGCGATCTGAAATTAGTTGGCAGCGCTCTCACTTGGAAGTGACTGAGTAATTTTTGAGGTCCCTTCCAGGCAGCAGACCATACCAATCTGCCAGGCAGTTTCAGATCACACTATGAACCTGGGTTTTGAAAGCCACAATTTTTGGGAAAGTTCTCACAGGCGACTACCATGTCAAACTTAAAAAATCACACTGGGAAGTCTTCTTACTAGAATCAAGACAATTAATGGTAACATGACAATACCTTTTCATGTAACACTTTTTGTGCTTTGGAGACCTTTGATTCATTTCTAGAAACATTCCCAGCATCCACCATCACCCATTCATTAGAGGATGAAAGGAAAATTAGACATAGCTTCATCCTTAAGTAACTTATAAAGCAAGAAAGATAACCAATAGGTGTAAAGAAAGAGTGATCTAAGCCAGGGGGTGAGTTCTAACAGGGAACTACTTGTCTAACGCAAGTGCAGAAGGAGAAATTCTTTCTGTTGAAAAAGAAAAGCCAAAGATGTAGCAAGTGAAAGCCAGAACAGACAAGAATTCTAAGTGCAGAAAGGGGAATGCCACCCTGGCTGAGGAAGCAGCCAGAGCAAAGGCTCTGACAGGTGGGATATGGCATTTGGCTGAGAGGAAGTAAGGAGTACGTGGAAGAAATGGGTTTGAAGTGAGAGCTGAGGTAGGAAAGGCATAGACTGGAGGTATAGACTGGAGGGCTTGGGTGGGGCAGACTAAAGAGTTCAGACTTTATGGTGGAGGTAACGTGTTCAGTCCATGCTCCGAAAATCTTGGACCACTTCATCAGAAGGAGCTAAAGTGGCCGAGAGAGAAACGCCTGTCAGTCTCTTCTTGCCCCTGGAGATTCTCTGCTACACCTCCAAGCCAGGGTAGCCCGCTAAAAGACAAGTGAACATACCCCTCATTTTCAAAGGTGTTAGGGTTAACCTCAGATTTAAAGCCACAGTGAACTGAGCACACCCAGAAGCAGAAATGCCAGAGCAGCTTCTAGGCACTGCCCTGTGGTTCTCCAAACTCGGACATTCCAGAGAGGAAGCCTCCCCAACTTTGCCTCCCAGGAAGACCAGAAGGTCATTTCTGGACCCACAGTTTCGAAACAGTGCACAGCATGTGATTAGTAATAAAGCATCGAGAATTGAGCTGTTCAAACTCAGTCTCTAGACAGTTTTGCCGTGCTGCTCCTTCGAACAGCCGTGACAAAGTACCTCCAAGGGACCTCCAGTCCCCTCTGGTACCCCTCTTGGCAAAGAGTTTGGGACAGAAAAAAAGGGGAGAGCCACTGAGCATCCAAAGGGCAGGAGACACTTTTCTCAGTTACTTCAAGAACACGATACACTCCACCTCCCTGCCTGCATTCTCCTGCCACATTCTCTGAGACTGAATGGGCCACTTGTTCTGCTCTATCGTCTCTCCCTCTCTTCTGTCTGGCTTTCTCTCTCCCTCTGCTCTCCCTCCCTCCTCTCTCTCAGCATATGTTCCTTTCTCCTAGTGTGAAGTTTTACAGACTCTTTCAAGGTCTCTGAATCTCTGTCTCCATGTGTGTGTCTCTCTCCTGGCGTCTGCATCCCTCTTGCTTCTATCACTGTGTCTATGTCTCTGTCATCTATCTGCTAGTCTCTGTTTTGGAGGCTCTCTCTCTGTACTTTTGACCTGGTGTCCAGATGCTTCCATCAAAGTTTCTGTGCCTACATGTGTCTGCCCTTCTGTGTGTGTCTGCCTTCATGTCTGTGTCCCCACGCTGGCATGCCCATCCGTCCTCCTGTCGCTTGCTGGCTTCCCTCTCTCGGTATTTCTTTCTCCATCTCTCCAGCTCTCTGCCTCCATCCCTCTGCACCCCTGCTCTCCCGGCCTACATTTCGAAATTCACAGCAAGGAAATGCAGTGGTTCAGAAAGCTGGGATTGTGACAACCTGCTTCCATGGGGTGCCTGGTTGGAGCGGCGGGAGGGGCGCCTGGGGACAGCCCCCCGCGGGCGGGCGCAGGGACCCGGTCACCCACACTCGACTTCCAAGCCCCACGGGCGCTCCCCGCGGCTCTGCTCCCGACCCGGCGCAACCCCTGCCCACCCACCGCACTTCGCCCCGCATGCAGGAAAAGGCTTGTGCCCCAGCAGGAGTCGGCCGGAGAGTGCAAAGTTCTCACCGATGGTGAAGCTGTAGCCATCGATGCTGAAAGTGGCGCTCCGGCATTTCTTGAAGCCCTCCTTCCTGTTGCCAGCGTCGGTCATGGCTGTGCCGCTGAGTCCAGGGTCCCCCGCTGGCGAGCGCACCCTGGCCCACGCCCCACGCTCGGCCGCGCCCCCTCCCCGCGGCTGCGATCGAGCCTCCACCCAGGAGCTGAACTGAGCGCAGGCTGCAGCGGGACAGGACCGCAGAGGCAGCTGCTGCGCTGGGCGAGGTGCAGTCAGCAAGATCGCCGAGATCGCCGCTGCCCCATCTCCAGTGCCAAGTTGCAGGCGCGGGAGAGGAGCGGTGGCAGGAAACTGGGCGGGCGACGCGTGCCCGCGTGGGGCAGGTGGGTGGGTGCTGAAGCCTGCCTCTTCCACCTACTCCCCTGGGGGCGCGGAACCCAGCACCCGCTGGCACGTCTGTTTCCTAGCTCGGCTCTCCGGAGTCTGGGGGGTTTAGGGGCCCCAGGGGATGACTAGGTTTGGCATAGTGCTGCTTCTAGATGTTTTCTCTGGAGGACCGGAAAGCTCCCAAAAATCGCATCAACAGATGGAAAAGCAAACATCGAAACCGGTCAGCTGCCACTGAAGTTTACTCCAAACAAGGAAGTCGGGAAAGTCGCCACGCCCACTTCCTCCCAGCAGCTGTCCCCACAGCTAGCCTGGAGCCCCCACAATGTCACCTCTCAGCACGAAGTAGCCCATATGGGTGCACACAAAGCCTTTCACGCAGAGGCTTTAAGACGTGCAATTTTCAACCAGGTTTCAGTCCCTTCCAGTCCATTCCAAGTAGCAATTTGCTTTTGTCAAATAGGAGACTCCTGGAACAGACGGAGGAAGGGATTTCTCCAGTCCTGCAACTATCCCTCATGTTACTTGAAGAAAAACTGCAGCAGAAAGTGGCAGAGGTGGGGCATGAAAAGTTTCACTTTATGACACCAAGGCAGTCATTGATACTTTCATGTATCCTGAAATGAATGGGTTGCTCGAGGCTTATACAGGGGAAATCATCCCATCCAACCAGCAAGCAACTACTGAGGATTTACACGTGGTTAGTACAGTGTCAGGCTTGGGACTCACTGAAGACACCACACTTGAATCCTGCTCAGAATTCCACCCGGTGCAGCATGGAGAAAGGCCCTTATCCCCAATAGGACTGCATTAATCTAACCTCATTTGTTGTGATGAAATTTGACACAGTTAATAAACACTTGTCAAAACGAAGAGTCAGTGGTTCCTAATTGGTTCCAGTTGAGTTTAGAAAGTAATGGCCATATGAAGTGCTCAGAATCTAATTCAAATTAGAAATCCACCCCCCAAAAAGACACATATACGCATATATGCAATATTATACATGCACTTCAGGGGACCCAGAAAACCTTCAGATCCACTGAAACTCAGTGAATGTTTCTGGAATTGGAGCTTCTTCGGCTTACCATGTTTTTAGAGAACTGGGTATTTTTTATGTCAGATGTGGTTGGTGCTTCAGTCACAGATCCTGTCAGGGAAGACCTAGCGCCACATTTGCACTGTAGTGTGCTTAGGCCAATGGCAAGATTAATTAATGGGGCCCTCCCTGGTGGCGCAAGGGGTTGAACACTGCACTGTGGAGCTTCTGCAGCCGCTGCAATGTGAGTTCAACCCCCAGCCAGGGAGGGGACCCACATGGCTGCTCCCCTCAGCAGTGTATATCTGTCCATCTGCCTGTTCTGTTCTCCACTCTGTCTGGTGAATCCTCTCACCACCACCACCCCCCACCCTGCACCTCTGGCCTGTACCCCAGCTCTTGTATGCCTAAGTAAATAAAATTTTTAAAAAGATTAATTAATGGAAAAGTAGACGCGTGTGTCAGGGACTGCATTCACATAGAATGGCACATCTCAGCATAGGGGTCACGGGACTCTGAACCCTCAGGCACTCGAACTGTCCATGAAACTGGAACTGGTCACATTGTAAAGCTTGACAGGTACTACAGAGACAGAGACAGCTATATGACCTTGAGCAACACGTCAGTTCTCCTTGAATCTTGTATCCTCGGCTTACAATAAGGATTAAGGGAGAGGAAATGAGTGAAAGTCATGCAGTAGGCATTCAGTTACTGCAATCACCAGGTGACTCCCAAGTTTCATTATGTAGATGCTAGAAAATTCTTCTCCAACATATTAATATATTTTAGCTTTTGTTATCAGCATTAATTTTAATAAATGAAAAGAAATTTTATGTGTAAAAATGTTCCATGTGATATATTATATACAGTCATATTTTTAACATAACAGCTCCCAAAAGTTTCTGGTAATTCCCAATTCCCTGTACTTTTCCCACTTTCCAAGCCCTTCACAGAAACACATGCCTTCTTTTGTGTCATCATAAGTCCTGGAATGAAGAGCCTAAAAATCCGGAGTTTTAGTCTCCTGTAGTAAAAGTAAGAGATCATGAAAAAGATATCCTAATACAATGGAAATTTTTCCTTGAGTGAACGAAATTAAAAGTTGGTATTTAATCACTCTTAGCAGAAAAGCTTCTGAAATATAATGGATAAAAATAATAACAATGTGATCATTTATCTGTCCCCTAAAGAGTGGTAAAAATAACTTGCCTGAACAATTAGAACTGTTTTTAAAGTGCTGCTCCCCAGAATCATTCTCTCTCTCCCTGGTTTAGAGATTACACACCTACAGAACCACTAATGCTTTGCTTCAAATGCAGAGTTTCAAAGCAGTCTTCTGAGTGTGGGCTCTTACACCAAACCAAGTGAAGACGAAGCACACATTACATAAGCCAACAGAGAATGAATCCAACACTACGATCAAAAGAAGCATTACTTTTGCTTTTTGCTTTTACTTTCAGAAGCATTCCCTCAAGAATGCCTGTGAGAGAGGAAAACTAAACCAAGACAGTCAAACAGAAACATGGCTCCCCTGCTCCCGTTAGAGCAGGTCTCGGAAAACTAATATCCGAACATCAAATCCAGCTTGTCAGTTTGGGAAAATCTTCAAGCTAAGGATGGGTTTTATATTTTTTAAAATTTATTTACGCATACAAGAGCTGGGTCACAGGCCAGAGTCACAGGAGGTGAGAGGAGTCACCAGAGACAGGGTGGGGACCAGAACAGGGAGATCGACTGAAGCACACTGCTGAGGAGAACAGCAGGGAGGTAGGAGAGGTCTGCTGCGCCACGTGGGTCCCCTCCCTGGCCAGGGATCAAACTCTCACTGTTGTGCCACGGATGCTTCACAGTGTGGCGCTCAACCCACTGCACCACCAAGGAGGCTCAGTTTTTATATTTTTAAGTTATTGGGAAAAAAACTCAAAATGTGCATGGTGACACATTACAACGAGATGAAATTCAAATTGCCGTGTCCACAAATAAAGTTTTATTGGAAATAGTTCCATTCATTTATTTACATGTTGTGTATAACTGCTTTTAGACCATAAGGCAGAGTTGACTAGATGTACCCGAGACTACAAAGCCAAAAATATTTACTATCTGACCCTTCACAGAAAACACTTGTTGGTTGCTGGATGATAGGAAATATCTTACACCTCTCCAGGCTTAGACAACCTGTAGTTATATTTACTTTCAAATTTAAGTTTGGAAAAGATTGATTTTTTTTAACTGTTAGAATGGATTCTAATAATTAAGGCACAGCAACAAATATTTGAGGAAGAAAGGAAAGGGGAAATAACACGATGTATCAATAATTTGATCCAACCATTAGTCAATATTAATTTCTCCTAGCTACACCCCAAGAAAGTACAATAAGAACTAAACTCAATACCTAAATTGCTTCGTAGCTCATGGATCAAATAAAGTCCTTCAAAATATAACAACCATATATGGAAAAACTTAGAATAATTTAAATCTGAGGCTATTCCTCTGACTAAAAATATTTTTTAAAAAATTAAATGTGACAGGCTAGTTCTTTGATTCAGGGCTAATACCATGCATATCCTTTGTTATACTGGAAGGGCTGGTAACTGTTTCTATAGAAGGCATGTCAACAGCAAGTACTTCTTGCACAGGTTTCTGGCCATCTACACTCTATGTAGTGCATGTCATCAGAATGACAACTTTCTGAGCAAATAACATTTTTTCCATACCAAAGAGAAGACAGTGCTCAGCACTTCATTAGCGTACTTCAACCTTTCTGAGGTTGAACGTCAAGTCCATTTGGAATTCCCCCAGCAGCCAATGGCTCAAGAACTGTAAGTTCAAGCTGTGCACACCCCTCATGGACACCCATCGGGCCCCAATCTCTGGGAAGGGCACCCTCACATACTCATGATTGGAGCAATGGTTGTAGGTGATGAGGCTGAACAGCAACCTGTTCCTATGTCTGGAGTTGGTGGGATCCTGACAAGGTTACTGCATATCTTTGCAGGGAAGAGGAATCGTGAGAAGGTTGGAGAAAGTTCCAGTACATTCCAAGCCTAGATCAAGTCAATATCTAATAAGGAGCTATGCTCACATTTCATGCTGTGCCTTATCCTATATCCCCTTTTCTGAGACACACGGCATGAAGAGGTTCTGTTGCATGCAGCCAAGGACACTAATTAATCTAGCAACTAATCTAGCAACTAATCTATCTACCTCCCTTCCAGGAGGTACATTGAGGAGGAAGAAATGAGCAAAGAAGGGGAGGAATTAAACTAGTATAACTGAGTATGAGGCATTGTGCTAACTAAGAAGTAGCCCCTGGCTTGAGGACTCTATAGAAATAAGTCCCAGAACAATCTCTGGAGCAAGGGTTCACATTAGACAGGACTCCTGGAAAGTCTACGGATGCAATTCCCCTTTAGCTGCTGCTAGCATCCTGCTCTGTCTCCTTTTACATCTATCTGATTGCTTCCCTGGAGCCCATTCTTTGTTTCTCGTATTAATTAGGCCCAGAGATGGCGGCGACAATCTAAATAAACAGGGAGAATAAAAAGCAAAGTGTCTCCAACTTGAAGGCCCAAATAGGTAACAAAAAACACATAGAAGGCCCTGATGGAGATCACAGAATTCTACTGGCACAATGAAGCAATTTTTCTTTGTGATACGGATGGCCTCCTATCTTTTCCTCAACTTTTTCCTATGTTTACATATTATGCATGTATCCGTGAAGGTGATTATTTTTAGTAGCTGCCTTTAGTATCTCAAAAAATTCTTCAATGTCTCAAAAAATATTAGCTGAGGGATTCCCAGACTAACGCGCTCCTCAAAACATTAGGTAGCAAATTAGAATAAATTAGTTTTCTTTTTCTGCACTTGAATTTGGGGAGCATTTTCCAATCGCCTTTGCAGTCTGAGATTTTGAGAACTGGAGACACTCTGGAGGGGAGGAGGAGGGTTGGGAGACATCAAAATGACTCTCCTGAATTTCTTTTTCAACACCCAGAATATCTAGCCTGGAGTATTCTTCCCGTTTCTGTCTAGGTAGTTTACTGAGAGAGCTTGTCCTCATCTCAAGCCTCTGCTGACATCGTGGGTGTTCCAGAAAGTATTTCCTGCCTGTCGTTCCTGGATGAAGGAGACCACTGCACTTGAAGGCTTCCTGCATCTCCACCCTAGAACCAACCACTGTACGCACGAGGCTTGTTGGCACGCTGGTCTCCCCACAGGAAATGAGCTGCTGGTCACAGGGAGGGGTGGCCCCCTGTGACCCCAACCCAGCACAACGCCTAGCAGAGAGTAGGCCTCACGAAAACATCTGATGAACTGAAGAGTGAGCATGAATGAAAAATGCAACACTGTCTGAGCAGGAGGTGATGTGACGGGCGGGAGGTGTCACTAGCCCATCTGTCACTGCACTGCCCTCTGTCTTCCTCAACGAAGAGCTTCTAGCCAGTTCAAAAGACAACTTCATACCGAAAGTTTCGATTTTTAAACTAATAAAAAAGACAAAGCTTTTCTAATTGTTGGCTGTGTGACCTTGGATGAGTTGCTTAGACTCCAAATCTCAGGGGATTTTTTTTTTTTCCTTTCTAAAATGGAGATGTAGGGGCTTCCCTGGTGATGCAGTGGGTTAAGCAACGCATTATGAAGCAAACCGCAGCTTCTGCAGCACGAGTTTGATCCCTGCTGCCGGCCAGGGAGGTGACCCACATGGTATGGCAGACCTCTCCTGCCTCGCCTGCTGCTGCTCTCAGCAGTGTGTTTCAGTCCATCTGCCTGTTCTGCTCCCCACTCTGTCTCTGGTGACTGCTCCCACCCCCTACACCTCTGGACTGTACCCCAGTGCTTGTATGCATAAATAAATAAATCTTAAAAAATTATTAATTAAAAAATAAAATGGAGATGTAACACCTATCTCAAAGGGGATATGTGGGTGATAATAAGATAATTTGTGTTCAACATTTATCCTGCGTCTGACCCATAGTAAATGTTCAATGCATTGAACTTCCCATAAATGCAGAGAGCTTGAGGTAACCCAACTCGGAGGCAAGAAGAGCAAGCACAGAGCTCACGCATCTCAGACCCAAGACACTGGCGTCGCACCCTGAGACCGGTGCAGGTTCCAGGCCTCACACCGCAACTGAGCTGTGGCCTCCTGAGAGCTGAAGGGCCTGGTTCGGGGCCTCCGCAGGACACGCTGAGTTACTCCACCACCCCCAGCCTCCATCACCCTCGCCATTCCAGGGCTCTGTCGGCGGAACGTCACCATGTTGAAAGGACCCTCCAGTCCACTTAATCATAGTCCCGCTCTCCTCGGCCCAGTGCCATTTGAGCCTGGGCCTGTGGTGCATTGGGCAGAAGTCTTCTTCCCGGCACTCGGGGCTCACTTGCTCCTCGCTCCCTCTTGGCTCTCTGGCCAATTCCTTTACTGGTGGTGTTAACCTCTTATTTTCTATTTATTTGTTTGTTTGTTTATTGATTGCTCTCTTTTTCTTGCAAACTTTGCTTGCTTTCCTAGGTGTAGTCCACTTAGGAGTTCCACCACCAATTCACCTGTGCACCGTCACCACAGTCCCTTGTGCTCCTCTCATCCCCACCCTGATCCCAACCCATCCTCTTCCCTCCCTAGTGTCTCTGGTTGCTGCTGTCTGTTCATTCTTGTTTTGTTTAGTTGTGGTTTTGTCGTTGTTGTTGATTTCATTGTTATTTTTCTTTTCTTGTTCCCTATATCCCTCCTAGGAATGAGACCATCCGGTGTTTTTCTTTTTCCTTCTGGCTTATTTCACTGAGCATCATCCCTCCAAGCTCCATCCATGTTTCTATGAATGCCTCTATGTTTTTTGATTGCTGAATACTATTCCACTGTGTATATGGACTACCTTCTCTTGATCCAGTCATCGATTGCTGGGCATTTGTAACCTCTCATTTTCTCACTGCCTTTTCTCTCCCCCAAGCAATCCTCTTCATCTTGCTAAGTCTGCTAGTGGCTCTCAAGCTGGGTTTCCAGCCCAGATAGCAACCCAAAGAGCAACAAGGGAGCGCCTCTTTCTTCATAAGGTGCATTCAGCACCTCAACATCCAATCAACCAAATCTGAAGTCTTCATTTTCCCATTTCTCCTCCAGAGTTCCTTTGGGGTGTTGGGAGGGGTTAGTGCTACACCCTGTCCCCCTTCCAGGTCAGGCACACCTTTGCCATCCTCTTTGCCATTATCCCTAGAGAAGGAGAAGCTGCAGTGGAACTCCATGGCATTGCTCAGCCACGCTCGCTGGGGTGAGGGTCGCTCCTGGACAGAGCCCATGGGCACCTCTATACAGATTAGAAAGGGGTGCCCATCTCCCAGGCAAAGCGCCAGGACAAACCAGAGCTTGGGGAGTGGAACAGGGACTGAGTATTGCTCTCACGTGGCCCCTCACAGTCAGGCATTTTGGGGATCCCTTGCCATCATACTTTCAGAATATCATCAAGACCATGCTCTTTCATTCAGGGTCACAAAGTTAAAGATTGAATTGCTTTTATGCAAGAAACAGTAAAACCTCACTTTTACCCTCCAATAGTTCCATCTCTTTAAATAGTCCTCCCAAACCCTCCATCATCCGATCAGAACCTATAGGTCATTACTGGCCACTCTGTCTCATTCCTCTAAACAGCGCTCAGTCCCGCGGGAAGTTACCCAAATGCCTGGCATCTGCCCATTCCCCTCCAAGCTCTCCCCTCCTGGCTGTCCAGACTATACTGTCTCACATCAGTGTCACTAGTCTCCAGCTCCCTAATTTGCTTACATTCTCGCTCCAAGCAAGTACCAAGTGAACCTCCAACAATGTGGCAAACAGTACTGTTTGCCAAAAAAGAAAAGTCAAATTAGAGGTAGTGGTCCCTCTGTCTGCAGCACAGCCTTTCCGTCCTCCTCTTTACATGAATACATCTGGCAATTTTAACAAGAGAAGCTTGCATTTGACAAGGTTTCCCAAGATGCAAGCAGGTATTTAAGCTCAATCTGCCCACACCCCCCCCCAAGGCATGCTACTTCCTATCCGTCACTGTCATTGTGTCTCAGCATCTACAGTGACCACCAGCTTCCTGCTGTTCAGTTCTACACAAAACCAGCCTCGCAGACTCAAGACTTTAATGCGGCCCTGACAGCTATGGCAGGGGTGGGGATCTTGGGCTCCAGAACTCTGGGATTCCCCTGGCCAGAGCGGGGGAGGGGACGCAGGCAGTGTGGCAATCCCAGCTGGCAATCCTTCCATTTTGCCCCAGAAAAAGAAATCACAGCTATCTTGGAAAATGGTGCATTTGAACCATAGTTCCTAATGATTTCAACTGCCTCTGACCTCTAGATGGGATGCCCTAGGCTACCTGTGGGCGAGCCAAGTGCACACCCCACTCATGGTAAAGGCACAGATGCTGCTGGAACTTTCTGCTGGGGTCTCAGCCCCACAGCGTGCTGAAGTCACCCGCAGCTAGTAACTTACATACGGAGCAGAGTCGACAGAATAGATTCTGACTCACAGATCTGGGGTAGGGGCTGGAGGGGGGAATCTAAGTATCAGGGTTTTGTGTAACTTTTGTGCACACACAGAGAAAGATGTCTTTCTCTCTCCTTCTTCTTCTACTAAAGGATCCACCAATCCTATCAGGTTAGGATCCTACCCTATGACCTCATTTAACTTTCACTGCCTCCTCAAGGTCCTAGCTACAAATAGTCACAGTAAATAGTCACAGTGGGAACTAGGGCTTCAACATCAGAAGTGGGTGGGGGATGCATATAATTCGATCCAAGGCAGGCACAGTATTTATTTATACAGGACACTGACTTCTATTAATATGATCCTATGAGAGGAAGAACTGCCATGCAGGTCAGACCTTATAAAACATCACTGTTAGCATTGGCATTTTTTTTTATATTTATTTATGCACACAAGAGCTGGGGTACAGGCAAGAGGTGTGAAGGGTAAGAGATTTCACCAGAGACAGAGTGGGAAGCAGAACAGGCAGATGGACTGAAACACACTGCTGAGGGGAGCAGCGGGCAAAAGCAAGAGAGGTTTGCTGCGCCATGTGGGTCACTCCCCAGCTGGGGCTTGAACTCACACTGCTGTGGCTGCAGATTGCAGCACAGCGCTGTGCCCTAACCCCTTGAGCCACCAGGGAGGTTCAGCATTGGTATATTTTAAAGCTAACCTAGATTCTAGTGAGAAGCCAGGGACGGTGACCACTGCTGGCTTGCAGCATGTACCCCAAACACCCTGGTCTGCTCCCAGCCTGTTTTCAGCATCAAGTTTCTCTGTGGATTCTGAGTCAAGGCCACGTCTTCCTGTGACAAACCCCACCACGTGCCATTGGCAACGCATTTGACTTCCCTGCTTGAGTCCTGATTTTCTCTCAGAAACTTGGCTTAGATATACCCTATCAACTCTTCTCACTTCAGACTTCCCTGAGCTGCTGCTCACGTCGTGTGTTCTAGAGAGCAAAAGGGGGAAAAAAACAAACAACCCAACAAATATTTATTGAATACGTGCCATGTGCCAAATCCTGTATTAATTTGCACAGCTAACATCTATGAGAGACACCCAAAGTCTCAGTGTCCTGACACCCCAATAAAGGCTTTGTTCTTGCTTCTTACAAGGCACAATATAGACTGGGAGTGGCAAGGAGAGAGAGCTGCTGAGTCTTGTCCTGTGAAGTTAAAGAGGGATCAAGTTCCTTACATCTGGAAACTCCCCAACACCTCAATCCCCACAATTCTCCACTAGAGGCCTCACATTCAGATAGCGGATGAAAGAAGAGAAGAAAGATGGACAATGAAAGAGGATTTTAGGGAGCGGGCAGCCTAGAGAAATACTTATTCCTTCTCCCATGCCATTAGTCAGAAATCCGTACGAATCTATGACCCTACCAAACTGAAAAGAGGTGTGGGGAGGGAGGTCTGGGAAATGAAATTAGGAAAGAAATGAGGGTTTGGTACACACGGGTCCTTTGAAACCATAGCCTCTCTACTATTTTGACCCAATTTGACCTCCAACTCAACAGGTGCAGGCACCGTTTACACCTGTGTGCCAAAAACTAAGGTCAAAATCTGCCATCAAATCAGAGTGGTAACCTTTTAATCTTAGATCCGCACTCACTTGAGCCAACATCTATGTCCACAGCCATGATATATATTAAAACTTGGCCGCAGAAAGAATATCTCTGTTTCATCTGGTCTGTGACTGGTTATCAGTTATCACTTACAGAATGTTTAAGAGTATAAGCAATTTTAATAATACGTTATAGCTCTAGAGCTTCAGAAAGAAAGCTAAAAATATCATTCATTTAGTGGTTGAAAATTGCATCATCTTGTGACATACGATTTTCTTTCTTTCCTTTAGGGGAAAACAGAACTATACAGAAATACAAAAATGCCAGTATGTTCAGGGGCAAAGGGAATAGCAGAGAGAAATTCAGTGAATAATCATTAGCAGACCAGCAACATTTGCCACATCAGAGATGCTTCATGTGGAGCTGGGGAACAGGGAGCAGAATAAATACAGCGCATCCAAGGTTACGACTTACACAGCGCCAGGTCCCAGATGGGTAACCCATTACAGACAGATAAGCACCCCTGGACCTGCAGAGGGGAAGGCGCCAGGTTGCCTAAGGGCCTCCCGGGGTCAGGCCACCATGTGCCAGGCTCTGTGCTCAACATTTGGCACATGCCTATCATGCCATGCCCCCCACTAACAAACTGTGGAACTGGGAAGTTAAAATGTTTGAGTGTGGGTCTGAAATCCCTGGGGAAGGTGACTATTCTCAGTGGCAACCTTGGAAACAGAATCATCATCAAGAACACCGAGGGCAGTAGAAGCACAGAGCGGACAGGAAGCCCAAAAGGGAATTTTGGACACAGATTGGATCCGACTCTTTATGAAAATGACTTGTCATGGAGAAAACCCTCCACCAAGTGTTCCCTGGCAACTAAACTCATCTAGGACTTTCTTCCAGCTCAGTGATTGGTTTGCCTCAAACAAGGTTCCTTGTTACCAGCACACAAGCACCACAGAGATACACACCGCTAGCTGTACACACACACTCCATGCACACGTGTTCCGGATGTAGCTTCTGCTCTGGATGACAATGATGAAGGATGCTGGGGTTCGGGAAATGTCAGGACAACACAGTGAGAATTAAGACAAACTACATTCAAGAAAAAAAAGGAAGCAGCTACAAAGTAGGATACAATAGGACTAGCAGAAAGGAAAAATGCGCTTCCAAAAGACAGAAAAGAAACACACCAGGGGCCTCCCAGGTGGCGTAGAGGGTTGAGTGCTGCACTGTGAAGCATCCGTGGCAGTCGATCCCCGGCCAGGGAGGGGACCCCCAGGGCGCAGCAGACCTCTCCTGTCTCGCCCGCTGCTCCCCTCAGCAGTGTATTTCAATCCATCTGCCTGTTCTGCTCCCCACTCTGTCTCTGGTGAATCCTCTCACCTCCCGCAACCCTGGCCTGTACCCCAGCTCTTGTATGCATAAATAAATAAATCTTTCCAAAAAAGAAAGAAAAGAAAAGAAACACACCAAAATGCTAACAGTGGTTCCATCTAAGTGCTAGGGTCCTTGGGACTGGTTTTCCCGAGTCTGTGAGTTCACTGTCCCTGTGGACAGAGGCCGGCACAAGGCGGCACACCGTAGCAGCCTCCCTCCCTCCCACGCACACTGGTGCAATGTAGTTTCTTCCTTCGTGTGTGTCCTCAAATTTTCTGTGCTTACAATGAGGAGAAAAGGAAAAGAAACATTTTTAAAGCTGTTGTTAGAACCGACATAGGCATCTATATTATTTCCTGTATTTTTCATGTTTGAAACATTTTATAATTTAAAATGTATGTTAAAGTAACTTATCCTGAACCAGATCAAGCACACATCTCCTGTAGACTGTAAGCTTCATGGGGCTGTGTCTGTTTTGTTCATTGATATATATATTTTTTTAAGGTTTATTTATTTATGCACACAAGAGTTGGGGTATAGGCCAGAGGTGTGGGAGGTGAGAGGAGTCACCAGAGACAGAGCCGGGAGCAGAACAGGCAGATCGACTGAAATACGCTGCTGAGGGGAGCAGTGGGAGGCAGGAGAGGTCTGCTGCGCCATGTGGGTCCCCTCCCTGGCCGGGGATCGAACTTGTGCTGCTGTGCTGCGGATGCTTCACAGTGTGGCGCTCAACCCGCTGCACCACAAGGGTCTTAACACCTAGACTGATGCCTCATACAGAGTCAGCAATTAATAAATACCTGTGCAATGAATATGTGACTTTTCTCTTTCTGTCAGCAACTACAAGAAGGAATTTGGGAATTATCAAGATGGTCTGATAAGGGATGTGATCCAACTATTCTCCATGGGTCAAGGTAAATGGTTCATCCTTCCACTGAGTAAAGAAGTCATATTCGCTAACCTAGATTCTCTTGCTGCCACTTTTTGGATGAGATTTTGTTCTTCCATCATATCAGGATCTGGTGAAAAGCCCAGTACCACATCACCAGCAACGTGCTCCTTCATATCATGGTGCTTTATAAAATATTAGGCAGGCTTCCCTGGTGGTGCAGCTGGCTGAGCACCGCACTGTGAAGCATCCGCCACACAGCAGCGCAAGTTCAATCCCCGTCCAGGGAGGGGACCCACATGGCACCACAGACCTCTCCTGCCTCTCCTGCTGCTCCTCTCAACAGTGTGTTTCACTGGATCTGCCTGTTCTGCTCCCCACTCCGCCTCTGGTGAGTCCTTTCACCTCCCACAGCTCTGGCCTGTACCCCAGCTCTTGTGTGCATAAATAAATAATATCTTTTTTAAAAATAAAATATTAGGCGTTTTCACCATACAAGGCCAGCTGATGCTAATCGAGTACAGACATGTGCAACTGAAATTCTAAATTGTGATCATGAATTATAAAAGTCTTCTTGAGTGGAAAAGCACAGTCTCTACATTGACAAGATGACTGAAACCTCAGGATCACAAGCAAATCTTCCCAGATGTTGATTACACTGCTGCCCCAAAACTACCAGAGAATCAGACAGTCGGTATTATCATGATAAAAGAAGCAGTTAGAGTTGGCAGTACGTGGGTGTATTAATGATTTAATGCTGAGATGCTTTTGTCAGGTATTTAAGTTACCAAAAAGCATTTTTTTTCATTGTGAGAATTTTTTGTACATACGTTTGGCAGCTAAATTTTTAACAAAATACCTCTCAAGTCGACAATGGGCATGTGTGAGATTAAGAGGCGATTCAGTTTCCTCTTTTCCCATGAGCTGCCTGTGAGCTTATTTCATTCTCCCTTGGCTTTGAAGATAATCCCCCAAACCACAAGGCATCCTTTCTGCCACCAGGCTCCACTCAGCAAATGGTTATGGGATTGACTCAAAATGTAAGACAACTGCAGCAAATCACAAGGAAAATCGAACAGTTGCAGGACGCTAGAAAGACAGGAGCAGATGCTGGAAATAATAAGTGGGATAAGGTTAAAGCGAGGTGTTCATTCAGTAATTAAATGGAAAGAAGGGAGAGGACTGTCAATGGATCTTTCTAGTAGCTTTCTTCATTTGCAACTCACATTCGTCCAGGTCCTCACTAAAGTCCAGCTACCACCCAGACACTTTCACCTACACAACGGCCTTCAGCCATCTTAACAATCCCCATTTCACATGTGAAGAAACTGAGGCCAGTCACAGCAAGTGCACGTGAGGTCTGGTGAGCACCAGTCTGACGCCCTCGGCTCTCCCCACCAGGCTTGGCGCCCTCCCTTTGTCTTCTGAGAGGAAGAAAAGTTCCACACATTTTCTGGTGGCCTCCTGCCCACTCTTACTTTTTTTCAACCTCTTACCTTTAAATGAAGTGCAGAGACATAAGTAAGCAGGGAGGAGACAGGTGCTAAGTCAGCCCATGGGGGAGACCCTATTCCCTTTCTTCTCCCCCATCTGGAACACAACTATATCCTAGGCTTTACTGCCCTTAGCCAGCCCTCTCACACGCCCTTCCTCCCGTGTATCTTGGGTGCTTGGCTCCCATCCCCAACATTGGCAAAGACCCCCAATCTGGCCAGCTTCAGCGTCCTGCTATACAGATAGAAACAAGAAGACTCCAAGCTCCACAAGCAAGACTCACCCCGAAGCAGCTGCCCTCAGGGACCTTAAACCATTTCCCTCATGCCCAGATGGACCCTCCAGGCCTCTCAACAGAGACTCTCCTTGTAACTCTTATCTCCAGGAAAGGGAGAAGTTCCAGAATCCCATTTCTGCCCTAAGTGGGTGGAGCTGAGCAGGGATAAGAAGATGTTAGAGAGAGGAGAGAAGAGCACAGGAGGAAGGGAGGAAGAAGGAAGCAGGATGGAGAGCAGCAAGGAGACCTGGAGGAGGCACGTGGAGCAGAGCGACATGTGAAGAAACTGTGCTTGCTTCTTGGTCTTGGACTGCTTGGAACAGATGTGGGTGAGAGGCCCGTGGGGAGGTTAACAATGGCAGCTTTCACCTTGATTTTGATTTTGCTCTTTTCCTCCCAGATTTGTCTGACTCTTTCTAACCCTTTTCTATGGGTCTCCATTGAAAGGTCTAAAGGTAGACTGTGGCAGGCTTTTGGGCCTTGCTTTGGGCCAATCCTATTTGGCTGGACTTTTACCCTCAAGGAGATGGGTAACTTTGGATGCTTAACTTAGTAACTATGTTCTTTGTCCTTTCTGTATTGTACCCTAAATGTATTAAAGTTCCTTTCCATTAAAGGTCTTATATGTTTGTCTTAATGCGGCAGATGGCAGAACCCATTCAGAGAGGGCAGGTTTGGGGGTTCTGGGGTGCCCCTCTCCCTGCCCTGTAACATCCTGAGAAGGTGACAGGAAGATATAGTCACTCCAAAGGATGGTAGCGGGGGGAAAGGGAGGAGAAAACTCCCCAAGAGTACCAAAGGCCCAGCCCCCACGCTCTGCAGCACCCGCGGGTGGACTACAAAGGGGCCGGGCTCAGGGCCATCCCTGCCTCTGGCAGCTCACAGTAGCGATGGGCCCCCACGATGAACAGATGGGGCCTTGCAGCAGGGCTTGCCCAGAGGGCTGTGTGGGAGGGGGCAGTCCAGCATGAGGGGCATGAGTCCAGCCCACAGCTTCCTGTGAGAGATAACACTTCACGAGTCCTTTTTTTTTTCTTTTTGAGGTAATAGTGATAAAAAGCGTGAGCAAAAGTAATGGTTTGTGGGTTTTTTTTTATCATTGCTAGTGTGTGTTCACCCAACCACACTCACGTCACTGTTTTCCTGCTCGTTGTCATAGTAACCTGGTGGTGGTGGTGGTAAAACGTCACCATGACAAGGAAAATCCCCACACTGGACCTCCCAGAATCGAACCCTGGTGCCGCTCGTATTGGGTGGATGGACACTGCCTCATGTCCTCAGAGCTAACCACAGTGCCTCATCTGGCAGCTGTGAGGACTGAACGACTTAACGGCCTGTGTCTGGTATGGAACCACCCAAAAAATAGCAGCTGCTGCCCTGTCGTTGTGGTTCTGCTCGGACGCTGTTGTGCACTTCAGTGCACTTGTGCACGATGCCTCACTCACAGAGTGACTGTGAGGGTGGGAGGTCACAGGTGGAAGGACAGGGTGATAGAGGAACAGCCAGCCCTAACCAGCTAACTGTACTTCTGGAAGCAGAAGTTCTGACGCCCGTGTTATTTCCAGTGCTTCCAATACTTTACAAAGTTGTCTTAAAACCCTGAGCTCTTTGGCCTCCCTGTTGGCGCAAGGGGTTGAGCACTGCACTGTGAGGCTCCCACAGCTACTGCAGCACGAGTTTGACCCCCGGCCTGGCCAGGGAGGGGTCCCACATGGCACAGCAGACCTCTCCTGCCTCGCCTGCTGCTCCCCTCAGCAGTGTGTTTCAGTCAGTTTGCCTGTTCTGTCCCCACTCTGTCTCTGGGGGATCCTCTTCCCTCCTTATCCCCTGGCCTGTACCCCAACTCGTGTATGCATAAATAAATAAAATTTTTAAACAAAAAAAGAAACCCTGAACTCTTAAGAGACAGTTCCTTTAAAACCTCATTGACTTTAGTGCTACTTTTCAAGCACGCAGGTGAGGACCCATGCTCAGGCCAACCCTCTTCATATCCGGGGTTGCCCTGTAACATGAGGAGTGAAATGGCACTGGCAGATGACAATATTCCGCACCCGGGTTAAACTTGAGGCTACTAGGAATCCAAGCCACTTCTTCCGTGACAAAATCCCTCCATAATCCAAAAGGCTCACAAGGTCCTTCTGGACACAACCCACAGTTCTATGGACCTCACTTCGAAAAACATAGGTGGGCCTCCCGGGCCGCAAGGGGCTGAGCCCTGCTCTGTGGTGCTTCTGCAGCTACCACAGCATGAGTTCGATCCCCGGCCAGGGAGGGGGCCCACATGGTGCAGCAGACCTCTCCTGCTTCAACCGCTGCTCCCCTCAGCAGTGTGTCTCAGTGGATCTACCTGTTCTGCTCCCCACTCTGTCTCTGGTGGATCCTCTCATCCCCCACACCTCTGGCCTGTATCCCAGCTCTCGTGTGCATAAATAAATCTCGTGTGCATAAAAAAAAATAAAATCTTTTAAAAATTAAAAATGCAGGCTTTATTTCCCCACTGCCACCCCCAGGACACGCTCCCCACGGTTATGCCCACAGCCAGTCCCGCTGGAGAGTGACTGTGGAGCGGAGGGCAGGTACCCTAGGACTCCACGTCGTGAGGCTGTCACTCAACAGAAAGGTAACAGGAGCCGGAGAGGGGAATGCCGGCGACCCAGAAGAGCACAAGCAATATTCAAGCAGAGAATTTTCCCACACACCTTCTCTTCTCACCAAGACATAAGGACATCCCCTCTCCCCCCACTTTCCTGGTTGAAGTGACCAGGGTCGAAAGGCAGTGAGTGCAGGAGCAAAGGCGAGAACTCCTGAAATGACCAGCCTTGAGGGCAGCTGTTTCCCCACAAGGCACAGCGCGAGATCCCTGCAGCAAGACCTCCCGTTTGCTCCTGGTCCCTGCAGCCAGCGCAGCGCTGCTCCTTTGGAACAAGAAAGGCTTGGGAAACTCCGGAAAGAGGTCACGTGCCCGGCACCCAGGACGTGGCCTGAAGTTTGGGAAAGCAAGACTCAAATCTCAGCTCCACAGGAGCTGAAAAGAAAAGCCTTAGCACCGGAGTCTTGGGTTTCCCATCATTTAATGGAGCTTTACTAGTGCTGCAGCTCTGTGCTCGCTGAAGTCCTCGCCAGAGCAGTGGAAAGGCGAGTGCTGCAGGATTTTGAACCAAGTCAGTCTCAGGTGACTTTGGACCACAGGGCTTACCTTGTTCGCTGGCGTCCTTGGCTTTCTCCAAGGTTCCCCCTGGGTCTTGCCACTCCTCCGCGGGTGCTCGCCTCCTGGCTCCTGCCTCTGTCAGCAAAGGAAAGAAACATGCCGTCAGGCGTGTAAGCTACACAGAGGGCAGCCCAGGACCTCTGTCATGGCGGATTCAGCTGGCAGGCGGGGTCTCTGTCCAATGTGCCCACTGCACCCCTCTGTGCTGCCCGTGCCAGGCACCCTCGTGGCTGGACGACTCCCCTGCTCACCTCTACTCTTTAAACTTGGCGTTCCTAAAGGTTCTATTACAGCCCCTTTTCTCACTTTGCACGTGAAGGCGCCCCAGGTGTGCTGCTAACAACTATCTCTGCAGCCAGCACACGCAGAGACAGCACTGCGCAGCGGGCCAGCCGTCACTGCAGAGACCAGCTGAGGAAGCCGGCACCTTCCTGCAGTGACCCTGGACCTGACCTAGCCCACATCCTGAGAGTCAAGGTGAGAGGAGGAAGGAATGGGAAAGCACACCCAACTCTGCTACGCAATGCCTTTGGCCACCATGCTGTGGGCAGTTATAATGACTCCTATTTTTCAAGTGGAAAAACAAACTCAGAAAGGTTAAGTAACATGCCATCACAGAGCTGGTAAGAGGAAGAGTGAGGCTTTGAATACAGATCTTTAGCAGATCCAGTGCGCTCTTCGGCGTCACGAAGACCCCTCTGGGTATGAAGGCTGAAAAGTTCAGAAGTTAATTCCAGAATGATACTACTCAGCAATCCAAAAAGATAAACTAGAGTCATCTGTAGAAACATGGATGGAGCTAGAAGGGATGATGCGCAGCGAAATAAGTCAGAAGGCAAAAGAAAAATATTGGATGGTTTTACGCCTAGGAGGAATATAAGGGAACCAAATAAGGGACCAAGGAAAGGAACAATAAAAATAAAAAAAAAAACACAATAAAAACAAAAAGACAAGGACAAATCAGAAACCCTTTGTGTCGGGGGGAAAGGACTGGGATGAGGCAGGAAGAGCACAAGGGATGAGGTGACGGTGCCCTGGTGAAATGGTGGTGGGAACTCCACGGGGACCACAATTGATGTCAAATATATATAAATAAAGAAAAAAATTTTAAGTTAATTCCAGAATGAGAATGCTCCTGTAGGAATTTTTTTAAAGATGGTGTTTAGTTACATCTATTTTATGTTAACTGAAAATATTTTCTCTCATTTCATATAATTTTATGCCTTCTGAGCATCAATAAGTAAAGCTCATTACACATTTTACTATCCCAGAGCCCAGAACAAATAGGGTAAGTAAAAGATCTCCCAGAATGCAAGACTTTGCTGATGACAATCAGCCATACTGGGGACGAGGTTGAGGGGCCTTTAGGCCAATTCAGTGACTGTTAATTGGCCAAACAGCTATTCTTCAACCTACTGACAGATGATTGATTGATCAAACCTTTACTTGTAGTAACATATGGTGACGTTTACAAAGATTTGGATTTCATCCAAACCACCCAATGGATACTGTATTTCTAGAATGACAACTGTTTGCCTGTTTTGAATTTCAAGTATCATGTTTGTCACAAATATCAAATATTTTATAAGAACAGAATAGGCTTTTCTCATCTAGTGCATTTTCATCCCTTTTTTCTATTGTTGTTGGTTGGTGGATTCACCTTCTGGGTGAAAAAGAAAAACGGTGGGGTTGAAGTAACAAGCATAGAATTGTGACCATTGTCACATTTGCATCCACACGGCCCCATGGGCAGCAGGCATTTGTACGCCTGCACACACTCACCCACACACACTTATTCTAAAATAAGTTTCCTTGAATGTTAATGTTCATATATCCATGTCAATTAAATGTGACAGAGTCCTGATTCAAACTCAGATCTAACTTGCCCCAGTAACACTTGGTGGGGAGGGAAGTGGGGGAGGGTTGAGGGCAGACGGGAGCACGGGGGACCAAGGTGATGGAGCACTGGTGATGGGGCATACACGGGGATTACAACTGATGTTGAATATACATAAATTTAAAAATTTTTTTTTAAAAAATAGGGCCTCCCTGTTGGCACAATGGATTAAGCAACGCACTGTGAAGCAAACCACAGCCACTGCAGCACAAGTTTGATCCCTGCTGCTGGCCAGGGAGGGGACCCACATGGTGCGGCAGACCTCTCCTGCTGTGCCCGCTGCTCCCCTCAGCAGTGGATTTCAGTCCATCTGCCTGTTCTGCTCCCCGCTCTGTCTGTGGTGAATCCTCTCACCCCCACACCTCTGGCCTGTACCCCAGTGCTTGTATGCATAAATAAACAAATGTTAAAAAAAAATAACTTTCCTCAGTAGCCAGGAACTTGGGAGCAGAGAGAAAGCTACAGACAAACTTCGCAGTCCTGTTCTAACCCCTCTCTAGTCCCCATCTCTCGTTCTGATCTGCTATGACCAGCCAAAGAAGAACTGCTCAAAGAGAAAGGAATAAAAACCTTGGAGAAAAAATGAAAAATTAAAAACAAACAAAAAATCTTGGAGTGTATTACAGCAACTTTAGTCACTGCTAGAGGTCCTTAAAACAAACACACACACACATTAACATCCTTCCTCCCTTTTGTAGAAACGGCCTCTCTTGCAGCAGTCTGGGGCAAAGCCATGCATTATCAGTTTGGCTCTGATTTACCGAAAGTCAGCACAGGTTCACTCCAAAAGGAAAACTAATTCACATAAGGATATGAGAGAGGACAGAACGGTGGGGTGGCAACCTTTAATCAAACGACTTTGGGAGGGCTCTGGAAATGTCAGCATGTTCATTTTTCCAGCATGCTCATCTGTGACTTCTTCCAGCTTTCTCTCCGAGGCAATAGTTAGAATCTATTGTGTTCCTAAAGGGAAACACTGGTAATGCATCAGCAGACACTGGAGAAGAGAGACATGGCGTTTTGATAATAGGTCTGCTACGAACTTGAGATAAAACCAGCTTCATGCTGAAGCAAACTACAGCCTCTGCAGCACCAGTTCGATCCCTGCCTCCGGCCAGGGAGGGGACCCACATGGTGCAGCAGACCTCTCCTGCCTCGCCCACTGCTGCCCTCAGCAGTGTGTTTCAGTCAGTCTGCCTGTTCTGCTCCCCACTCTGTCTCTGGTGAATCCTCTCACTTCCCTGGACTCTGGCCTGTACCCCAGCTCTTGTATGCATAAATAAATAAATCTTTAAAAAAGAAAAACCAAAACCAGCTTCATGCTAATTATTGTTCACTTTCAGCTGCTGTATGGCCTGCAGGATAACAAAGTCCCTCTCCTCTCCTCTCCCTTTCTTGCCCCTCCCTTCTCCTTCCCTCCCCTTCCTTCCTTCCTTCCCTTCCTTTCTTTCTTGATTTATTTATGCATACAAGAAATGGGGTACAGGCCAGAGGTGTGGGGGGTAAGAAGATTCAAGGTTCTATCTACAAATGCCTGCTGAATTAAGCTTCCCCATCCATTCACTCTCCTAGGCCTTTAGCCCCTAGCAGTTGCTCCAATTTCCTTATTCCATCCCAAAGGGATGGCTCCCTTCTCTGTCCCCACCTGCACTTTTGCCCTACAAATGCATATTTCAAATACATAAATAAGTTAAATGTGTCTGACATGACATGTGCAGACAATATGAAGGGACTTGAGATAAAATGATGAGTAATAATTTGGGAGCGGGGAGCTGAATTCACTGAATGTTTATTATAGGTAGGTATTATTCTAGAAGGTTTTGTGCACATTATTTAGTCCTTACACCCTATGAGGAATGTGCTATCCTTACCCCAAATACACAGATGAAATAAATTGAGCTATAAGTGGGTTTTATTCTAGAAGTTTTTGTGTGTATTAAATTAATTAGTTCTTACACCCATGAGGAATGTGCTATCCTTACCCCAAATATACAGATCAAATAATTGTAAGAGATAGAACCCAAAGTTGCACTCAGACTTTCTGGCTCTTGAGCCCTGGCAATTAATCAGAACAGCTACCTCTCCTGGCCACAGCCAATGAGTTCACTGCTGACTAAAAGACAGACGTGGCCTCAGAAGATGACACAAAAGTGTGATCTGCTTGAACACACCAAGGACGCGTGACCCGCTCAGATGGGTGAGTCCGGTAGGAATTTGTCAGGAAGACATGAGAGTGAGGAGATATCCCAGGCATTTGGGACAGCCTAGCAGTGGGCACCAGACCTAACTCCAAATTTCTCATTGCTCTATTGCTCTATAACCCAGTGAAGAGGGTGGTGGCAGAATCACTTTATCTGGGCACAGAAGGCTGTGCTGTCAAACCAGCTGTCCCTGTCAGACATAGCTAATAACAACAACAAAAGCCCCGATCTGTGTTCACAGAATTCCTTTGTCAATTGGAAACTGACAAAAATTGACACGGCAAACGGTGTAAATATACTCCCACCACTACAGAGTTTGAGCAGCCAGACGTCCCTAAACTCCGCTGGGATGAGAGTCAATGTGTGTATTTGTGTGTCGTGAGCTGGGATGAGCTGGTTGTAGCACCACTGTCTGAAGTTCTTACAGCAAGTGTCAGAAACGAGAGGAGCCAAGAGCTGGCTGGGTGGGAAATACCTGCGGTGAGGAACTGAGGTCTAGGACACTTGGGAAATGAGTGCTTAAGCTCTAGAAGGCTTCAGTGAACAGGGGGGGTTCTCAAAGGTAAAGCCTTAGGGGCCTCCCTGGTGGCGCAAGTTGTTAAGCACCACACTATGAAGCATCCACAGCCACTGCAGCTGAGTTCCATCCCCGGCAGGGAGGGGACCCACATGGCGCAGCAGACCTCTCCTGCCTCGCCCGCTGCGCCCCTCAGCAGTGTGTTTCAGTCCATCTGCCTGTTCTGCTCCCCAATCGGTCTCTGATAAATACTCTCACCCCCGGCACCTCTGGCCTGTACCCCAGCTCTTATATGCATAAATAAATAAATCTTTTTTAAAAATTAAAGCCTTACAAGTAAACTGGGGGCAAGTATAAATCACAATATCCAGGAGCTGGAAGGAAAATAGCACCAGAAGGGACCACGTGCTGACCTTTCCTCCAACCCTCTCCACAAGCAGCAATAGCTGTCCTGCAACACTTCCCACCGCTGTGAGCTCCTGCAAGCATGCAGTAGAGAGAAGGTTGGCACACTCAACCAGACAGCCAGAATCTGGCCCACCAATTGCTTCTTTGTTTTTTAAGATTTATTTCTTTATGCATACAAGTACTGGGGTACAGGCCAGAGGTGTGGGTGGGGTTGGGGTGAGAGGATCCACCAGAGACAGAGTGGGGAAAAGAGCAGACAGATGGACTGAAACACACTGCTGAAGGGAGCAGCGGGCGAGGCAGGAGAGGTCTGCTGCACCCTGTGGGTCACCTCCCCAGCCGGTGGCAGGAATTCAAACTCAGGTTTGCTCATAGTGCATTTCTTAACCCACTGCACCACCAGGGAGGCCCCCTACCACTTGCTTCTATACAGTATTTGAGCTAAGACATTGAAATGACTAAAGGGGAACAAAATCAAAAGAAAAACAATGTTGTTTTGTGATGTATATAAATTACATGAAATTCAAATCTCAGAGTCCATCAACAAAGTTTATTGCAACACAGCCATGCTCATTCATTCATGTATTACCTGTAGCTGCTTTCCAACAACCATATGGCCCCCACAGCCTCTATAAAATGTCTTCATCACTAGACCCATCAGTGCTTGACCCAAGTTTGGCTTAACGATGATCCCCTTGACTGCTACTTGGTTGTGGGCAGCAAAAACTCCATGGCACCTGCCGTGATGCGCCACACCCTGTAGGGAGCAGCCGATGCCAACTCCCAGTGCAATTTCTCTGCCACTTGCAAGCGGACCCCCTTCCTCCCTCAAGGCTCTGGAATAGTACCTCCTCAACAAAGTCACCCAACTTAGAACCACCCTCCCACCCTCCCCAACCGGGGCTCTGGGTTTTCCTTACCCAACCCTAGTCTTTTCCCCAGACTCATTCCAGTTACTACGTCTCAGACCTTGGGACACAAAGCTACTAGGTAGAATAGTGGAAGGCGAATCAGTGGTTCCCACCACTTATTCACAGTCATTTCTTCCAACAAATATTTACTGATTGCCACACACTCTTTGGGGTGCCTGGGAGTTGTTGGTGACAAACCAGGGAAAAAGTCTCTGCCTCTTGGAGCTTACCTAATAAATAAGTAGATTACATCCTTTCTTAGAAACTGCTTTTGTAATAGCTCATTCTTTCTCTTTGCTGTATTGCATTCCTGTCACTGAATACGTCACAGCTGATGCAGTCCATTGTTAAGGAATATTTGGATTATCTCCAGCCCTAGGCTCTTAAGAACAGACTGCTGTGAACATTTTCTGTCACATGCATGTATGCCGGCATTTCTGTTCGGTATGTTCTCAAGGGTCTTAAGTGATATTACATTAGCTTCAGCTGATACCGACAGGAAGTTTTCCAAACTGCTATATCACATTGCACTCTCATCACAATACAGTAGAGTCCCATTGTCGACACTTAACACTGAGCTTTTTTATTTTATTTTATTTTAGCCATTCTACAGGTGTTCATGCTATTTCACTGAAGGTCTAGTTAAAATGCCTTTTAATTAATCTCCCTACTTCCACTTTTGCTCCCTCCACTCTCCAAATTCACTCTCCAAATAAAAATCAGAGAAACTTTTTTTCGAATACACACCAGTGCATACCCTTCCCCTTCTTAAAATCTCCAAGTCAGAGGTTCCCTGGTGGTGCAGTAGGGTAAGCAAGCACTGTGAAGTAAACTGCAGCCACTGAAGCACGAGTTTGATCCCCAGCCAGGGAAGGGACCCACATGGCACAGCAGACCTCTCCTGTCTCACCCGCTGCTCCCCTCAGCAGTGTGTTTCAGTCTGCCTGACCTGCTCCCCGCTCTGTCTCTGGTGGATCCTCTCACCCCACTCACTTCTTGTCTGTACCCCAGTTCTTGTATGCATAAATAAATCTTTAAAAAAAAAATAAAAACCCCAGGAGAGGCCCTGCCTGAAAGGCCTATCAGGCATTTGGGAGACTCTTAGTTGTTATTCAGGCCTGTGGTGACATCTGTGGTCATCATACACAGGAATGAATAGGGATGAACTGGAAATAGATTTTTTAAAGCTCCTGGCTTGGGGCTGTTTTGTCGCTCATTTGCTCAAAGCACCTTCTACGTGTTGCTTCTGCCTCCCCGGCCAGGATGTCAAGGAGCTGGGCAGCCCTACAGCAGAAGTACATGCAGTATTGCCCACAACCACACAGTGGACCCAGAAAACAAGTGTGGCCCCTGTCCCAGAGTGGGTGACTCTGGAAGCAGAGATGTGCTGGTCACCTACTCCATGCTATACAGAGTGCTAGAACCTCCCTTGTTTCATCCTCGTGGCGGCCCTGGAGGTAGGTATTTCCTCCATCTTCAGATGAGGAAGACTCGGGGAGATAAGTGAACTGTCCATTACTAAGTGTTAATTCAAGCCTGAACCCAGATATCTCCAGCTCCAAGGTCCTCTTCAAGGGTACTCTTCACCTTGACCGCAAACAGCAGGAATACGAGGAGCAAGAAACAAAGGAGGATTTCCTGTGCGGGATTTAAAATTGCTTCTGAACCCACAGCTCTGAGTCCAGACTATCAAAAGGGGACTGGGGAAAACGTCAAATTAATTGAGATCATCACAGGGTTAGATGACTATTTAATAGACTAGCTAAGCACTGGGGACATGGCCTCAATACAGCCCGAACTTCAAGCTACACTTGTCCCTTTCTGGGAATGCACGTGGTTATCTAACTCGCTGCCACCACCTTGGATGTGTTTCCATCCATACCGATAATCCAGCCATGAATAATTGGGCAGGAGCTGGGCCACGGAGAGATGGGCAAGGCCATGTCGAGCCCCAAGCCACATTTTATTCCACTCTGGCCCTCAGTTCCAGAGGGAGGCCAGACCCAGGGCATGGGAACAGAATGGACCACCAAGCATAGTTTGTCCCCAGCTCAGAAGTGCACTGGCTTCCCTAGAAACACTATGGGTGGGAGGGAATTCCAGGTCAAAGAGCCAGGAATTGCATCTGCTAAATGAGGGGAGTTTTCCAACTAAAACAATTAAGCAAGGACACTGGTGCCTTGGGAAGATTTTCCAGCGGTCAGTCTTGCCAAAACCCTGGCCTTCCTTCAGCTTACACACATGTGCCTCCTCTTTGAACACTGAAAATAGGTATTTTGCTGTCCTCTCAAACACAAAAAGGGGGTCTCTGGGGTACTGAGAGCTCCCTCCAAGAAGTATCCAGAAGAGGCCAGACGGCCACTCGAGGGGGACCGTGTGCACTTCATTCAGATCTGACACGAGGTGTTCATTCAGTCACTCCATGTCAAGTTCAACAGTGATTTATGCGCTGCACCAGTGGACAAAGTATACCAGTTCTCTGTGGAACTGCGAGCCAGTGGCAAAGACAGATAGGAAAACAAAGGCAGGATGAAACATGTAATTACCAACTAGCTAAGGAAAAGATGGGGGATACGAGGAATAGCAACAGGAAAACAAAAATCTTTAAATAGAGGGTCAAATTTATGTTGACAAACAGTTCACATGGCAGTAGGAGGCCCTTTTTGAAGCCATCTCATTGGCCTTGGGGAGAGAGGATGTGCTGTGAACCACAGTGGTACGAGTGAGACATGTGAACCAACAGGATGTGTATTTTGGACATAAGAGCTAAAGGACATGGTAGGACTGAGGGGTGAAAAAATAACTCCCCAGGGCCTCCCTGGTGGTGCAAGGGGCTGAGCACAGCACTGTGGGGCTTCCGCAGCCACTGTAGCACAAGTTCGATCCCCAGCCAGGTTGAGAACCCACATGGCGCAGCAGACCTCTCCTGTCTCGCCTGCTGCTCCCCTCGGGAATGTATTTCAGTGGATCTGCCTGTTCTGCTCCCCACTCTGTCTCTGGTGCATCTTCTCACTGCCCACACCTCTAGTCTGTACCCCAGTTCTTATATGCATAAATAAATAAAGTCTTTAAAAAAAAAAAAAGATAACTCCACAGTCTGGGACTCCGCCATCTGAAAGGAGATTTTACTCTCCTTCTTACCCCTTCCCCTCTGTGCCCTGCTCACTGCCTCTACCTTATCCAGGATATATGTGTGTATATGTAAATATATATACCTAGAGTGTGTAGACACAGACACACACATGCAAGTCCCACAATCAATTAAAAAAAAAAAAAAAACAACTAAAGAACCCAAGAGAAAATGGGTGAAAGATATGAATAGGCACTTCTCAAACAGGGCTATGCAGTTGTCAATTAACACATGAAAATGTACCACTTCATTCATTCTTAGAGAAACACAAAATAAAGCCACATTCAGGAAGAAAACAACACTTGCAAGCTGACCAAAGATTTAAGGCTTCCAGCAGGGGTGGAAGAGGGGGAGGAGAGGAGTTTAAAGGGGGGTTGAGATTAAGGGACTGTTCTCTCACGGTGCTATGGCGGTGGGGGAACTACTGGGACTACACCCAAGGGGAAAAATCAAATGCTGTTCAAAAATGAACAATGACATAAGAAAATAAATAAAGTTAATAAAAAGATGTGTAAACAAAACTAAAATGAGCTACCACTGTCTACCCACTAGATGACTAATATGAAAAAGACCAACAATATGTCAAGTGTTTGGAAGATACTAACAATACCAAGTGTTGGCAGGACAAGGTGTGCCTATGTTATTTATGGAACTGAAATTGGTACAACTTCTTTGAGGAGGAAAAGTTTGCTACTATCTACTACCGCTGAACACATATGGCACAGCAGTGTACTCCTATGCATCTATCCAACCGAAATGTGTGCCCAAGAAATGTATGAGAATGGATGAAAACCGGAAAAAACTCAAGAAAATGGGTAAAATAAATCGTGACATAATGAAACAAAGGAAGGCTGCACAGAGAAATAAAGAAGAAGCAAATGTTTCATGTGATGACATGGCTGATGTCACCAACATAATGCTAAAAACTGGCAACAAATGTAAAATTGTGTATTTCCTATGACTCACCTAAAGTTCAAGAACAGGCAAAATCAATCAATGGCGATAAAGTTAAAACAGTGGAGACATTCTGAGGACAGGACAATGGAGACCGAGACCAGTACCAGGAGGTTTCTCAGATGCTGGTGATGTTCTTTTCCTTATTTGAGCTGCTAGCTAGACAAGTGAGTCCTCGTCATAAAAATCCATTAGCCTATATCTTATGATCTACCTTTATCTACATATCATTAGAGGCTAATAAAAATGGATTCTGTAAACATTTAGAAAAGAGTACTTGCCTGTCAGAGCCAGAAGCAGTAAACCTCAGTAAACAACTGAACTCACAGTTAAGGCAAACCAAGGTCATAGCCACAGTGCCAAGCCGCAAGTTGAAAGAATGCGGGCGAAGATAAACAAACCGCAAAATCATTGTGTTTATTTTCAAATATTAATTTTCTCAGAATTTTTCAAGTATTTGGCCTTGATGTATTGTTATGACATCATTTGACTGCCAACTCTTGTTTTGACTGCAGTATTTGGCTGCATTTTGCAGGCTCACAAAGGCCTTAGGGTATCCCTTTCAGGGTAATCTTTTATAAGTGTGTGTATGTACACATCCAGCTACCCACAAGGCTATGTACTGTACATAATAAAAGTCTGTGACTACAAAACAGTAGGAATGATTCCCATCACCACCCACCAAGTGTCTGATTATTTTATCAGCACACCTGGGTGATGTGAGCAGGCCCCCGCCCACTGCACGACCACTCGGGAAGTCCAGGAACTACCTGCGGTCCTGCTCCGGTGATCAAAATATTGTGCTGTATCATGGGGAAAAAAAACACCTGCTTTGGGCCTCCCTGGTGGCGCAGTAGGTTAAGCAACACACTATGAAGCAGATCGCAGCCACTGCAGCACGAGTTCGATCCCTGCTGCCGTCTAAGGAAGTGATCCACACGGTGCGGCAGACCTCTCCTGCCTTGCCCGCTGCTGCCCTTGGCAGTGTACTTCTTTTTTTTTTTTTAAAGATTCATTTATTTATGCATACAAGAGCTGGGGTACAGGCCAGAGTCGCAGGAGGTGAGAGGACTCACCAGACAGAGTGGGGAGCAGAACAGGCAGACTGACTGAAACACACTGCC
>JAGFMF010011657.1:1553753-1663067 GCA_019455555.1 Galemys pyrenaicus | reverse complement strand
GTGGGTCCCCTCCCTGGCCGGCAGCAGGGATTGAACTCGTGCTGCAGTGGCTGCGGTTTGCTTCATAGTGCGTTGCTTAACCCACTGCGCCACCAGGGAGGCCCCAAGCAGTGTACTTCTGTTGATCTGCCTATTCTGTTCCCCACTGTCTCTGGTAAATCCTCTCAACCGCCCCCCCACCTCTGGCCTGTACCCAGTTCCTGTATGCATAAATAAATAAATCTTAAAAAAAAAAACAAAAAACACCTGCTTTGAAGCTCACCACTTAGCATCTCTGTGCCACTGACAAGTGATTCTCTGGCTCAGTTTCTGCTCACATAATCTAGAGGAAATACTACCTAAATTGCAGGACTAGAGTGAGAACAAACCAGAATATTAAAACACACAAGGAAGTGTCTGGCATGGACTAAACCTTTCACAAATGCTAGACATTTGCAATAATCTAGCATATTTATTTGATCTTGCAATTCTACCCATTTTAAAGTAAACACATTAGCATTCTCAATTTCCTCTATAATTTAATTACGACAAAAGGTCAAGTCTTTTAACTTGCTTCATAGACTGGACATTTTCAGAAAAATACTTAAAAATATTGCAAGTCCTGTCATTTCAGGGGGGAAAAAGCAGACAAATAAAAGTAGGCAGGACATTAGAATCTTAAATTTTAATTCATAGAACAGATATGATTTCAGGTACGTACACTAAAAGTAAAAATGAACTTAATAAATCAATGGGGGAAACAGTCATAAAAGTAAATTTTACATTGTTTAATTTTATATTTTAATCAAATTTCTTTCCATAAAACTAAACTAGCTTCAGTGACAATATGTAATTAATGAGAAAGAATAATTTTGATTGCAATTATTTAAAGATCCTTAATTTTTTAGTAACTGCATTTATAATATGTCCTTCAAAATTTTTTCCTGAATTAAATTTGTTCAACATAATTCCACTAACATTTTCTACATTTCTGTTTAGAAAATAGATTTCATCAAAAAATTTGGATATTAATTAGGTAAAGCATGGCATAGATTAGGCATTAATTAGGTGAAAATGGCAGAACCCATTCAGAGCAGGCAGGTTCGGTGGTCCTGGGGTACCACAAGAGCCAGAGTATGATGTAGTGGCTACAGCGGAGTCTGGAACAAGAGTACCCGAGATTAGGGCCTCCCTGGTGGCACAAGGGGCTGAGCACCACACTGTGAAGCATCCGCAGCCATGGCAACAGGAGTTCCATCCCTGGTCATGGAGGGGAGCCAAATGGCGCAGCAGACCTCTCCTGCATCCCCGCTGCTCCCCTCAGCAGTGTGCTTCAGTCGATCCATTCTGTTCCCCACTCTGTATCTGTGAATCCTCTCACACACACACCCCGTATGTCTGACCTGTACCCCAGCTCTTGTATGCATAAATAAATAAATCTTTAAAAAAAAAAAGATTTCCTGAGTTTAAGTCTCACCCCTCTCCCTCACTAGTTGTGTGACCTTAGGCAAATGAGGGTCTTGTGCCTCAGCTCCCCTTCTGTAAAACGGGAGTATAACAGCACCTCACAGAGTTGCCGGGTGGCTTATATGAATTGATGATAAGACACCAAGCACTTTCTAGTACGGACCACAAATACACTAGCTGTTATCACGCAGAAATGGTTCCCCAAAGTTCTTACACCTGTTATTTCGTGTCTATTTATTTTTAAGCCAAACTTAGCCCGGTAGTATCACTAGCAAGGGAAAATGCTAACTCTCACAAGACATAATTTGGCACAGGCATCTCTCACTAAAAGTGCTGTTAGGTCAACCTCCAGCGAGTCCACTGCTTAAATATGCCACTAGAGGGCGCCAACAGCGGGTTTCTGACAAAGTTGTGCAAAGGTGAGCACCAGGAAGGAAAATGTCTATTTACACCAGAATTACTTCTGGATCTAGTCTAGTCCAACTGAGGCTGGATTTTTACTTTACCCTTAAAGATCCTATTTAAGCCAAGTAGGACCCTCTGACTTGGAGACTTTCTAGTTCGAACAATTGATAATATTTGAGTTTTAAGTCACATACCCCTCCCACACCTGTTCCTAGAGTTAAGATACCATCCAACTTGTAGAACTTGCCTCAAATCTCTTTCACATCCTCGTAGATGGTAGATTGTGGGCTGAGCTCACGAACTTCCAACGTGAGCTCAACCCCTTCCTTCAGGAGCGCTACTGTGTTTACACGACCTCTCCCGCCCCCGTGCCTGGGGAGACGCTCTGTTTTACCAGCTAGGATACTCCATGTTGCTCAGGGGTCTGTAAAAATACCTTTGTGGACACAAAAACACTAATTCAAAAGGACGCCAGCACACCTATTATGTTTATCGCTGCACATTTCACAATAGGCAAGCTACGGAAACACCCCAAATGCCCAAAAATAGATGACTAGGTCAAGAAGATGTGGAATGGAATGGAAATATTATGCAGCAATCAAAAAAGATATACTCACGCAATTTGCAGCAACATGGATGGAGCTAGAAGGGATTATGCTGAGTGTAATAACCCGAAAGAAAAGGAAAACTATCAGATGGTTTCCTTATAAGAGCAATGTAGAGGAAACAGATAAGGGACTAAGGAAAAATTTTTTCATTACAATAAATTAAAAATCAAAGTCAACAGACAACTATAAATCTGATACACTCCCTAGGAGAGGAGGAGGGTGAAGGAACAAAATGGGTGGGAAGAGCACAAGGGACTATGGTGATGGTGCACCGGTGAATTGGTGGTGAGAATTTCAGGGGGACAAGAAATATACACTGTACAAAGATGAAAAATAATGTAAAATATATTTTTAAAAAAACACATCCCCCTCTCAAAAAAATACCTTTGCATGTACATCCTGCTTCTGTCTAATAATTGAATTTTGGGCAAGCCACTTCTCAAATTTATGTCTTCATTGTAACGTAGTTCCTCATTTATAGCGTGCTTTGTAATAAATTATTCCTTGTCATTTCCCACAGTTTCTATTTTTAATTAATCCATTCAAAACCTATTTCAAAGAAAATAGAGGTATTTTGTACTTAAATTTTATTCATTTGTACATAGGCCGGTATTTTCATCTTTTTGGTAGGCCTGTAATAACATTTTAGATCCATTTTGTTAGTTTTTATTATCTACACAGTACCTTTTGCCATTTTAAAAAGTGAACTATTATTCAATGACACACTGAATTCCTGTATTGTTCAAGAAATTACTGGAGGAAACTGTAACTATTATACACCTGAATGGCACAGACATTTAGATTGCACGGCTCCACAAAAATTATTCCACGTACGCGCTCTCTGTCTGAGCTGCTCCTTCCTCGATCACTACTCCCTGACCCCCACGCCAGCCCTCAACAAGCCCTTCCACACACCATGCCTCGGGCCTCTTCCTTTCTTGCTCTTTCCCCCAGATTTCACTTCCCCACCTCAAATATCGCATTTAAGTGAGTTCCCCCCTAACCACCACAGACGAGGTGAAATGTCTCCAACAGCTCCAGTCTCCCACCCCCTGTTATTCTTTCCCACAATATTTATTACTTCTCTCAGGATGTATCACGTCCCATGAGCCAGTCTCACAGGGAGAGCCTCTGTCTCTCTGGACAGATGGAACACTGCTGGAACACTGCTCTACCAGAGCGAGGATTCTTGTCTGCTCTGTCCATGGAACCCAGAACAGTGTCTGGCTCATAAAAGGTGTTCGATAAGTCTATTTTATACTAACAGAAAGGTTTAACAACATAAAAATGTCTCGAGTCACTTCTTTATCATTCATATAGACAGTCTTTACTTGCGATGGTTCAATTTACAAGTTTCAACTTTAAGATGGCGAGAAGCCAATACACGTTCCATAGGCAGTGCACTTGGAGTTTTGGGGTTTGGATCTTTTCCCCGTGAGTGCTGTGGTACTGTCCTTTCTCATGATGTTGGGGAGCGGCAGCTCCCTGTCAGCCCCAGCATCGCAAGTGTAAACCAATATCCTCTAGACTGTTTTTCATTTTCAGAGCAGTATTCAGTGAATCACATGATGCAGTCAACACATCATTATAAATAAGCCTTGGGTTAGATGTTTTTGCCCAACTGTAGACTGAGGTTCGTGCAAGTCATTAGCCTTGAATGGTTCTTAGATTTGGAAACAGAGAATGGCTAGAATTTCAGCGATTTCTCTTCTGGCAAGATCTTGAGGCGAGACCTTGTGGAAAACTATACCAACTAGGTCTGGGGGTCCCCAATCCCTGAAGCTTCTGCATGGTGCCCTTGCTCCTCACCTGTACAGCAGAATCCCCCACACTGCAGCACAACCGCCAGCCTCTCCCCAGGTGCCATGACACGGCCACAGCAGGAGAAGGCAGCGAAAGGTCGCACAGCCCGTTCTTATAGCAATCGCAGCCATCTTCTCTGTCTACAACACAACCGAAAGACGTCTGTCCCCACTGCCCCACATTAAGGAAAAGAGTCGTGATTGTCACCAAGACCCCAAATTTCTTTTCCTGAGGAGAGTAACAACATCACCAGGCATTCAGGGCAAGAAGGACAATGCCTAAAGAAAATTAAATGGCCAAACATACTCAGGAGCCCAAAAAGCACTTGCCAGTGATGACAAAGCCCAGGGAGAGCCAAGAGATGCCCAGAGGGGAGAGAAGCAGTCCCCTCCCCCAACCAAAGGCAGCCCAAAGAGAGCAAGAAGCACCCAGAGGGGGCACTTGCTCAAAAGTGGCCACTTTCTGGAGGACAGGCAATTGCCCCAGCAGGACAAGCAATACCCCCCAACAAAAACCCAGGTGCTCACCCCCTCTAAAGAGGGCAGAACTGGCTGACACTTTGTCATCCCAGGCCCCCTGCTCTCTCTGCCCTGCCTCCTGGCAGAACTTGCCAAAACCACACCCCAGGAGCACAGTAGAAGCTACCGCCTGGACAGGTAAACCAACACCCCAGGAGAGCAATGCAGTGCACCCCAGGAAAGAAGGGAGCGAACGGTGCCTGCACCCTGTTTAAGGCAGCACACCCAAATTCCCTCGCAGCTGTTCTTATAACAACTCTGCCCACCCAGAGCCCCCCCCCCCCGCCGGCTTTGGTGTCCCTTTGTCTCTAAATAAGCTTTGCTCTTGCTACAGATGGAAACTTGGCTGTGAATTCTTCTCACACCGCAGTCAAGAACCAAGGAACACATAAATCCAGGAACCCCGAAATCCAACACGACCACAGAGAGTATGAACCCTGAGAGAAAAAAGTTTTGATAAACTGAACTTCATTAAAAGTTAAAACTTTGGCTTCTCAAAAACAACATCAAGAAAATGAAAAGACAAACCACAGCCTGGTTAAAAAAAAAATTGCAAATCATGTGACTGAAAGGACTTATATCTAGATTACATTTAATGAAAAAAGGTCTCACAACTCAATAATAACAACCCAATTTAAAAGCAAATGGGCAAAAGATTTAAATGGATACTTCACTAAAGAAAGCATATGGAGGGAACTTCCTGGTGGCACAAGGGGTTAATCACCACGCTATGAAGCTATCTGAGCCACTGCAGCACTCAGCCAGGGAGCTGACCCACAGGGTGAAGCAGACCTCCTGTCTCTCTGCTGCTCCCCTCAGCAGTATACTTCAATCTGCCTGTTCTGCTCCCCACTCTATCTCTGGTGAATTCCCTCACCCCCCACACCCCCATTCTGTACCCCAGTTCTTATATGCATAAAGAAGTAAATCTTAAAAAAAAAATGCAGATAACAAAGTAACACAGGAAAAGTGAGTCAGTAGTTCTGTTCATTAAAAAAAATGCAAATCATAATGCATTTTGATTTGCCACCCCCACCAAACCCCCCAAATGAAAGGCTACCATCAAAAAGATAGAGAATAAGTATTGCAAACATTGTTAATAGGAATAAAATAGGGTGTGGCCACTGTGGGAAAAAAAACTTGACAATTCCTTTAAAAGTCACACACTTATCAAGCAACCCAGCAACTGCACTGCTGTCTACCCAAAGAAGAGGGAAAACATACGCGCCCACAGACGCTCAAGGGCAAGCGTTCATAATGACCGAAGCTAGAAACAACGTACGTGTCCATCACCCGCTGAGCCGCCACGCAAAGCGCTGCGTCCGCAGAGGACTCGGGCCAGCTTCCCGAGCCCGCAGCCAGGGCTGCTGCCCTAGGCCCCACACTCGGTTCTGAACTTCTGTGATCGCTGTCTAGAAAGTCTTAATAAACTTATCTTTCATTTCGTGTTTGGTGAGTGAGTTGCAATGAACGAGGTGCATTCCATCACGGAGGCTGCAGGTTCTGGAGGTCAGCTGCCCCGGGGGAGGGGGGACAGAAGGCCCATGAGAAAGGGAGATGCTGGTTTGACTTCCATCAACAAATGATGCTCAGAAAAGACAAGGACAAATCAGAAACACTGTATGAGGGTTGGGGACCGGGAGGGAACTGGATGAGGCAGAAAGAGCACAAGGGACTGATGTGATGGTGCACAGGTGAGATGGTGGTGGGAACTCTATGGGGACCACAGTTCATGTCAAATATATATAAAGAAAGAAAAAGAGGGGGGGAAAAGGAAAGGAACAAAATGGCAAATAACTCCCTAGTTGAAAAGAAATTTTGAAATGATCCTTCTTGGTGCCTGCCTGTCTAAACCTCCCCTCTTCCCATGTAAGCGTGAACTTAACCGGATTGTAACCCCCAGTGTAGTGTTCTGCGTTCCAAATGCTAGCTGAAAAGTCACTTTGGGACACTTCAGCTTTCTGTCACAGGTGTTATTTATATATTACCCAGACCCCTATCTCACAATTCCACTGTCATTAATGGGCTGAGCTGGGGTCTGCTTGAATCAAACTCCATTTTTTTTGTTTTTCTTTTTTTTTTTTTTGGTTTGACATTGACTTTTTTTTCCTATCCTCCCATCCAGCACTAATAAAATGTACTATCATTACAAGGAAGTAAAGCTCACTTAGACCCAAAAAATAAATAAATAAATGATGTTCAATAACTGATGCCTACTGGTCTGAGGACTCATCCTCGCTGCCTGATACAAGTGCCCATTTTAGCAGGACATGCTAGCAACAAAAGGCTTTGTTTTTAAGATTTATCTATGTACACAAGAGCTGGGGTACAGGCCAGAGGCATGAGGGGTGAGAGGAGTCACCAGAGACAGAGCAGGGAGCAGAACAGGCAGATGGACTGAAACATACTGCTGAGGGGAGCAGCGGGCGAGGCAGGAGAGGTCTGCTGCGCCATGTGGGTCCCCTCCCTGGCCGGGGATCGAACTCTTGCTGCTGTGTAGCAGATGCTTCACAGTGTGGCACTCAATCCACTGCGCCACCAGGAAGACCCCTTCATTTTCTTCCTTGGGGCAAGAGGACACCATGGGAGGCTTGCGAGAAAAAGCATCTTAAGCCAGTGACTCCCTGAAGCCCTTTCTACAGGCTGTGCCGGCCACCCAGCAGCACTACTGAGTGGGTCTTGTCCCACACAGGCGAGCGCACTCATCCAAAGCACTGACGATCAAGAGCTGCCAGTGAGATGAGCCAGAAGGAAAAGAAAAACACTGGCAGGCCTCACTCATAGGAGGGACATAGGGAACAAGAAAAGAAAGGTAACAAAACATCAACAAGAGGACAAAACCACAACTAAACAAAACAAGAATGAACAGACAACTACAATCAGAGACATGAGGGAGGGTAGTGGGAGGGATGGGGATTAGGGCGGGGACAGGAGGAGCACAAGGGACTGTGGTGATGGTGCTGGAAATTCTAAGGGGACTACACCCAGAGAAGAAAGCAAACGTTGTAAGAAAAATTAATTAATATCAAAAATAAATAATAAAATAAAAAGAAGATCAAGAGCTATCAGATGTGGCTTAAATTTATGACAAGGGAAAAAAAGATTTTTTTCTCAAATTTTATTAATTTGCTGATCATCTACATAACTATATAATTTGGGGAATACGTCACACCTCCACGTGTGCTTCACTTACTCCCCACCAAGGCTTCCAGTGCCAGAGTCCTTCCTCCTTCCTTCCGCTATCTCCTCCCTCCCCCTGTTCCCTCTGGTAACTGCCATATTTTTCACAGTCTAAGAATTATTTTTGCTGTGCTTTGCCAGTTTGTTTTCTTTTGTTACTTATATTCTAAAAATGAGTAAAATCACTCTGGTAACTATCTTTCACTTTCTGTCTTTCATATAGTTCACTTAGCAGAATCATCTCGAGTCATTCATTTTGTCTCAAAATACACGATTTCCTTTTTTAAAGAGCTGAAGCATTCCATTGAGCATATATTCCAGCATTTCTTTATCCACTTATCTGTAGTGGGCATTTAAGTCGGTTCCATGCCTTGGCTATTACGAATAATGCTGCAAGGGACATAGGGGTGCACAGAGCTTTTCATGTCAGTGTTCTCATAGTCCTTAAATACCCAGCAGCGGTATTGATGGCTCAAATGGCATTACTCTGTGTGTGTGTGAAGACTCTCCATACTGTTTTTTATAGAGGCTGCACCGAATTACATTCCCACCAAGTGCGGTGAAGGGTTCCTTTTTCTCCACATCCTTGTCACCACTTCCTGTTTCTAGCCTTTTTGATCTAGGTCATTCTCACAGGGTTGAGGTGATATCTCATCGTGGTTTTAATTTTCATTTCCCTTATGTAAAATAATGTTGAGCATTTTCCCCTGTGCCTAGGGTCATCTGAATGTCTTCTGACAAAGTTCTTAAATCCTCTTCTCTCACACAACCAGAACTGTGACTAAGAGCTCCTTAAAGAAGTTTTTCTAACACAGAACCACTAGGGGGCATCCAGTCACCAAAGAAATGACCAAAGAAGTGCCTCCTCAAAGAGGATCACTTCTTACTTATTTTCAAATGCCAAGAACCCTTAGAATATTCTGCTAGGGTCTCCCTGGCGGGGAAGAGGTTAAGCACCACACTGTGAAGCAACCAAAACCACTGCAGCTTGAGTTTGATCCCTGGCCTGGCAGTTTGACCCACATGGTGCAGCAGACCTCTCCTGCCTCACCCACTGCTCCCTTCGATCTGCCTATTCTGTTCCCCACTCCGTCTCTGGTGAATTCTCTTACCCCCACACACCTCTGGCCTACACCCTAGTTCTTGTATGCATAAATAAATAAATGTTTAAAAAAAGAATATTCTGCTAGAGGTAAGTTAATTGCTTTCATTCTATGGACAATAATATTTCCTTACTTTGTATTCACATCCCTGATCTGTTAGAATATGTGCTATTTAACCATGTCCTGCCTGTGGCATTCCTTTGCATTGTTTCTCTTAAATACAACCAAAAAGTGAGGGAAAAAATAATATAATGAATTCTTTGTATCTATTATCCAACCCCAACTATATCAACCCACCACCAATTCTCCTTTCAACTCCAGTATCACTTGAAGTAACCACAAACCTCATATCATCTCATCTTCTATACCTCAACACCCATCTCTAAAACATAAGGGGATCTCTCTCTTAATATAACCACAAGACGACTGCCATACCTAACCAAGTGATGAATAATTCCTTAGTATCATCAAATATTCAATGTTCAATAACCAAGTTCCCACCATAAAGTATTCTGATATCTAAATTGTCTCCTAAGTGTTTTGTTCATTTTCAGTTTGTTTGGTTCCAACTAAGGTGTGCACATGGCACTTGACGGACCTATCTCTAAATCTTTTAGTCCATAGGAACATAGGTATCACCTCCATTACTTTTATTTTCTATACAATTAATTCAAATTAAGATAATTTAAATTTCTTACATGAGAGAATCTGAAGCTTGAAGGAGTTTATGAAATGATAATGTGGAAGAAGGTATTATTCTCTTTTCCATATTAGTCTTCTATTAGAAAAGTCCAGATTTGGAGCTGAGACAGAGACATCTGCATCCTCTCAGCACACGCAGTTGAGTATCATGACATCAGCACAGCCTCCTCTGCTCCCATCAGTTGCACAGGCATTGTTCCTTCGAGTCAGTCCAGGCCCAAAACTACTGAAAACGTGCCCAGGTGCAGGGAACAATGTGGACAGCAGAATGCTTAGCTGGCTCCATCCTCTCACATGTGCCTGCCCCTTCTCCCCTCTGTGACTGCTGGGGTCCCCCCAAAGCATGATTCTGTAATCCTCATTGATCAGTATGGCCTTTAAACCTCTTAAATGACCTAACCCGCAAGTGACTTCAAGAAGATAAAACTCAGGGCCTCCCTGGTGGCACAATGGGTTAAGCAATGCACTATGAAGCAAACCACAGCCACTGCAGCACGAGTTCGATCCCTACTACCAGCCAGGGAGGGGACCCACATGGCGCAGCAGACCTCTCCTGCCTCACCTGCTGCTCCCTTCAGCAGTGTGTTTCAGTAGATTTGCCTGTTCTGCTCCCCACTCTGTCTCTGGTGAGTCGTCTCACTCCCGTGCCTCTGGCCTGTACCCCAGCTCTTGTATGCATAAATACATAAATCTTTTTTTTTTAAAGGATAAAACTCACCAGCTCCCAAGTCACCCACCTCGAACTTTGATGCATGTAGACTGTGACTGGTGAAGATGAACTCGTAGACTCCTCTTTCTCTCTTCATTAATGACAGCTATGGGAATCCTGTTATCTGGTTGATTCCCAGAGATCTCAACATTTCTGACTTCCGTGAGTTTGTAAAAATGTTTGCAGAAGAGCCAAGGTCCCGTGGGATTAGAACGACCACATGATCCATCCCGCCCAGAAAACAGGAGATCTGGATTCTCCCCTCATCGTTGCCACTTGTGGTCTCACTTGAGTCTTTCCCATTTGGGCAGAAGCATGTTAACTCCACCTTCTAGACCACTACCACCCTTCAAGGAGCATGGGAACCGAAGGTGAAGCCAGCTGGCTAGTGCAGTGCTAGGAGAGTTCTACAAGGCCTAAGGGTCTTATAGGGTAAATGGAAGGTACCAGGTTTTTCCACCCTCCTGCCATTAGCACAAATGATAGACCCCTGCGGTCCTGCACGGAGGCCTGACTGCGGCACCAGAAGTAGGGTTTGGGCGTGCATAGGTGGGCACACCTGGGCTGCGAGACTGGGCATATAAGGCGGCGTCACATGAACACCAGCAGAAGCAGGAGTGGCAGAAGCTCGGCAGAGGTAGCAGGAGCAGGCCTTCCATATGGCTCAGCGGGTTGAGCACCACACTATGAAGCAGCCGCAGCACAGCAGTGGGAGTTTGATCTCGGGCCAGGGAGGGGACCCAAGTGGTGCAGCAGACCTCTCCTGCCTCGCCCAATGCTCCCCCCAGCAGTGGATTTCAGTGGATCTGCCTGTTCTGCTCCCCACTCAGTCTCTGGTGAGTCCTCTCACCTCCTGCAACTCTGGCCTGTACCCCAACTCTTGTATGCATAAATAAATAAACCTTTTTTAAAAAAAAAAAAAAAGAAGTAGCAGCAACAGCAGCAGAGAGGCAGAGGCACAAGCGATCACCAGAGAGCCCAAAGAGAGTGAAGATTCACCAGGGGCTGCGAGGCCTCCAGCCTCCTACAAATGACGTAGAAAAATCAATAAAACACTGAAAGAGCCACCGAGGGCTCCAGGACTCCTTCCTTACCCGTCAGCCAGGATGTTAGAGAACCTGCCCTGTGCCCTCCTGCCCCTATAGGTGTTCACAGCTCTTGAGGATTTCTTTGAATTCTACACCTGTACAATGTCAACTGTGATTACACAGCAGCCACCGGGGTTTCCCCTTCTTTAAGACCTCTTGTTTCAGAACTTCGCCACCTGATCACTCTCCTCAGAATCTGAGGCTGTCATGCAATGGAAAACCTACCCCTGTACTTTCACAGTCCTTCCCAGCACCCTAAAATTCATGCAGGTTTAGCAGGGTCCCCAGTAAGTGAGCAAAGCTCCTTCTCCCACAAAGAGCTTCGGGAAGCCATAGCCGGCTTCCCGAAGAGAAGTCCCAAGTGTGAAGGCCAGTTCTCTGTTCCATCAGAGTGGACATCCATGTGCAAAGTCACAGACCTTGCAGAGGACAGAGGTGGGATATTGGAGCAGATGACCTCCAAGGCTCCAGCCAACCCTCAGACTTCAGAACCTCAGGAAATAAGACGTATTCTCAGCAAGACACTGGTCATATGGCTAAGACCCGATAATGTCTTCCTGGAAAACATCATATTTCCCAGGCACTTGGAGAACAAAAAATTTTAAAAGGTTCCGCCACCTGCTAATTACATGACCATAAAAGATAAATGCCTGCTAAGTGAAATAAAACCCAGCTGAGTAGGGACTTGTTAAAAGTTGACAAAAGGCCAGAAGATTATGGACCCTGAATTGAAATTGTTAGCCTATTCTAAGCTTTTTAAATTATCCAAAATGTCATTTGTGTGGACATAATCTAGGTGTATACTCAAAAATCATCATGGAAATTTTAGAATGTGTTCCATCTCCTCTTTCCACAGCAGAAGTACCATGTGTGAGCAATTTGTCAAAGCCCTTTGAAGGGAAAAATCAGTTTCCTTGTCTGTGAACCAGCTGCTGGCTGGTTAATCACGTTATTCAATATGCCCTGGTTACCTAATCTTCTACTTCAACCTTGATTTTTCAGATTGATATTGAATTAATTACAACTGTTTTTCATATCTAAAACTCATTTACTTTACAAATGAACTACAAATGAGTGTAGCCAGGCTCATTTCCATACCTGAGAGGAAACAGTTCCTCGCTGGATTGGAAAAGTGAGCAAAACAAGACTCACAGCATGGAGAGAGCTAAGGGGACACTCTCCGCGGGTGACACGTCTCTTCTTCCAGACGCACACACACTCCGAACTTGGCAAATGCCTGTCTTCACTTCTGAGCTTATCATTTATACATATTTTTTAAGATTTATTTATGCATACAAAAGCTGAGGTACAGGCCAGAGGGCACCGTCGGTGAGAGGATTCACCAGAGACCGAGTGGGGAGCAGAACAGGCAGATGGACTGAAATACACTATGAGGGGAGCAGTGGGCGAGGCAGGAGAGGTCTGCTGCGCCCTGTGGGTCCCCTCCCTGGTTGGGGATCGAACTCGCGCTGCTGTGCCACGGATGCTCCACAGTGCGGCGCTCAACCTGCTGCGCCACCAGGGAGAACCTCTGAGCTTATCATTTATGTAAAAAAAAAAAAAAAAAAACCTTAGATGACTATGATGTGGCTCAGTGGTATGTAATCCAGAGAAAATATGAAATAAACACGTTTGGATTTAAATTCGACCCATCTTTTAAAATATTTTTCTATTTTAGAATATCTTTCTGTTGTGGCCTGAAACTGGCTTCAGAATAGAAACCCAACCTAGTGGACTTTAGGGAAATTAAAGTATTGGGAAAGACTCAGATAGAAAGGGGTTGTCCAAATGGAATTAGGTGAACTGTGCTGGGTACCAGCTCAGCGGAAACCATCTCAGTTCAGCACATCCTTCCAACTCATGTCAACCAGCTCCCGCTTCCTTTACCTTTCTGGAAGCTCTCAGACAGCAGCATTCTTCCTGTACAGTGCCCTCTGGGGTTTCACGCTGAACGGCAGGAAGACACAGGGCAGGGTCTCTATGATTCGGGCAGACAGGTCAAGGAGGAGTCCTGGAGCCCTTGGTGGCTTTTTCAGGCTTTCATTGGCCTTTCTGCTTTACTAGCCAGGCGACCAGGTGCAAGGCAGGCGGGGGGCCCGCGGCCAGGAGGCTGGCCTCCCATCCCTCGGTGAGTCTTCACTCTGGGCTGCTTCTTGCTCCGCCACTGCTGCATCTGCTTCTTCTGCCTCTTCTTACTGATGCCGCTACTGCTTCTACTCAGCTTCTGGCGTCTCCATGACACCACCCCCATAAGCCCAGTCTCTTAGCGCGGGTGCGCCCACCTGCACATGCGCACACCCTACGCCAGGTGCCGCCATCACGCATGCGTGCAGGACCACAGGGGTCTATCACTGATGCTAACGGCTGAAGGGTGGAAAAACCTGATCACTTTCATTTGCCCTACACATGTCTTCAAGGAGGCACTGGCGGCTGGACCGCTCGCTCGTGGCCTCCACACATGTAGGCTTTTGTTCCTGCTCACTGAGGAGGATATGAATCTTCAGCCCAGGAGGTCAGAAGTGTCCAACTCCATCTGTGGGCTCCAGTTTGCTTTATACCTAATTTGCAATTCTAGGCTTTTCTAATTTGCACAAAGGCACTTCATGGGAAGGCAGTGACCTTCTCAGGAATCAGCTGACTCGGTGCTTTGACCAAAGAGCTGTACTGTCTTCCCAGGAGAAACTGTCTGCGACAGCTCTTGTCTCACGTCATTGTTGTTTTCTGAACCAGTCACCTTTTTTATAAAAAAAAAAAAAAAAGACTTATTTATGCAAACAAGAGCTGGGATACAGGCGAGAGTCACGGGAGGTTGAGAGGATTCGCCAGAGACAGAGCGGGGAGCAGAACAGGCAGACTGACTGAAAAACACTGCTGAGGGGAGCAGTGGGGAGACAGGAGAGGTCTGCTGCGCCCTGTGGGTCCCCTCCCTGGCTGGGGATCGAACTCGCGCTGCTGTGCTGCGGATGCTTCACAGTGTGGCTCTCAACCCGCTGCGCCACCAGGGAGGCCCTGAACCAGTCACTTTTTCCTTGGTTGTTAATTCTCAATTAGGATATGGAAGGATTCAGAGGTGCCAAATAAAGAAAGTCACCCCTTCATACTTGGCCAATTTGGGGGTGCTTGCACAGCCATCGTGTTCGAGCTCCTTGTAAGTCACACAGTACTATCGCTTGTAAGCTGCTAGCATCACAGAAATCCCAGCCGTGCTCCCTTTCTTCACAGTGACAAGATGTAATGTCCATGTTGAACTCCAAGAAATGCTCCTGCAATGCCCTCAGGGTGAAACCCCATGTCTGTATTCGGTTCGGTGGCTCCGTCGTTTGACATCCAGCAGTGTGATTCAGCTGACACTGTCTTGGATTCCCGGGTGCCCTCCGTGCCAGCCATGTGAGGACTGCTGGGGAAGAGGCCTGCCCTGGCCCTTGCATCACGTTCTGTTATCTCTCTTCCTCCTCTCTGCCCCACCAGTGTTTGCCCGGCGCCAGCGCCTATCCATTCTAAGTTCATAACCTAGTCAGCACCCCCAAACCAGGGTCTGTCTGCACCCTTCAGAACAAAGCTCAATCACCGCAGCATTTTTCTTCTCTAACTCCACCAGAATAAAACACGTGCAATGGGTTTAGAAAGGACAAAGACGTCGAGTGCGGTATCGCTTTTCCCCCACGTTCCCCAAAGGTGCAGCAGGTCTTACTCTGAAAGAGGTGATGCAATTTGTCTTCTAACACTTTGTCCTTTGACACTCAGTGTGGACTTCCAAGTCCAGAAAGGATGGGAATTCTTATGTGCTGAGCAGCAGCATAATTATGTGATAAATAGAATAAATAGAATGATGTATACATAGATGATACGTATATATTTGCACAAATATTACAATAATAAATGTGATAAGTAAGTAAGTATCATTATGTGATGAGACTCAAATCACAGCTCTATCACTGGCTTGGACCCCGGTCATGTTTTCCCCTCAAGCTGCGGAGCCCTCGTCAGCAGGATAGTCCAGGCCGCTCCTGTGAGGTGGGGTGTGGCAAGACTCAGGCCAGGGAAGTGTTGGGTCTAGCAGAGACAAAGGGCTTGGAGGCCTGGGGTAAGGGCTGGGGATGAAGAGACAGGCTGGCTTAGGGCTCTGAGATGACTCCGTATCCCAGAACCTAGACGAGAGCAGGCACCTAGGCACTGGCAGGCCTCTTCCCCAGCACCGTGCAGCTCTGCTGGTGAGGGCACCGTGCCAACACGTGACCGCGTGTGACCCTCACCACCTGCGGGCCAGGGCTACTATTAGTCCCATTTTAAAGGTGAGGATGTTGATGCACAGGAAAGTGAAGGAATTTGCTCCCGATCATACAGTTGGTAGGTAGCAAAGTGGAGATTCAGCACACTGCACCCCCCTTCCTGAACTACTTATTTGCTTATCTATTATTGGCTTCGAATCAAACAGGGCCCTCTTACTCAACAGCAGACCCCTGGAGGGGGCAGGCATGATGCCTTCCCCGATGCTAAGCCCCTCATGGCGCCCAGCAAGGGCCAGTCGCACCCCAGATGCTCAGTGAGACTCACAGGGAGACCAACTGCTCAGCTCAGCCTCTGGGCCTGGCAGCACTGGGACACGGGTGACCTGTCTGGAATGAAGAGAGGCCACTAATGGGTCCTCTCTGCTGCCAGCGAAAGTTAATTTATGTGTGATTGATAAGGTATCTGGGGAGGGAATATGAGCAGAGAGGTGAGAGACCCAAAACAAACTACCCCCCTTATCTGTTGCTCTAGTTACAATGGGCCAGAATAAAACATGCACGGGGTTGAGAAAGGACAAAGACGTCGAGTGTGGTATCGCTTTTCCCCCGTGTTCCCCAAAGGTGCAGGTCTTATTCTGAAAGTGGTGAGGCAATTTGTCTTCAAAGGAAGCAGCCCGCAAGAGTGTGGACTCTGCGTCCAGCCCAGTCCAGTGCTGTAAGGTCAAAGCTTTGTAGCAGGAGAGAGGTGCCCCCAGAGCAGTTTCCTGGGGGTGAAATGGGTGCAGTCCCAAAGGGCCCCTCCTTTGCCCTGGGGGCTGCTCTTGCTTTAATGCCACGCAGTCCCGGTCTCCAAATTCTTAGGTGGTGGAAGAATTCAAACAAGTCGCCCTGCGTTTTCCTGGCACACTGGGCTCTGCAAATCTGTGGCCAGCCCAGAGGAAGCCCTTCAGGAGGTGGAGCCAAAGGCACATTCGTTCTCTCTGACAGCATAAAATTCTGTGTCTGAACTCAGGGCTCAGGACTGGAAAATATGAGGCCAGAAGGGAAAAGAAACTGTGGGGTGACCTGTGATGGCAGCAGCAGCAAGAGCACGATGTGCTCGCACTGCTGCAGAGCTCTGCCGGTATTAACTCAGTTCATTTTAAAAGCAACCCTATAGGGAGACATTAATTTTATTCCCATTTTAAGGGCATAGAGAAAAAGAAGGGTGGGAGAAGAGGGAGGAACTCACTCAGCTGAATAACTATTAAATGCTGCACTCCGCGACCGGCACCTTCACACTCGGAATTCATCCAACACTGTGTCAAGTGGATGCCCCAGGATTAAGGAGCAAGTCAGTGAGAAGCCAACCCTGAGTCTGAGTCCAGTGTGTGTTTTCCACCCCACTGTGCGTTCTCCCTATGGATCTGCCTGCCCTTGTGTGGTGCAGGGGTCAGTGCTATAGACAGCAAATGCTTATTAACGTGCAATAATAATAGCGCTACCCAGCCTGAATGCTTTCGCACACGCACACCCCAATTCACATGTTGAACCCTACTACCCGGTGTGCTAGTATGAGAAGGTGGGCTCTTTGAAGTGATTAGGGCTTCAAAGTGAAGTTCTCATTAATGGGATGAGTGTCCTTATAAAAGACCCCAGGGCTTCCTCACCTCTTCTGTCATATGACATAGAGATGCCATCAAATCCACTAGGATTTGTAGAAGTAACTAACCATAACAAGAACAGAGGAAGATGCGGTGGAATCAGGAAGCTCACACACGTGTACAGGACTAAGAACTGCCATAGTCACTCAGGAAATGGGCCAGCAATGCTTCTAAAATTAAAAATATAGGAACTATCCTATCTATAGATCAGATATATCCCAGCAATTCCACTCCTTGTTATAGACCCAAAACAAATGAATACACACATCCCCACAAAAGTTGTGCGAGATCCCACTCCTAGGAATAGACCCAAAAGACACAAATACACTGATTCAAAAGAATACCTGCACCCCTATGTTTATAGCAGCACTCCTTACAATAGGGAAGACCTGGAAACAACCTAAATGCCCAAAAACAGATGAGTGGATCGGGAAGCTGTGGTACATACACACGATGGAATACCATTCAGCAATCACAGAAGAAAAGCTAGATGCATTCATAGGAACATGGATGGAACTGGAAGGGATGATGCTCAGCAAATCAGCGAAATAAGTCTGAAGTCAAAAGAAAAATACCAGATGGTTCCTCCCCTAGGAAGAATATAAGGGAACCAAATAAACATCAAGGAAAGTAATGAGAACAATAATAATAATAACAATAAAGACACAACAAAAACCAAAAATGAAAAGACAAGGACAAACCGGGGACACTTGGTGGGGAGGGGGAGAGGAAGGATTGAGGCCAGACGGGAGCACAGGGGACTGAGGTGATGGTGCACTGGTGATATGGTGATGGGGAATACATGGAGATTACAATTGATGTCAAATATATATAAGTAAAAGAAATTTTTTTTAAAAAAAAAGTTGTGTGAGAACATTCATAACAGCGTTATTCAAACTAGGTCCAAAAGTGAACACAACTCAAATGTCTGCCAAGTGATTGACGGAAACAAAAGACTCTCCATCCTTGAGAGTAATGTGGTGTGCAAGGAGCCAATCGCAGAAGACCACGAACTGCAGAAGTCCATTTACATGAACCCCCCATAACAGACAGACATATGAAGACCAAAAAATAGATCGGTGGTTTTCTACAAAGAAAGGGGGAAAGCGTGAAAGGAAGTGGGGACTGACTGCTAATGGAGTTTCTTTCTGAGTGACAAAAATGTTTCGGTACTGATTGTGGTGGTGGTTGTATAAAGCTTGAATACTGAAAACCCCTACCTATATACTTTAAATGGGTGAATAATGTAGAACGTGAATTATATCTCAATAAAGCAAGTGTTTTTTTAATGACCACAAAATTTACTGGCACTCCTTCCAGTGTCAAAATAAAGGGAACGTTCTCTGCCGTTAATTCCGGGCTGTCTTAGGACTCCTTCAACCAATAGAGTGTGACGGAAGTAACACTATGTGACTTCCAGGTTCAAACGAAAGGCAATGGATTGTGTGCTGGAGATTCAGTGTCCCAAGTCCCTTTGTAAGACGCTCAACCACCTTGAGGCTGAACGCAAATGCCCATGTCACTCACCTTAAAACGTCAGTGGTTCCTCATTGCTCTTAGCATGGAGGGCCATGAACTCTGACCTGCCTATGGCCTACGCCCCAGCTCCAGTTCCACTGCACTTCGCCTCCAGCCCACTATGGGCATGCAGCTCTCTGAGGGAAGGACATGCTCTTTGAGCCGGCCTCCCCCATGCACAGTGAGCCCCTGGGGTGGGTGTCGCACTGCTGAGCATAGGCTTGGCCCAGAATTGAGTATCATACAGGCATAAGAATGGTTTTGAGAGGCCTCCCTGGTGGTGCAGTGGGTTGAGCGATGCACTGTGAAGCATCTGCGGCACTGTGACGCATCTGCGGCACAGCAGCACAAGTTCGATCTCTGGCCAGGGAGGGGACCCACATGGTGCAGCAGACCTCTCCTGCCTCGCCTGCTGCTCCCCTCAGCAGTGGATTTCAGTGGATGTGACTGTTCTGCTCCCCACTCAGTCTCTGGTGAATCCTCTCACCTCCAACTACTCTGGCCTGTACCCCAACTCTTGTATGCATAAATAAATCAATCTTTTAAAAAAAATACTGGTATTGACAGCCAGGAGAATATGGGGCTGGCAGCCATGAACTCAGCAGCCAGAGGGAGCAGGACCTGCAGACAGAGGCACAAGTCCAAGCAGCAGGGCATAGCTTAGGACCCCACAGGTGAGACTCTGAAAACCAAGGACCTAAGGTTCAGAGACATCAGCAGAGACAATCACTTGGGCCACAAACCAACGGGATAGAGAAGGAAGGTTGGGCTTTCAAAGCGATAAAGAAAGAAACAGAAACAGAGAAATGTACTCAGCAGCAACAGCTCCAAAAATCTTGTTTGTGGGCAATGCCATAGCTCTCTCAGTTTGGTGTGCAAGGTTATAAGCCATAACTAGAGCTGGCAGACAGGCTCCCTACAACTTAAGATTCCTGGGAAAAGAAGCTGTATCTTGGGATCAAAATGCAAGACCAATGAAGGTATCACACTTCAAGATGTCAAACTATACTACAAAGCCACAATAATAAAAACTGCATGGTATTGGAACAAAAACAGACATACAGATCAATGCCCTCAAATAAAGCCCAGAAATAAACCCACAGGCTTATGAACAACTAATCTTTGACAAAGAAGCAAAGAATATGCAATGGAATAAAGACAGCTTGTTCAATAAATGGTGCTGGGCAAACTGGACTGCTACATGCAAAAGAATGAAACTAGAATATTGCCTTTCACCATGCACAAAAACCAGCTCAAAATGGATTAAGGATTTAGACATAAGACCTGAAACCATAAAATATATAGAAGAAAAAGCAGGCAAAACTCTACATGACATATACCTCAATAACATCTTTAAAGAAACAGCACCCAAAAAAAAAAAAAAAAAAAAAGAAACAGCACCCAAAGCAAAGATAGTGAAGGATAAACAGTTGGGATTACATCAAACTTAAAAGCTTTGTACAGCAAAAGACACACTAACCAAAACAAAGCGACACCCCACCAACTGGGAGAAAATCTTTGCACACAACACTGCTGACAAGGGACTTATCACACAGATCCACAAAGAGCTTACCAGAATAAACAAAAACAAAGTAAACAATCCAGTCCAAAAATGGATAGAAGGGCTAAAAAGACATTTCTCCAAAGAGGAAATGAAAATGGCCAACAGGCATATGAAAAAATGCTCAATAGCTATTGTAATCAGAGAAATGCAATCAAAACCACTATGAGACTCACTTCACACCAGTGAGAATGGCACATATAAAAAAAATTAGCAACAACAAATGTTGGCGAGAATGTGGAGAAAAAGGAACTTTCCTACACTGCAGGTGGGAATACAAGATGGTCCAACCATTATGGAAAGCAGTGTGGCAGTTCCTCAAACTACTAAAAATGGAATTTCCATATGATCCAACAATCCCACTCACAGGAATAAACCCAAAAGACACAAAAACACTGATTCAAAGAATACCTGCACCCCTAAGTTTATTGCAGCACTATTTACAATAGATAAGACCAGGAAACAACCTAAATGACCACAACCAGATGACTGGATCAAGAAGATGTGGTACATGTATACGATGGAATACTATTAAGCAATCAAAAAGGATAGAATAATTCATAGAAACATGGATGGAGCTAGAAGGGATTACACTCAACAATATAAGTCAGAAGGCGAAAGAAAAATACCAAATGGTTTCACCCCTAGGAGAAATATAAGGGAACCAAATAAGGGACCAAAGAAAAGAATAGTAAAAAAAAATAATAATAATAATAATAAAAACACAACAGAAAAAAAGACAAGAACAACCTTGTATAGGCGGGGAGGGAACGGGAGGAGGGCAGAAAGAGCACAAGGGACTGAGGTGATGGTGCACTGGTGAAATGGTGGTGGGAACTCCATGGGGACCACAATTGATGTCAAGTACATATAAATAAAGGGGAAAAAATGCAAGGTCAAATGGGTGGGACAAGTACAAGGAACTATGGTGATGGTGCACGGGTGAATTAGTGATGGGAATTCCATGGGGATGAGAAATATACACTGTACAAAAATGAAAAATCATGCAACATATATATATAATAAAGAAAAGTGCAAGACCACTGTCATTTAGCCCCCAGGAGTTGTCTACTATCTGAAGTGCCTTCCTTTCAGATGGTCAATTCCCAGCAACACGGAAATAAAGCAGCCTGAGATCCCACCCTTTCAAGAGTTGCTTAGAACATCTAAAAATAAGCCCCAACAGTGGACTTCCATCTCATTAATTTTCCTGAGGGCTTCTCTCTGACCCTTTTAAATGCAAACACAGCTGACAAACTGCTGCAGTCTGAGAGCTTTAATTAAGCTGCTGATGGGCAATTGCATCATTTGGAAGCCAAGAGTTTCCTACAGCTGCTATTAGAGGCTGCCCTGTATGGTTTCCAGTGATAAATACATCACACTCACTGTATATCTCAGACCAGAAATATGAAGCTATTATAAAGAACTTAGTGCTGTCCTTGAAATGAGTCTTTGGATACTCTCTGCAGGACAAACGATGCCACTTCTACCCCAGCCCCAGGCCACACCCAGCCTGCTCCTGGAGCTCCCTGTGGGCTGTGAGATGCAGGCCACAGTAAAGCCACCTCAGGACACTCAGGGCCGTCTCTGTTGTCTACTCAAGGGCTGAGGTGCTGCCATTGCTTCCTCTCTCCTCTGTCCTCGGTACTCCTCATCTTCCCTGGAGCACTCTCATTAGCACACGGACTTGTCGTTTCTTCCATCATGAAAGAGAACCTCTCATTTAAACACACTATCTTCCAGACACTGTTCTGCGTCTCTGCTTCCTTTTTAATTTTTTTTATTATTTTTTAAAGATTTATTTATGCATACAAGCACTGGGGTACAGGCCAGAGGCACAGGAGGTGAGAGACAGAGTGGGGAGCAGAACAGGCAGATGGACTGAAACAGACACAGAGAGGCAGGAGAGGTCTGCTGCGCCATGTGGGTCCCCTCCCTGGCCAAGGATCCAACACACGCTGTTGTGCCGGGGATGCTTCACAGTGCGGCACTCAACCCGCTGCGCCACCAGGGAGGCCCTATGCCATTTAATTTAAAAAGCTTAGAAAGGTGGGAATAGGTCAGGTGGGAATATAACACCTGCATTCTGGTCCCAGCTCCTATGCTCTCTCCACGACTCCTCTGCCTGTCTCCAAGCAGGCTTCCCCTAGTCCGTGCACTTGTCTGCTTGTTCCTCGTGCATCTCAAAGACGAATTATGAAACACACCGCCCTGGTTGCTTGAATGTCGCACACGCACACACATGTGCACGCCTGTGTGCAGTCATGAGGCAAGGCCACAGCCAGCGGATGTCTCTGTTCAAAAGGAACAGACAGCTGCGCTGGGGTATCTCAGGACTATCCACATTTACATGTAATAATAACAATCAAGTTATTATCCTTGACACTAATTGCAGGAATTTGAGCAGATAATCACAGCTCAAGGCTTGAACTTCGCTCTGCTTACTAAAAGTCACAGGGGACTTGCTTGTGACTGAGGCCTGAGTCATTACGCAGACTGCAGGAGCTCCCGGCAGAGAGCCACCATCCCCAGGCTGTCAGTGAGCAGTTCTCGAATACCTGCTCCGTAGAGCAAAGCCTAGTGGGTAGAATTCTGAACGACTGCTCCACTAAGGTTGAGGTTCCAGCCCAACTGTCATTCTACTGCTGGCCATGGGTAGTCACTCTGTGCCTCTGAGCCTTGGTGAAAAGACAGAATGGAACCAATGAGCCTCCTAACTGGTTTCTCCTAGATTTGGTATTCAGTGGAGCGACAAAGAGACTCAGATCCTACATGGCAGGGGGCCCAGGGAAAAGTCTCTCTGGAGAGTCCTGCTGTGGTGGGGAAGAGAGAAGGGGCTCTTCTGTGTTTGAGATGGTCTGTCTTTTGAATGTGAAATGTTAGAGCGTAAATAATTATTATGATGCTGTATATATTCACTAACTCATCATTCAGGACAGACACGGCAACTTGACTATAACTCAGATCCGGACTCTGGAAAGAATCCCCAGATTTAGAATCAGACAGTGCTATGTGAGGGTCCCAGCTGCAACTCTTAGCACCAGTGTAACCGTTGGCAAGTTTGCAACCTCTTTAAATCCCAATTTCTCCATCTTTCAAAAGGGGTGATCATTCCCATTATCTCTACTTACCAGTGTCTAGAACAGACCTGCTTGCGCACACTCAGATCGAAGGGAGTAAAAGTTTATCACCCACCCAAAAAGCTTGTATATAGAGGATTGTTCAAAAGCTGAAGTTTAGCCCCTTGACTTAGTAAGTACGTGCTATATCTTCTGTACTTGTCATCAGTATAGTGGAAGCTTTTTGTACATTTAACAAATTTTTTTTAATTTGTTTATTTTTGCATACAAAAGATGGGGTACAGGACAGAGGTGTGGGAGGTGAGAGGAGTCACCAGAGACAGAATGGGGAGCAGAACAGGCAGATCGACTGAAATACACTGCTGAGGGGAGCAGTGGGCGAGGCAGGGGAGGTCTGCCTCGCCATATGGGTCTCCTCCCTGGCTGGGGAATCGAATTCGCACTGCTGAACCCTGGATGCTTCACAGTGCAGCACTCAACCCGCTGCGCCACCGGGGAGGCCCCTTTTAACAAATTTTTATGAGTGTCATGTTGTGTCTGGCATTGTGCTACATCTTAAAGATTCACAAGTAAATAAGCAGTCAAGGTATTGGTCCACACCAAGCTTCAAGTCTAGAAAGGGAAATAGATGTGAAACCAGCACCTAGAATCCAGGTCTTTCTCAGAGGCTTAAGGCTGGCAGTTTCTATAGACAGAAAATTACTTAAAGAACCATTTTTTAAACAATTAGTTAGCAAGATAAGGGAAGTCCAAGGTGCCACAGGAGTACATAGAAGGGAAACTAAAGTCAGTTATGGAAAGTTTACAAAGACCTCCTTGAAGAGAAATGTTTCAGAGAAAGAACACTATTCCAATCAGAGGGGAAATCAAGTGCAAAGTTTAGAATGTAAGATCCAGAGTGGGGCCTCCATGGTGACACAGGAGTCAAGCCCTGCACCATGACACATCTTCAGCCAGCCAGGGAGGGGACTCACATGGCACAGCAGACCTCTCCTGCCTCACCCGCTGCTCCCCTCAGCAGTGTGTTTCAGTCAGTCTGCCTTTTCTGCTCCCCACTCTGTCCCTGGTGAATCCTCTCACCTCCACACCTCTGGCCTGTACCCCCGTTTTTGTATGCATAAATAAATAAATCTTAAAAGAAAGAAAAGGAGGCATCCCAGTATATATAGTCGACCAATATCTGAAAAGGAAGCCAAAGCATTCAATGGAGGAAGGACAGTTTTTTCAATAAACTGGAAAACAAGATGCAGAAAAATGAATGTGGATGCCTATCTTAATATCACTCACAAAAATTAACCCAAAATAAATTAAGCATAAGACCTAATACCATAGAACTCCCAGGGGAAAAAAAAAAAAACAGCAAAGAAGCTCCTTGCCATTGTTCTTGGCAATGATTTTTTGGACATGATTCCAAAGCACAAGCAGCAAAAGTAAAAATCAACAAGTGGACATTGTCACAAAGCAGCGGCACCGCAAAAGAAACAACAAAAAGAAAAGGCTATCTACCAAACGAGAGAAAATATTTGCAAACCATATAATGGTCAAAGGGCTAAAATTAAAAATATGTCAAGACTCATAACATGGTTGTCATAAAGGTAAGAAATTTGCAAGTATTGGCAAGGATGTGGAGAAAAAAAGGAAGCTTGTACATTGTTGTTGGGAATGTAAATTGGTTTAGCCACTTGGAAAACAATATGGAGGTTCCTCAAAAAAGTAAAAATAGGATTACCACATGATCCAGCAATACCACTTCTGGATTTTTAGCCAAAGAAAATGAAAACAGGATATCAAAATGATATTTATTCTCCCATGTTTACTGCAGCATTTTCACATTAGCCAAGGTATCAAAACAATATGTGTTCATCAATAGATGAACAGATAAAAATATGTGTGGATGATAGATAGATAGATGGATAGATAGATAACAAACAGGAATATTATTCAGCCATGAGAAAGAAATTCTGTCTTTTGCAACTCTATGGGTAGACCTTGATGGCATTATGCTGAGCTAAGTCAGACAGAGAAAAACAAAGACTGTATATCACTTACTTTAGAGTCCAAGAAAGATGGACTAGTAAAAACAGGGAATAGAAGACTGGGGAATGGAAGATTTGGGGAGAGGCTATTTAAAATACAATTGGTAAATAAGTAAGTCATGGAGATCTAATGCACACCACAGTCAACAATACTGGCTTAACTTCAAAGTTGCTAAAGGATGACATTTAATTGTTCTCACCACAATAAAAGAAATAATGTTGTGTCTCAACACAACACAGGGATTAGCTCAGACCAATGTGATAATCATATTGCCGTATATAATATAGCAAATCAACCCCTTATACATCTTAAATTTACAGTCATATGGCACCTATACCTATTAAAAAATGAATTAAAGAAATACAGGAGAAACTGGCTTTGTACATTAGTTTAATTGTGGAAACCAAGGCAAGATGTAAGAGCACCAGGCATGAGGCTGCTGTTTGCTGACATACTGGGCTACCTAAAACACCAAGGCTGGGACTTCCAGAGACCGTGAGGGTCAAGCAGCCCTGGGCACTGGACAATGGCTCTCCTTCACGCCTTCCTGTCTTTACTGATTCATTCCCTTTCACTTCCAAAATCCAGCTCAAGTCAGCCTTTATAAGAAGATTTCCCTGGACCGTCCACTCCTGCATTGTGTACCCACCTGCCCGTAGAGGTGATCACTTCACCGCTTACATCCCGACATCGATTTATTATGCACAATGGTCTAATGCCTGCCTCCTTCACTACATGGTGAATTTCATGCGGCTGTGTCACTGCGGTGATATTAAGATCATTTCCAACTGTGATAGACGACTCTGCAGAAGAAACAGGCTGATTTCATTTTCAGCAGTATGACAGATTGGGCTGCTAAGGAAAAAGACTCCTGGCACAGGATACCTAAAGCATTAGTAAAATATTTTTTTATAAAGATTTATTTATTTGTGCATACAAGGGCTAGGGTACAGGCCAGAGTCCAGAGAGGTGAGAGGATGCACCAGAGACAGAGCAGGGAGCAGAACAGGCAGACTGACTGAAACACACTGCCAAGGGCAGCAGCGGGCGAGGCAGGAGAGGTCTGCTGCGCCAAGTGGGTCCCCTCCCTGGCCGGCGGCAGGGATCGAACTCATGCTGCAGTGTCTGAGGATTGCTTCATAGTGCGTTGCTTAACCCACTGCGCCACCAGGGAGGCCCCAGTAAAATATTTTTTAAAATATATTTTCACTTACATGGCTGAGCTAGCATGAAAGTAAAGGAAATGCTCAGAGGTCAGGAATAAAGAGAAAACAGAAATCCAGAGAGATAAGCAAGTACTGAAACTGGCATTTTCTCCGGAGTCATCATCAATCCCTGGGGTTTAAGGACTGATTTTAATGGGTCTCATGGGCATGTGAGGACAGGAAATAAAGCCTGGAGCCAAAATGGGGTAAGAGGCTTTAGTGAAGATCTCAAAAAGCTAGGACCTCCAGAAAAACCTATATGCGCTCAATGGTATGAGTTAGGTTTGTTTTTAACTTCCCCAACAATGTAGAAAAATAATGGAGATGTTAAGTGTTTTGATCTCCACTGGGTAGAATACAAAAAAGAAAAGGGGAACTCTCCCTAGAGAATTCTTAATCACAAGTCTTTACTCGCATGGACTTAGAGCTGGAATTACACTGTCTGAGGGAACAAAAAAAAAACACCTCAAACATATAAAATAATCCCAGGTAGACCGGTAAATCCCAAGAAGAATGAACAAAAGGAAAACCATACTAAATACATTATATTCAATGTTCAAACATCACACATAAAGAGAAAATATTTTTTAAAAAAGCAAACAAAATGAGAATTTCCTCTCCTATACACCATAAACTTCCAAAATCTCAGAGGAAAAGAAAGCCATAATCATCCCAAGTGCAATGAAACTGAAAACATGAGATCATCTACATAGACATAAAATTTATCAGAGTGAAGTTCATTCTGTAATGGCACAAAAAGAATATATTTTTAAGACAGAAACAAAAAATAATGATAACGATGGGGATTAACATTATCAGATCAGATCATGCCCCTCCTGTGATAATCCTGGAGTGAGTAGTCAAGAGAAGCAGACAACCCAAAGGCCCCACCCTAAGCAACTCTATCTTAAAATTCACGACTTGTGAATATTAAAAGTATGGGAATACTTATGATGACCCAAGAACAAAATGTTTTAAATTAAGAATGACCCAGGGACCTCCCTGGTGGTGCAAGGGGTTGAGCACCGCACTATGAAGCATCCGCAGGCCCTGCAGTGCAAGTTCGATCCCCGGCCAGGGAGGGGACCCACAGCGCAGCAGACCTCTCCTGCCTTGCCTGTTGCTCCCCTCAGCAGTGGATCTGCCTGTTCTGCTCTCCACTCTGTCTCTGGTGAATCCTCTCACCCCCCACACCTCTGGCCTGCACCCCAGTTCTCGTGTGCATAAATAAATAAATAAATATTTTTTCAAAGGTCCATACGCCTCCTCACGGCCCTTCACAAACGTCCTCTCAGTCAGCCTCTGTCTTGTGAGCTCATCCGGGGGGCGTGTGACAGCGCCTTGGCACGCCTTCTCCACTTCCGACTTACAGTTAGCGTTAAGTCTCGCTGCTTTCGCTGGTAAGAGCCCTAGATCTTCATCTGTGCCAAATTCAGCTGACCCATGCCATCAGGCCTCTGTCTGGATTTGCTAGTTTTCATCAATTGCTGGAGATCTTTCTGAATTGAAACCTACACAGCTGGGGTCCAGGCCCTGTGTGTGGCATTGTCTAGCCTTTCCCGCAGTATCTGTTCCAAACTAGACAGCCCCAGAGGAGCAGACTACTGTCGACGGTGAGGGTTTCTCACACGAGTGGAAGGACGGCGCCAATCCCCTCAGATGTTGGAATCTGTAACTGAGATGTAGGGACCTGCCTCACGCACAGCAGCTACGTGGACCTGGCTCCAACCGCTCACACTGACATGTCTATAAGGTCCCAACGTGCCTCGAGGCCTAGGTTACAGAGGTCTGAGGCAGCCCTGACTGCTGCTCCCACCATGTCCACACATCCAGGAGAACTGGTCAGTCACTCCTGAAAAACACTGCTGTGACATCAAGCCACATTGCTTTGCCATGTTTCTGGATTCCTAACCCATCATACTTTGGGGTATCTGTCCATAACTTGGAGACAGCATGGACAAGACCAATAATAATATTCATGAAGTGAATATAATTTATCAAGCATTTAAAACAGCTCTTTACTCTTCAGAACTCTCATGAAAACATGGGTGTCCACATAGCCTCATTTTAGGCATAAGCAATTCAGTGTGAACTTGCCAGGATTCTAGAGCGCATCAGTGACTCAAGATCACAGTTCAAGTCAAGCTGTATTTCTCTTGAGTGTTTCTCTTAAAATATTTCCCCCTCATCTTCTCTTTCTCTGAACCTAAGGCATTTGCTAGATGGGAGTAAAGTCAAAACACTAGAAGGTAACTCAATCCATTGGGGTGCAATTAAGAGTAGCAAAAGTGACAAATAAGAGATACAGATATCTGTTAATAGAGACAGAAGATTCTGTAAATATATTTTCTTTCTAACTTTTGTAAAAAATAGAATATAAAGGAACAAGAATGCCACTATATTTTTTTTAGTTCAGCGTACATATGGATTATATATGCCAATATAAGTATATTTTATACATATTGTACAATGTAGGGAGCAAGAAATGGATCTCTACTGGAGGAAAACTTCCATATTATATTGGAACGAAATGAAATACTCATGTAAGGTATATTGGATAAATGAGGATGTTTATTACAATATAATCCCTAGCGCACAGGTTGACAACAGGGAATGACTTCGATCTTAAGATAACATTTGATGATGTACATTTTGGGTTGTCAAAACTTGGGGCACTACTGGCAGGAGTGCTACTAACCACTCCACAGGGCACAGAACAGCTTCTAATAGAAAAGCATTACCTGACCGGGGGGTCTCCCTGGTGGCACAGAGGGTTAATCAACGCACTATGAAGCAGACCACAGCCACTGCAGCACCAGTTCGATCCCCGGCCAGGGAGGAGACCCACATGGTGCAGCAGACCTCTCCTGCCTCACCCGCTGCTCCCCTCAGCAGTGTGTTTCAGTTCATTCGCCTGTTCTGTTTCTCAAAATCCTCTCATCCCCCCAATCTCTGACCTGTACCCCAGTTCTTGTATGCACAAATAAATAAATGTTTAAAAAATAATAATAATTACCAGACCAAAAATGTCAGTAGTGCAGAAGCTGAGAAATCCTTCCCTAAAGCAATCACTAATAAGTAATGCCAAAAGTTATAGTAATGTAAAAAAAAAAAAAGAAAGGAATTAAAATAATCACTCGAAAACATCTATTTAACCTATTTACTAGAAAATAAACAAGCAAAGAAACAGAATAAGAGCAGAATAAGCATAAGCTTAGGCCACTTGAATTTGTAGGCCAAGTATTTTGTCTGAATTTGTGCCAGCACTCAAATTATGTATTCTTCTCTAATTGTTGCCAGGAGGTCATATATAATACTCACCCCACTTTATGTCTTCCCTGACCACATTATATAAGAGCTATTTTCCCCAATGCCACAAACAGCTCAACGGAGAACGAGGGCAAGTCTCCAGACACAGTCTACGAGACCAGCATCGCTCTGACACCAAAACCCGACGTTTCCACAAAAAAAGAGAATTACAGATCACTTTTCCGAACGTAAAAGAAAAATCCTCAACAAAATCTTAAACTGAATTCAACACCACCTCAAAAGGATCATCTATCACGACCAAGTAGGATTTTCTCCAGAGACAGTGGGATGGTTCAACATCTGAAAATCAATCATTGTGATTTACCACATCGACAAAAGGAAAGATAAAAATCATTCGACTATCAATAGACACGGAGACAGGATTTGCCAATATTCAACATCCATTTATGGTTAAAAAAAAACTTAAAAAACTAATGCTGCAATATAGTAGAAATGATCTATGTGTCCATAGATGGGAATTCAAGTGAATAAACTATAGAACAGCCATACTGTGGAAGACTTGGGATCTTGTTTTTTTTTTTTTTTTTTAAGGATTTTTTTATTTATACATGCAAGCACTGGGGTACAGGCCAGAAGTATGGAGGGGTGAGAGGATTCACCAGAGACAGAACGGGGAGCAGAAAAGGCAGACTGACTGAAACACACTGCTGAGGGGAGCAGCAGGCGAGGCAGGAGAGGTCTGCTGTGCCATGTGGGTCCCTCCCTGGCCAGCAGCAGGGATCAAACTCGTGCTGCAGTGGCTGCAGTTTGCTTCATAGTGCGTTGTTTAACCCACTGCACCACCAGGGAGGCCCAGCTTAACTTGTTTTTAGTGAAGTTTTCTGTGAACAGACATGTGATGATTTCCAGGATCATTTCATGGAAGCTGTGAGCTTCGACGACGGGACAGCCAAAGAGTGGTGACCTCCCCCCCCCACTCCCAGGGATGGTGCTGGGAGAGCAAGCAGCCTGATATCATTTCCCTTCCACCCTCCAGTCTTGCATATTCTTCCCACTAGCCCAATCCAAACAGAAGCCAGAAAGTAAGAGCAGAGCACGAAGGTCAGCCTGTCAAACCAGAAGTGGGTGGAGAAGAGGAGAGAGTGGGCTTCAAAGAGAAAACAGGGGCCTCCCTGGTGGCCGAGGTTAAGTCTCAGCGCTATCACGGCTATGGCCTAAGTTCGATCCCTGGCCAGGGAGGGGACCCACAGGGCACAGCAGACCTCTCGTGTCTCCCCGCTGTTCGCCTCAACAGCGTATTTCAGTCGATCTGCTTGTTCTGCTCCCCACTCTATCTCTGGTGAATCCTCTTACTCTCCCCCGCACCTCTAGCTTGTACCCCAGTTCTCCTATGCATAAATAAATAAATCTAAATTTTTTTAAAAAAAAGGTGGCCAACATATAACTCTGGTGGGTTTGAGAAATACTAGACAGTGGAAATGGAGCCACAAATGTAAAGATAGTGAGACTAGGAGCAAAGCAGATACCATTTGTACCTGTAGGGCTCCCACACACACGGTCCCCTCCCACTGCCCTAGAGGTCACTGTTGAACAAACCTCGTATGTGCCTTGCCAGCCAGCATCTGGATGACCTGTGCTCTGAGCTGTAACTCCAAGAATCCACCTTCACTTTGCCAGTGTGGTTCATAAATAAAATGCGGCACTTTTCCATGTGAGCTCTTTTCCTGCACACAGAGGCTTCTCATGCGCTTGCCCTTTGTAAATTGCCATGGACTGGAACTAATTGATGGCCATAACCTTGTGCTTTGATATGCACTCCCTATATATTTTATTTATTTACAAGTTACGGGCAGTTCTACTGTCCTAATACGCCCTTATAAAACTCTTAAGGAGGGCCCTCCCTGGTGGTGCAATGGGTTAAACACCACACTGTGAAGCAGACCTCAGCCACTGCAGCACAAGTTCGATCCCCGGCCAGAGAGGGGACCCACAGGGCACAGCAGACCTCTCCTGCCTCCTGCTGTTTCCCTCAGCAGCGTGTTTCAGTAGATCTGCCTGTTCTGCTCCCAGCTCTGTCCCTGGTGGGTGAATCCTCTTGCCTCCCCGCACCTCTGGCCTGTACCCCAGTTCTCTAGTATACATAAATTAAATAAATAAATCTTTGAAAAAATAAAATAAAAACTATATAATTTATCGAATGTAAAATCCATGTCTTCTGACTCCAAGTCCCTAACTCCTGGCCATACTCTCTGCCTCCCACACATCCATCTTTCTGTTGCTTTCTCAATGAAGGGAGTGACAAAGTTCTTGCATAGTCTGGGCGCAAGACCTGCATTCAAGAAACATTCGCAGTTGTTGAACCTGCCAGGTGAGTTCCTGAAAAGGTGCAGAGGATGAGTCATCAGAATATCAAGAAAGCTGGGCCCCGTCTGACAAAGGAAGGTACTAAGGGCTATAGGAGCTCTGACAAGGGCAAGGACACAGGGTTTGTGCTGTGCCCTGCCCTGTCGCTGTGTACTTGGGGATGGGGGTCTTGGGCTGCTGGACACACTCCCCTGAAGTATTGCTGGAGGGGAGCAGCGGGCGAGGCAGGAGAGGTCTGCTGCACCATGTGGGTCCCCTCCCCAGCCGGGGATCGAACTCATGCTGCAGTGGCTGTGGAAGCCTCACAGTGCGGTGCTCAATCCCTAGCACCACCAGGGAGGTCCTAAATTGGTGGCATGCCATCTTCATGGCCATCTCCATGATGATCCTGTACACTAGACTATATTTGATAACCTCCCAGCTCTAAGATCATCAGCTGCTTCTACTCTGGCCCTCCTGGTCATCGGACACATTTCTGAAAGCACCTGAGTCCTCCAGAGAGGAGAGAACTTCAGTGACCACTACTGTTCTACATCAGGACAACTAAATTAGTAAATGGGCATTTTTAAGAAGTCCAAGATGTGAGAGAAAGACCACAAATCTAAAGATCTGGATTCCACAGGACAAAAAGTCATCCATCCTAGACGTCATCTTACTGGGTTTTCTAACATCCTTTTGCCCTTTTCTGCAACTGCAACTTTCATAAACTGCGACACTTAAATCTTCTGCTCTATCATCTTCTTGATTCCGAAACACTCAGTGTCTCGTACAGCTCTGTTACTGCTCCCAGGCTTGAAAGTCTGTGGGGTGTATTTTAAGGCTTAAGACAGGCACTCAAAGCGAAGAAGCCATTTCCTAAAGGTAAACTAGCACTAACATCACTCATCACTTTAATCATTAAAGGAGACCTGAGGTGTGCAAATGTAAAAGCGGCAACAATCACAGTCTCATCCTCTCTAAATCCGTGGAAATACTGGCTTGGTTTGCCATTGATCAGTTTTTAATCAACGTGGAGCCACTCCATGATTCATTCTGAGTCCATTCACTTGGTACTTCCGGCCCTGTTACCTTGGCAGGGCCTCCCTAATAGCATTTTCTGTTGACAATATTGAACCATTTATGCAGCCACTACTACCATTTAGTAGCCATATCAAAGGCATGTAGGAGAGTGTTACAAATGTCTTTCTGCCCCATTGCTTCTCCTTTTTTTTTAATTATAAGAATAGCAAAGTTGGACCTCCCTGGTGGCACAAGGGGTTAAGCACCTCACTATGAAGCATCCGCAGCCACCACAGCACGAGTTCGATCCCCAGCCAGGGAGGGGACCCACATGGCGCAGCAGACCTCTCCTGCCTCGCCTGCTGCTCCCCTCAGCAGTGTGTTTCAGTCCATCTGCCTGTTCTGCTCCCCACTCTGTCTCTGGTGAATCCTCTCACTGCCCCCCCACCCCTCTACCTGTACCCCAGTTCTTGTATGCATACATAAAAAGCTTAAAAAAAAGACTATCTGTGGGAATCCTGTGTATTCTGAGTTCAGGATAAATCTCTCCAGCAAATGTATACATTTTCTTGGCCTGAAACTCAGTGTACGACCAACCCAAGCCTACTTACAAATACATCATCGCCTGGTAGGGAGAGCCTTGCATACATCAGTCTACTTCAGAATGGCCCAGGTCGAAGGGTACTGCCAGGTACTGAGAACTGATACTCAAATGCAAGGACAGCAGACCTGCAGAGATGAAGGCTTCAAGGAAACTTTTCTCCTCCATCCAAACCCGGATAAATTACATAACATACTGTTATTTTATTACTTGCAGGCAAAATTTCTTTTAACATATTTATTCAGAAGGTTCTTATCACACATTTTTCAGTTCCCAACCCCTGGTTAACTTGGGTCAGAGAACCTGTCTCCTGTCACCTGGTTACTGAGCTCTGCAGCCCCACCTCAGTCTTTTGCCCCCAAAGTGGTTTCCATCATTTCCTGCAAGCTCAATGCTGCATTTAAAAAGATGTTGCTGGGGCCTCCCTGGTGGTGCAGTGGGTTAAACAACACACTGTGAAGCAAATCACAGTCACTGCAGCACGAATTCAAGCCCTGCCTCCAGCCAGGAAGGTGACCCACATGGCACAGCGGATCTCGCCTGCCGTGCCCGCTGCTCCCCTCAGCAGTGTATTTCAGCCGATCTGCCTGTTCTGCTCCCCACTCTGCCTCTGGTGAATCCTCTCACCTCCCTTTTCTCTGGCCTGTACCCCAGCTCTGCATGCATAAATAAATCTTTAAAAAAATAAAATAAAAAAGATGTTTGCTGTGCTTTATCAATTATTCTAGGAGTTTGTCTGAAAGAGTTTTCAGGATACCTATTCCACTGTAAAGCTCTCAGCAGACCAGAGCCTATGAGACGGCTGTGTATCCAGTAGCTGCCCACCAGCCCCACACACTAGATTAATGCGTCATCGCACCTGTGCGGCTCCCTGGACTTTCCAAAGTGCCCCGTGTACATTATACTCCTTGGTAAATTCAACGTCCTCACAAAGCAGACATTAAAGGTATTACTATCTTCATTTTCTAGAAAAGGAACAGTTGCCCAGAGAAGTTAAATGCCTCACCTCACAGGGACCAACAGATGCACTGGAGGCCTAGCCAGGCCTAGCACCCTGGCGCGCCCACTGCACCAGAGGCTCTATGTAACAGCAGGAGGGGTGCTGTTCCCAGCTCTCTGTAAATTCTCCCACCACACTTCTTGATCTCCTACCAGGTGTCAGAACCAGGGTCCGGCACGGGGACTTGAAGACCCAAGAAAAGAAAGCCCTTCTAGGGGCTCCTAAGTTGGCAGGGGGAAATAAGTAAAATCCGAAAATAAAATACACTCAGGTGCAAACTATAGATAGCACCAAGGTTGCCCAAATGCCACTAATGACCTCTATTTCTAGCATATGAGGAAGGAAAAAAACTGCTCTTCAAAGTTGACTGCAGACTTCCCCTTGTTCAGCAAAACATATTGATGTTTACAATAAAACCTCTCCATGAGGTTAAAAAAAATCCAGAAAATCTAATTGCATGAAACGCTGAAGCTGCACTGCTGCAAGATTAATGAAAAGCAATATATTTCAGAAAGACTTTTGGTTACTGTAGAATGTGCAAGCATGTGCCACTGTGGGGGTGCTCTAGAAGCTGATAGGTTTTGCTTGGCTGAGACAGGGAGGCAGGAAGATACACCTGCCAGTCAAAACCATGCCCGGGGTGGGTGTAACCTGCTGTGAAGAGGCAGGTGGCCCTGATCTGGAAGACACACGGATCTGATGGGAGTCAGGAATACTTTACACTGAACTGAGTAGTTCCACTTGATCAGAGGAGTCACTTCCTCATCCCCTCTAATCACGCCACTGGAATGTACAATCCAGTTGGGCAGAGGGAGGGAAACTTTGCCAACTGTGTTATCAACGAACTTCATCCTAGGGTACCATTGCTACTGGGGTTTATTGTGTTCAATTATAAAAAGGCAAATTCCAGCATGTCAGCTGGAGAAAGCGACTAAAAGAACTGGAACACTCTAGGTGTTAAGAATATTGAGGGGGTAGGGAAGATGACTAGGCAGGAAAGAAAAGAGAGCAAAGCAAGAGGTCGTCCAAGAGATGATGTGAACAAAAACATCGGCATTTACTATACAATTTTAAGTTGTTTGTGGTTTGGGGTTCAATGTTACTAATCTCTTCATTCCCTAAAATAACCGCACATTGCTACACCCAGTCTTGGGTCAGTGGTACTTTGGAAGTAAGGCAGTAGCCAGTGAGGCTGCAGTAGGAGATGTGCAAGCATGCAGAACATGCAGAGGGAAAAATTGGACAAGCCAGAAGAATCTACATGTCAGAAAGTTGGGGTGAGGGGCCTCCCTGGTGGCGCAGTGGGTTAAGCAATGCACTCTGAAGCGAAATGCAGCCACTGCAGCACAAGTTCGATCCCTGCCGCCGGTCAGGGAGGAGACCCACATGGCGCAGCAGACCTCTCCTGCCTCGCCCGCTGCTCCCCTCAGCAGTGTGGTTCAGTCCATCTGCCTGTTCTGCTCCCCACTCTGTCTCTGGTGGATCCTCTCACCAACCTTGACTTTGGCCTGTACCCCAGCTCTTGTATGTATAAATAAATCTTTTTAAAAAAAAAGAAAGTTGGGTGACTGCGAGATGGGCACAATCCACTAATTGGTAGACAAGCTCCAACCTATTCTGTTTAAACTTGAAATAATATAAAAACATGCATAAGAGACTACTTGCTCTTAAGTAGATTTAAAGGCAATATAGCATTTTATTTTAGGCAAACATAATTTGCCTAAAGATTCTTTAAAAGAAACCAACAATCTACATGGTCCAGTTTCTGGAGAAGAGAGGAAGTTGTCAAAAACCAGATCCCAAAAAAAGATCAGATCCACGATTTTCTGGCAGAATTATACAAATTTTCAAAAAGCAGGTAATTCCAATGGTATTTGATCTTCTCTAAAGTATATAAAGAAAAGGAATATATCTAAGTTATTTTTATAAAGAATAGTATATGATGATATCAAAACCTGATAAATGTTTTCACATACAGTAAAAACTGAAAACAAAATTTACTGAAGAATTTCAGTGCAAAAAATCCTGAATAAAATATTAACCAAGAGAATGCAATAGTACATTAAAACAATGATATGTCTTTTATATCCAAGTGAAATTGATTCTAGGAAGTCAGAGATGGTTCAATATTACAAAATCAATTGATTATTCATATTTATTGATCTAAGAAGAAAAGGCATAATGATTTTGTAGAGCTAAAAGGGCATTTGACAAGCTTCAACTCTTAATCTTCATTTTTTTAGGTTAAATAAAATAGGAATTTTTGAATAATCCCTATGTATATATATGCCTCGATGTATATATGAATATATGTGCATGTACTTATATCCTTAGTGTATTATATTCCTTAATATATATTCTCTGTCATATGCTATATGCCATACACAGACACATTTTGTAACTACAGACTTCTAATAAAGTCAGAAAGAAAAGGTTTTTCTCACTATTACAACTTAATCTAGTCCAAGAGGTAATATGAATGCAATTATGAACATGTCTACACAAGAGAATGAAATGAGAAGCATAAAAACTGGAAATAGCAACATAAAATTATAACCATAAGATGGTGATATATCTGGGAAACCAAACAGAAAGGAGGAAAAACGAACTACTACTACAAACAATAGCAAAATTCAATAAGATACAGCAGTACAAAATCAATATAAAGTAGTTTTTTCAAACCAGATAGATGATATAGGAAAAGGAAAGATCCCATTTAAAAGCGCAACCATAACAAATGCCTAAGAATAAATTTAAAAGATTTAAATTTAAATATAATAAATTTTATTTTTTTCTTTCCTCTTTTTCTTTCTTTATATATATTTGACATCAACTGTGGTCCCCATGGGGTTCCCATCACCATTTCACCAGTGCACCACCACCTCATCCCTTGTGTTCTTTCTGCCCTCAACCCATTCCCCCTCCCACCCCTCACAAAGTGTTTCTGATTTGTCCTTGTCATTTTGTTTTTGTTGTGGGTTTTTTTAATTGTTATTATTCTTTTCTTTGGTCCCTTATTTGGTTCCCTTCTATTCCTCCTAGGCGTGAAACCATCCGGTATTTTTCTTTTGCCTCCTGACTTATTTCGCTGAGCATCATCCCTTCTAGCTCCATCCATGTTTCTACAAATGACTCTATTTTTTGATTGCTGAACAGTATTCCATTATGTATATGTACCACATCTTCTTGATCCACTCGTCTGTTTTCAGGCATTCAGGTTGTTTCTGGGTCTTACCTATTGTAAATAGTGCTGCAATAAACTTAGGGGTGCAGGTATTCTCTGAATCAGTGTTTTTGTGTCCTTGGGTTATAATAAATTTTAAAAGAAATCTATAAGACCTATGGGTAGAAAACTACAAACACTACTGAAGCAAACACACACACATGTACACACACAAAAAAAACCATACTTGAAACATAGAAAAGACAATTTAGCATTATTACAATGTCAATTTCTCCAAGGTTAATACATAATCCTACCTTAAGTCAAACAAAAATATCAACAAATTGAATTTTCTTTCTTTTCTCTTTTTTTTTAATTCTTTATTTTTTAAAGATTTATTTACTTATGTATACAAGAGCCGGTACATACAGGCCAGAGTCACGGGAAATGAGAGGAGTCACCGGAAACAGAGTGAGGAGCAGAACAGACAGATCGGCTGAAATACACTGCTGAGGGGAGCAGCGGGTTAGGCAGGAGAGGTCTGCCGAGCCATGTGGGTCCCCTCCCTGGCCTGGATCTAACTCCTGCTGCTATGCGGTGGATGCTTCACAGTGCGGAGCACAACCCGCTGCGCCACCAGAGAGGCCCTCTTTTCTCATTTTTAACTCAACAAATTGGCTCTAATATTCATTTGGAAATGAAACCGAGTATATCCAGAAAGATCTCTAGGAAGGAAAGCATGACCTGGAACTAGTCTTACTAAAGCTTACGAATTAGAACCCTGTGGTGGCTGATACAGAAGGCAGCTGGATACATGCAGCTCTTTCTCCACCTGCCATCACACACGCATCATTATCTGCCCTTCCCTGCACCCCTCTCTCTCCCAGACCCTGAGGCACCAGCTGACCTGTGCCCTCCAATTTCTTGTGGGGTCAGCCAATGGAAGGCTGTGGTAGAAGATCTGAGGATGAGAGGAGAGAGATGGGAGTTAGAGAACAGAGAGTTAAAGAGCTCCTGCTCTTTAACTGCTTTTGAAGCAACAGCTCTGTGCCCTGAATACAACAGCTCCTGCTGGATGCTCCCGCCAACACAGCTCCAGCTCCTGCAGGACCCTAACACTATGCCCTCTCTGTTCCTTCAGACTAGAGGAATAATGACTTCCCACCATTGCTAGTCTCTGGGTGCTGCAACAACCCTTCTCTATTCCCTGAAACCTGACCACATGCTTCCGTTAAAGTCTCTTCATTTGAAACATGTGAATTCTGTTTCCTACCAAGAATCTGACCGATGAGTAGATTAATGAAACAGAATAGACAATCCAGAAATAGACACAAATTTACACCAGAGGGTAGCATTTCAAACCATTGGAGTAAAGATGGACATTTTACTAACTACTGTTGCCATGAATAGACAGGCATCTGGAAAAACAAAAGGATAAAATATCTATCTTGCTGGATACACCATAATAAGCTCCAAATCAAATTAAATGAAAACAAAATAAAATCATAAAAATGCCTAGAAAGAAACAAACTACATGGCCTTCCTGGTGGCATAAGGTGTTGAGCACCACAGCAACCGCAGCCACTGCAGCACGAGTTCAATCCCGGGCCAGGGAGGGGACCCACATGGCACAGCAAACCTCTCCTGCCTCGCCCGCTGCTCCCCTCAGCAGTGTATTTCAGTCAGTCTTCCTGTTCTGTTCCCCTCCTGTCTCTGGCGACTCCTCTCACACCTTTGGTCTGTACCTCAGTTCTTGTATACATAAATAAATAATTTTTTAAAAAAAGAAACAAACTACAGTATAGGCAGAGAATGAATTATTATGCAATAATATAAAGGAATGAATTATTGCTATATCACCAGAGATGAATCTCAAAAATATGTGAAATTATATATAGAAGGCTTAACACAAAGAATTTGTGCTGTTATTTATTCCATTCATAGGAATTTTGGAAGAAGTAAAATGTATGTAGAGAAAGTATTAGAACAATGATTGCATCTGAGGGTAGAAATGAGGTGGTGATTGACTGGGGAGGAGAATAACAAATATTTAGGGTTGATGGTATTGCTGTATATCTTGATGGGGGTTTGGATTATGCCAGTGTTTACATTTCTCAAAACTCAGCAAATCTACCCTTAATGAATATGTTCATATTTTTTGTATAGAAATTTTTGACATCGAAAACAAGAGTTAACAATTATCAAACTTTAGTGAGAGGCAAATAAACTTATCTAGGAGGGAGTATACTAGTGCCTGCAATTTAATTTTAAATATACCAAAAATAAGATAAACGAAGCGATGGATAAATAGATTTGTGATATAGCAAGTAAAAAATTCTGGCAACATTGAGGTGAGAGATACAGGAGTATTCGCTATAAAATTCTCTCAACTTGACTGTATGTTTTCAAATTTTAGTAAGAAAGTTTCCTTTTAATTCTAGAAGAAAAAGTCTGATACAGCTGCAACATAAATGAACCCTGAAAACATGATGAAGCTAAGTGAAATAAGCCTATCACAGAATGACAAATACTTCTCTGTGGTCCTAGGGCAGTCAAATTCAGAGCCACAAAGTAAAAGTGTGATTGGCAGGGGCTGGGGCCAGGGGTCATGGAGAATTAGTGTATAAGGTAGTTTCACTTCTACATGATAAAAGAAAAAAATCTGTGGCTAGATAATGGTGATGCTTGCACAATGTCAGTGTACTTGGTGTCGACGAACCATACACTTAAAACAATTTAATTGGTAAATTTTATTACACATATTTTACTACAAGTAACACAAAATTAAAATTTTTATGTAAAATAAAAACTAGAAGAAAACATGAGAGAATTCCTCCAGAATCTTGGATAAAATTAGAGAAGACCTTTATCTTTATGATTGTGACTCAGAATATGGAGTTATTTGTAACGGAATTGTTTGTAGCAAAGAAAAATGAAAAGAACTTCAAAATCCATCATCTGGAGAATAAGAGATAAAAATATACTCCAGATGAGTAACCTTTAAAAATAATGATGCATAACTATATTGATGTAAAAATGCTCGCTCGCAAACTATTAGAAAGAATTACATTATAAAATAGCCTGCAAAGATGATCACACATAGATTTAAAGGGGAAGAGTTTGTTTAAAGAGATACTCAGGTGGGTATTCGTAAAAATGTTCACATTAGTTATCTTTAGTTAGTAGCTGGTAAGCACTTTATTCTTTGTACTATTCCATACTCTGACATGTTTGCCACAAGCTTGCATTTTTATAAAAACAGCAAAACCATTTTAAACTCATATTAAATACTATAAGAAGTTGGTACCACTACCTGATGATCTGATCCCTTCTGGCTCTGGGCATTCATCAATGCCATGTATGTCCAAGTAGCCACAAAATTTAGCCCTCAGAAAGGGACTCACTTACACTTGCGTGTGCATCAAGTCCCTCCTTTCCAGCATATTAGAACTCAGACCACACAAAGAGAGACGGGCAGATGACTCTGAACGACCCAAACCTAAATCTGTCAAAGCTCGCCTGGAAAATTTCCAGTGATGGCATTATTCACAAATCCAAAAACTGCTGAAATACAAACAACTTAGATGCAGGTGAACAACTTAGATGCAGGTGAAGATGGTGTGCTCTGGAAAACTGTTAGAAAACCCCAAACCAGCTTGGATAGTCATTGATACCGGCAATAAAAAATAATTCACATAAAAAAAGATTAAATAGAATTGCAGTATGAGGGTCTCCCTGGTGGCGCAGTGGGTTAAGCAACGCACTGGGAAGCAAATGCAGCCACTGTAGCACGAGTTTGATCCCTGCCTCCCGCTAGGGAGGAGACCCACATGGCGCAGCAGACCTCTCCTGCCTCGCCCGCTGCTCCCCTCAGCAGTGTGTTTCAGTCAGTCTGCCTGTTCTGCTCCCCGCTCTGTCTCTGGTGAATCCTCTCACCTCCCTGGACTCTGGCCTGTACCCCAACTCTTGTATGCATAAATAAATAAATCTTTAAAAAAAAAAAAGAATTGCAGTATGAAATTTAAGAGTGGGAAAGACGACATTCTAAATTAGTGTATTTTCTGCATGAACTTTTTTAATAGGTGTAACAAAAGTAAATATTAAAGTATACATGTGTGGCTTTTTTCCAGTCCCTTCCAAGTTTATATATTCAAATAGAATATAAAATTTTTTAAGTTTTTTTTTGCTTTTTCTGAAGAATCTCCTTAAAGGGGAAAATAGCACTGACCTGTATTTGGGGTTATTTCGTTAGCACACATCTTGAGGAGCAGTGCAGTAGGGCCAGGGTCTGGAGACAGAAACGGGGAGCCCCTACTTACCAGGCAATTCTGCCCTCTCCCCTCTCCCCAGTGGAGCCAGAACCCCACCTGATGCTGACGGTAGCAACAGTAGCAATGCAAAGGCTGGAGGCAGAAAGGGCCAGGACACAGAGCACGCACCTCCTTTCCTTCTCCCTGGGGGAGCCCACAATTAGAATCGTGGTGGAAAAAGTGACAGAGCGGAAAAAACAAAAACTTGCTGGCTAACTTACAGGCGAGTCATCTGCAAGGCCACATGGTGACTGAAAATCCCTGCAGAAGAGCAGTTTTCCCCTGAGTTGACGAGGGGCTGCTTCTTAGAGGAGGGACTGGAGAATTTTGAAGAAAGAACGGCAAGTGCACTGAGCTGGGTCCCCCATGCTGACCCTTTGGTGAGAACAGAATCGGCTGGGAAATTTGGTTAAAATACACACACACACACACACACACACAAACAGCTCTACCCCATATCCACCAGCCCAGGCTATTGGAATTAGCTTTCCAGGTGGTTATGATAAATGCCAAGTATTGAAAACTACCGATCTTAGCATATGAAAGATCTGAGATAGAGGTAAAGAATGGTGAAGGGATTAACAGTTCACTAAAGTGGAAATTTACTTTAAAATGAGAGCAACTGAACAATCAGCAGTCACAAACAGAAATATTACATAAATTTAAGCAGACCCTCCTGAAAATACAGCTGTCACTGATGTCCCTTTCTCACCTCCCTACCCCATCCAGGGAGCTTCCGGCATGAGAAAAGACTGACACTTAGCACTGGGACAGTCTTGGGCACAATTTCAGCACAAATTAGAGTCCAAAAGCCCAAAAGACCCTTCTATACTTTCCCATTGAAGCCCTAAGATGACCTCTTTTTGCTAAGTTAGTATATAGACAACCTTTATGTCTGACTATTCAACAAGTTGCTCTTTAGTTAGTATTTCCAACACAAGCAGAACTAAGCCTTGTCTTTTTTCTTGTTAAACTAGCTATTGTCAGTTCATTTGCAGGTCCCTAACTGTGAACATAAGTGTGTAGAGGAAAACTTTTCTTAGCAGCAATGGTAAGTAACTTCATTAGGTGTCACAGAGGATTTAGATAGAAACCTAGAAGCAGACAATGAAATTCAACAAAACAACATTCCAAGACATTGAACAAAAAAAAATGCTGGTTGCACTTTGAAACCAGCTCTTGGAGGACACTATTTGGGACAAATAGTCCCAATAATTTCAATCAGAAACTAAGAATTCCTTGAAGCAAAAATGTCAAAGTGTCTCCCCATCCAGGTTACCTCTCAACAAAAGTTAGGAGTCTCAGACAATCTACTACAGATTATTACACCACACCCAGAGAGGGGTGGAAGATTTTCTACTTGTTTTATTTGGCTATTTGTTTATTCTGAGATACATGTTTATTAAAAGGGATCAAACTCTTCCTCCCTTCGAGTGAATGGGGCTCTGAAATTCTGAAAGGAAACAAATATGCAAAGCAACTATGTCAAATATATGCTAGGTCCCCTGCTGGGTTTTGACACCATAGTTCATTTAATCTGCAAAACAACATGATGAGAAAGGACTAGGGAACCACCTCCATCCTTAATAGAACAAATCTGTTTTATTATATATAAATACATTCTTTATATATACACATAGATGCATATATGCATAAACATATATAATATATAAATACAGATTATATATATATCTATTTATATATAATAAAACACCATTATCTTAGCTGAGGAGCAACAGTTGACCTGACTACCCTGATCTGCATCCTGAGTCTCAATTTCCCCTTCACCTTCTCTTGCCCTAGAGGCCATCACAGTAATATCCAACCAACATGACTGTTTCTTCCCCAACGTGCCTCCCTCCCAGTATCAATGCACTTTGCCTTGCTTCCTGGGACAAGACAAAGCTTTCAAGGGACTTTACTAAACGATAAAGGACTGAAAATGGGAAATAAACATATAGTACTTAAGACAAATAACAGAGAAGTGGCTAAGTTAGCCAATTTAGTTCTAAAGTTAGCCCACATAGATTCAGATTCTGGCTCCTGGTGTTTATTAGCTATGACAGTAGTTAAACTCTCGGTGCCTTAATACCCTCAACTGTAAAATGATCATAAAGTAATGATTCCACCATCTCATAAAATAGCACCTGGTATATAGTTTGCATGCCTGCACACGCACAGGCATTCAGTTTGGCTTACAAAATACGATCTTCAGTTTGCAATACAGCTACTTTGCTCTTGAGTCATGGTTCTGTGCTGTTCTACCCAGAACATAGAGAAATCCAACCTAGTCCAATAAAGGGCCACTCACTCAGTTTCAGACAGGGCAACTCACCTCCTTTTTATAGGTGATAAAACTGAACTTCATCTGCAATCCTAGCTAAACCCATCACATTTCAAAGTTTTCAGCCCAAATACCACTGTCCTGTGTTGGTGGTATAGTGGTGAGCATAGCTGCCTTCCAAATACCACTGTCCTTTTTTGAATAAGCTATGTATAGAAATCAAATTATTGCATGAGTGTCCACGATAATATAAAACACAGATTGTTTTTTGTTGTTGGATGTATACTTTATGAAATAAAAGCAGCACTGGAAAAGGTCAACATTCATATAATCAAGAAGTTATTTCATAGTATTGCCAAAGTGTTTTCATCCAATTGGACAGAAATGAAGTCAATGCAAATTCGTAGAAATTGTTTTTAGGCATTATAAATATATGAACTAACTGCAATATTGCAATTTTCTGTCCACACCATCAAAAGTGTGAGGAAAAAATACAACAATCTTCCACAGATACATGTATCTGTAATTCAACTGATCACACACATACACACACAGGTCTACACTGACAAGTTTCACCAAGAAAGTCCATGTTTCATCTAACGGAATAAGGTAGACCATAACAGGATTATATAAAAAAATTTATCCTACAAATTAGAATATTGACTTCCAAATTGCTTAATAATAATTTATAATTATACAGTGCTTATGGTTTCCAAACCACTTTATTCCCATAATTCCCTTTGAGCTTCATGGCTTAGGAGATTATGCAACTCTATTTGTATTTACTTGAAAGGAACAAATAGTACAGGCTTAGAAATATGTAGGCCCTGCCCAAGGATGCAGAATTTAACGGAACCCAGGTAAGCTGACTCAAAGTCTTGTTCTCGTTCCATTAAAACCACAAAGGTAGAGCCTATGGATGGAATATGCTAACTTATTTTGCAGTGATAAGTCCCTCACCAGACAATGCACACATCTTCTATGCTTTTAAGGACAGTTTGAATGAAACAAGAGCAAACAAAAGCTCATGGATAAACTCCCAATATTTTTAAAAGAAAACTTTCAAAGGAACAAGTATATATATGTATCCTGACTTCTCAGTGAGGCCAAGTGTAACTCAAACCCCCTTTCCCTATGAACCGTGGGAAGTCCTGTTTAGGACCAAAAGGTCAGTGGGTGTATCTAGAAACTTTTCTAATAGGAACTTTTTCAAATTACATGTGCCAAATAAAGACTTTTCGCCCATCTACATAAAATAGGACCTGCCCTAGTGAACTACAGCCTTCGAACATCTCAAAACGAAACTTGAGAAGTTTCGCTATTTCTTTTTATTTCAGCTGAATAGTTTCGGAGTTCTGGTTAGGCATAATATTGAATATTTGCTTAGCACTTTATAGTTTTCAAAGTGCTATGTTCTACATGCACTGCATCTAGTCAGATTTTTCCGGTTCCCTGTGAGGTAGGTATTATTATCATCCTGATGCCACAGGTGATAAAACTGGAAAACATAAACTACCCCGCCCAAGACCACAATGAAAGCAGCAGATGGTAATTAAAATCACGTGAGCCGCCAGTTCTCCTGCTCCTTTCGCTTCTCCCGGCTGCCTACCCTAAAAATGTCTTCCCTCATCGCACCCAGGCGCCTTCAGAAAAGACTACTTCAAGTGCTGATTTCCTTTCTCACACGTGGCACTAACTCTGGGAGCAGCAGGGATCCCCCTATCTTTTCCCAGTTCCCCTAGGAGGAGACTGCAGGAGCGCCTCTTATCCTTGTCTTTCCAAGAAAACAAGAAAGACTTCTTCCCATGGTACCGGCGCCAGACAAACCCGAGAAGCAGTCCTCAGGGTGTAAACGATTGTGCCAGGTACTGCTTAAACCCCTGTGAAAGATGCTCCTTTTGGGGGGGGGAGTGGGGAGGAGAGAACACCCCTATTAAACCAGACTAGTCTTAACTTGTAAAAGGTGGGGAGAGGAGTGGGGAGGAGAGAACACCCCTATTAAACCAGACTAGTCCTAACTTGTAAAAGAGGGTATGGGCAAGCGAAATCCTATCGGAAGACAGACTCCTACACTTCTGCGCCTGAGAGTAATACTCCCCCCCAAAGATCTCCAGGTAGCAGTGCCTGAGAGCCTTCTATGCAATGTGGACTTACCCGCGGCGCTGCGGCTTCGGGGTAAGTAGGGCTGGGACATACTCGCTTCACGCTTCAGCACCGGAGACAGCTCCGGACTCGCTAACTTGGCGCGCCCAGCGGGGATCCGCTCTGGCGACTGAGCCTCCCAGGCTGCTGGCGGCGGGGCGGGTGCCTCTTTCCGCCTGGGTGCAAGCCTCCGGGTCTTGGGGAGGGCGGCTGGGTCTCCGCGAGCAGCTGGGGCAGTCGATTGCGCCTCGGGCTGCGGTGGCGACGAGCCCAGCTGCACCACGGCGTTGCGAGATCGCGCCAGCGCAGAGGAGACAGAGCCCATCTCAGCGGGCCGGGCTGGGCCCAGGTGAACAGTCAAGACTCCCCGTGGGACCCACACCCCTTGCCTGGCAAAAGCTTGCTTCTTCTACGTGCCCGAGCGCCCCCAGCCTCTAACCCGCTTCCTCTGAGCGGGCAGAATGAAGCCTCTCCTCGGTGGAGGCGGCTACCAGGGAGGGCAGGGCGCCCACCGTTGGGGAGGCAGAATCACCAGAGAGTGCGCGCGACTGTCTGAGTCCGGAGAGATGGGAGATGGGCACTTAGAAGGGCCGATATACCCAGGCCGTCCACAGACATCACGGCGGGGGGGGGGGGGGGGGGGGGGGGGGGGGGGGGGGGGGGGGGGGGGNGGAAGGGGCGTGGCAGTAAATGAAGGCTACTTTTTCTCTACTTTCTGCACTTGGTTCACTTGGGACCAAAGACCTGGCAAGTTCTTCCTGTTCCTGCCGACACGTCTGGGCTGCGTTCTTCCCCTGGGAGGAGGGAGGATTTGGCGGGGACAGAGGAAGGTTTTTTCCCTCTTCACAATTACTCCTCTTGGAGTCAGTGCCACTCACCACTCCTCTGGCCTGTGCTTTCCAGAGGGTCCTGCCGACGGCTATTTCTGAGGCAAACCTGACACTGCCCCTCTCCAGCGCACTCTGTACCTCGGTACCCTCACCTGCGCACCTCGGCCTATGAATGCCAAATCCCCCACCTTTCCTTTGTGGTTTGGGTCAGGGAGAACAGTGGAGAGGCAGCTCTACCAATTCTCTGCAGGAAAACAGACCGGTCAGCCCACCCGGGAGGCTCCAAGGACAGGAGGTTAGAGCGGCCCAGATCAATTCAGAAACCTGCCCTACTGCCCCATTCCTGACTGCAGTGGGAAGATGGTGAGCCTCATGTTTCGATGTTGACAGTGTTACCTATAATCAGACTCTCCTAGTTCTCCTGTCTACAGGAAGAGATGAACTTGGAAAAATTGAAACAATCTTCCCTATCTCTTCCCACATGCATTTTAAAAAATGGGGCTGTGGCTGGTCAACTTGACCTTGAACAGAGGCTGAGACCATACGAGCTATAGGTATCACATGCTCATGGCCCTTGAGTTCCATGCCTCTGACCTCGTCCCACAAAGGCAGAAGAGCTATCTCCAGATTGACACGAGTGGGTGCTCTGCCAAGCGTGCACTGGAATGGTCTGACCCACCCATCAGCATCCTGAGCGGATGTCACCAATTGGGTGACTGGGAATTCTGAAAGTCTTACCACTGCCAGTGTTGCATTCTACACCCTGTGCTCCTGGAAAACAGTAAAGACTGCAAAATCCTGCACACTTTCATGTCCTGCCAAACAATTTACTACAGAAAAGTCATCCTTCCTTGAATGACCTAAATAGGTCAAGAAAGCCCCTTTGCTTACCCAGAACAAAGCTAGACACTGACCCCCAGCTTCCCCTTCTTTGCCCATTTCACCTTCATGGATCTGATGGACCGAATGCACACTAGCCAAACTTTCATTAAACTTCTTTCTGCCTTCAGGGGCCTCCCTGGTGGCGCAATGGATTAAGCACAGCACTGTGAAGCAAACTGCAGCAGGAGTTCAATCCCCAGCCAGGGAGCTTACCCACATGGCGTAGCAGACCTCTCACATCTCACCCGCTGCTCCCCTCAACAGTGTGTTTCATGCCTGCTCTGCTCCCCACTCTGTCTCTGGTGAATCCTCTCACACACACCCACACACACAACTCTGGCCTGTACCCCAGTTCTTGTATGCATAAATAATTTAAAAAACAAAAACAAAAAACTTCTTTCTGCCTTCCAGGATTCTGGATATTGACCCACTCTCAGCTCTTCCTGAGAACAGACCAGCCCCAGGGTAAAATGTTCACTGATTTACAATGCCACCATTTTATTTCATTTCTCCACATCCAGTGCTTCTAGTCTTGTTTACTCCTTCCTGCAAGAGAAAATTCCTTTCTTCTTAACTCTTTATATTTTGCATATCATACTCACAGCATTTTCCCTGTTGTAATAGTCTCTTCCCTCCTTGTAATAATCCTTTCCAATAAAGTATCTCCTTACTAAGTGAAGACTTATTTGACACCAAATCTGTATCGCTACGAGAGGGCACTCTAAGCCTCAGTTAACTAGTCTTTTATGGGGATTAATTTACCTTATTTTAGTAAAGGGGGTAGGCAATAATACTTGAGAACCTAATAGGCAATGCACAGTCCTGGAAAATTATATATGCTTTATCACATTTTAATGTTACAACAATGAAATAATTATTATCCTCATTTTACAGATGACAACATGAAGGCTCAGAGACATGAAATTATTTCTCCTAGACCCCAGAGCCATGAGACTAAGGTCATTAACATGGACTCATAGGTGCTACACAGATAACCGCTCCACAAAAAGAACATTAAAGATACTGGAATCCAGCCCTCTCCTGGGTCAGGTTGAGGAAACTGATGTCAACCAGCATGTTAGTGGCAGCTGAGTCCAGAGGAGAGTTCAATTCCTGGACCTCAGTTATCATCTCATTAGTGCACAATGCAGTTAACAATTTTCACCAGCTCCATAGCTCTGTCTTGCTCTTGGCCTTATTCTAGCTGCTCTCTGCTGAAGCCGTCTAAACAATTCCCAAGAAAGTTCAGAGGACCCCAGAGAAGACTCTGACCTCATGAAATATAATGTTTTCAGAACACACTGAAGCAAAGAAGCCATTCAGCTAAGCTCCTTTAATATTTTGGGACACCAACAGCTTTGTAAGGTCAAGCAGGTGCAAAATTAGACATGGCTCCTGCCCAGTGGGGGATATATTGTATAGGAATATGACATAATGTTGGGAGCCTGAGCTATATACCACAGGCAGTGCACATAAAAGGAAAAATAAAGGTAGCTCGACCTCGAAAGATCAGAGCATGTCCTGCTCTAGGGGAATCATGACCTGCTCTAGGGAAATCTGAGAGCCCTGGAAGGGCTGGGATGAGGGGCCCTGGCCCTGTGACGTCATTACTAAGCCTCTGGGTACAATACAGGAATAAACATCGCAAGTATTATTCTTAAAAACAATGACACACAGGATGTTTTTCTGCTAGATGTTCCATTGTTTCATTTGTCCTTGGGGTATCATGGTAAATCCAAAAGGTCAAAGGTATTACTCAGCCCCTCATTCCATAAGGAAAGTGAAAAGGGCTTACAAACTAAAGTGGATGGCCAAACCTAAGTGGCAGGTAAGGATGGAGACAGGTCTAAATCTACTAACACCAACCAGTATTCCAACTACTGTAAAAATCAAAAAGAAAAGTGAAGTTAGGTCACCAGGTCGTCTATCTAGTTCAGCTTACATTCAGTGTAGAACATCCTTTGATAAGGCACTGACAAAAGTAAAATTTACTAATGTTTAAATTAAAACTAATTCATGTTTAATAAATGAAGAGTTCATCATTTGTTAAATTCTTCTAAAGCGATACACATTCATGAGCTGAAATTTGGAAACTACAGAAAAGCATAAAGAACAAAATATATGCCATTCATAATCCCACTTCAGAGGCATCCTTTATTTTCCCCCTGCTCCTAAAATACAAATAGAGTACATGTTAATTTTTTATCGGTATTATATAGGATAACACCCAAGACTCGAGTTATATTACTTTTTTGGAATAGTGACTTTCAATCACATATACCTATATAATCATATATATCCAGTTCAATATGTCTATATTTTATAATATATCTATATTTTACACTTTATGTACTACCTTGAGACCAAGGTTGCTCCCTTACTATATTATCTTCAGAATAAAATTCTTAATTAAACATGATTTAAAATATCTAAAATATATGCATCCATTCTTTGACATCATCTACTGTTTTGAGACCATCATCTACTAAAACCCCAGGCCTATTTTGTGGAAGCTGTTTTTCCCATTGGGCAGGCAGGCCTCTGAAACTCAATGCAGAATTTTAAATATATTCCTATATTATAGGCATATGTTTTTGCCTGAGTTATATATGTTTTTGCCTGTGCAATATTAAATAAAATTAAATTAAGCCACTTCCGAGACTCAAAGATGAAAGAAAACTACTAGATTTCATCATCTAAATAAAAGAGACCAAATCTGAGGATCACATGAGACTCCCTTCCCAGCTTCTCCAACTATTCTCCACGTGATAAAGTTTAACAACTGCATTTTTCTTAACTCATGATTCAGACGAAAAATATGGTACAGCAGACATGCTCAGTCAGTTTCGTTTAGGGTGCCCGCATCTGACCGGTAGAGGCTGCACTCAGCAGTGTTCAGCGGGAATCCAGAGCCACATCCAGGCAGAGCAGGAAGGAAAGAACGCTGGCCAGGATAGATTAGCGGCGGCTGTCAAAGACAGAGGTAAGAAGCAGGAGACAGGTAGGCAAGGCCACACAGGTTTTACAGTGGTTGAACTTCTGCCAAAAGTCCTGTGACTGAAATCTAAAGGTTATTAACAGGAGTGTTTCAATTGCTCGATCGTCACAGGAGGAAATGAAGCTAGAAAAGGAAGCCTAATGCTGTAATTCTCGCAGCTTCAAAGACAACTGTATGGGCTGGGCTAATTACTCTGTTTTGTCCCCACCTACCGCCCTCTGAGCTAGAAACAGGAAACATAATTCTAAGGGAAACAAAAGGATAGCAGGAAACATGATGATGTTATTTTTAATTATATGCAGTATTATATGAACTCTATGTATGTAGAAATATCCTCTTAACTGTGTACATTATTATATGAAATGTGTGTGTGAATTAACTACCACTGAGGTAGAAAGACCTTTAGCATATATGATATATAAGGTCATAGCAGAAATGCATCGCAAAAATAGCAATCGATAGCAACATCTTCTATATTCGCCAGCTGTTAAATTAAAAGAAAGTCAGTGTATTTTTGTTATAAGGTAGAAAATGGTCCCTGTGTCAAATTTGGTCTGCCATCTGTTTTCACATGGCCTGGAAGCTAAGAATGTATTTTTATATTTTTTAAATAGTATGAAAAATACTTTACGACATGTAACAATATATGAAATTCAAATTTCAGGGTCCATATACAATTTTGTTGGACCAATACCATGCTGATTTGTGTATATGTTACCTATAATTTCCTTTGCACTGCAATGGCAGAACTGAGTGATTTTTGACAGAGACAGTACAGCACACCACGCCAAAAATATTCACTATCTTGCTGTTGACAGAAGAAGTTTACAGAAAAAGTTCTAAGGGATCATATCCATGATCATATCTAGTATATAGTTTTTCCCACAGATTCAGCATTGCAACTTCTATTTTGGATCCAGTAACAGGTATGATTTCAAATGATTTGGGGTTCATTCTTATCCATATGTTTTTATTTGAGTAGATGTCAATCTCTTGACATGTTTTAAAATTTAAGTTTTGGCAACAAGGACTTACTCTGATTCACTGTTACTTCCACTCTTATAAACCAGAAAAAAGTCTTTTAAAATTAGACTAAATTGAAGCATAACAGTTCCCCACAACTAGTTTATTGCCTTTTTAGGAACATATTCCTGAATGTTGAATAGGCACTGGCTCTATCAGCAATTGTTATACTTCAACATGGGAACCCCCCCCCCCCCAAGACTAGCAGAAGCCTCAGTTTCCTACCTGGAGCCCTGGCTCTCACACCCAGTGTACTTCAGTTTGCTGGACTCATATGTCCTTCTTTGGAGCTTAAACACCTGTCATGTTCACTGAGGTTTATAAATGGTTTCCGTCACTTCTGCCTCATCCCATTGGTCAAAGCAAGTCAAGTGGCCAAGCCCAGGTCAAGAGGCAGGGGAGTAGGCCCCAGGCACAGGGAGGACAGAAGAATGGGGGCCAACGACATAGTCTGCCTCACAGCATCTCTCTCCCTTTGCACGCTGGTGTAAAAGCATAAACAATAAAACTTCATGTTAACTGTTCTGCAGCTCCAGCCACCTTAAATAACCTCATGCTCGTTAACGAAACATATCTACTAGCAAAGTGAGTTTTAGAATAGACAACTTTAGGTTTGTTACCTGATTTTCACCATTTTACATCACACCATTGAAACCTTGGGCAAATTACTTAACCTTTCTCTGACCTGCACTGTTCTCTGTAAAGTGGAGTTAACAACAGTATATTCTTTATTATATTTAATTTATATATTATATTTAATATATTACATGTCTCTATGAATTTTTATACAGCAAATAAGACACCCTCAAACTGGGGAATCTGACATGAGTTTAATAAGGGGTCTCATCTGCAAGGGTGTGGGCAGAATTCAAGGAAGCCAAAAAGGGAGAGAGTTGTTTCCTGAGTCAGCAGGGCAGGGGGCTGCACCAGACCTAAGACTGAAGGGGAAAGCAGCTACCCCACCCCAGAGGCCTAGTCTCTGTGGAGGGGCACAGTCAGCTTTCTCTTCCTATCCTTCCCGCTCCAGAGAGCTCTTCCAAATGACAGGGAGGCACTCTATGTGAGGGCAGTTTCTGCAAAGTATCCCACTGAACTCTTGCCACCAACATTCCCCATGGCACTCAGACTTGTGGACCTCCACGGGAAGTCTCTGAAGTGCTCAGGCCACACTCAAGACCTCCACACTTCATACACCTCACAACTGACCAGTTCACAGTTTACTAGCCATGGAAATTTTCCTGAAGAATCCATGGAAATAGGAGTAGAGAACCTCAGCACATTGCCCTTCACCCCAGCAAGTCTCCCTTGAATAACTTTCTAGACCTACCTCTGGAAGCTCACCAGCTCCCTTCTCCCTTCCTTCACACAACCTCCACAAAAAGCACCCTGGGTGATCTGCTCTTGCCTTCAGTTTTATCTGTTCAGCCCAAGGCCTAGCAGCAACTCTTAGATCTATAATCAAATATTATTCCTCAAGCAAAGCAAAGGAACTCAATTGTCATTCAACATTATATATGGTAAGTAGGAGGAAATAGAAAAGCAAAAGTTACAGCGCAGAGATTAAAGTAACTTCTGATAAGGAATACTGAAAGTATTAATTATATCTTTAGATGATATTTGCTTTTTAGGTCACCCAAGAAGAAAAAATTTTACATTTAAATTCTTATCTTTGTGCAATAAAAAATATGCCCAAAGCAAGAACAAGGCTAAGTCACTTCAGGTTATCACACTTTATTTTCATTAGCTCTAATTTCATGTTCAAACTTTTTCTGTACAGGCATGTGTGTGTCTGTATCTGTGTGTATATGCTTGCATTCAAGTATGCATGTGTGTATTAAATACAAAAAATAATAAGTCAAACCTCTTGAGAGCTTGCTACGGTGAAAACAATTTTACAGGTGTCTGCCTGGCATAGACAGTCAATTACTGGGATCCCTCCAGAATCCCATGCTATCTTTCCCTCTAGTGAGATCCAGGCAGAACAGGAGCAGATAAGTAAACAAGGTGTTCAAAGATCCATTGACCCTCATCAGCTGACAGCTAAGACTGAGCTCACAAAAGGGGGAGCATTTGTTACCTTACGGGACACTGATCTGTGGTTTACCAGAATCACTGAGGCCATTTATTAATATTTCAAACAGTGAACTTGATTCAGACATACCCTTACTGGATACCTCTAGGCAAGCTACTCTCACCATTTCCATTTTTTACTGTTGTATGAAACACACACACACCAAAACTCAGTGGTTTAAAACTACGATGATTTCTGCTTCATGTGTGGGAGACTGGCTTAGGTAGCTCATGCAGGTTTCACTCAACTAGAAGCTGGGCTAGGGACCCCAGTTTTCCCTCACCTGGTCATTCTTTCTGTGTGGTGTCTCCAACTCCAGCACCTCCCCCTGTTGCCTCTCTCCACTAGGGTAGAGTAGACTTCACTACAGCATGGTTCCAAGAGAGTAGCTAGGCTCTAAGACAGTCCTCTCCAGGGCAAGTCCCATCGACAACCCTGCCTACTTTGCTTTGATCATCTTGCAAGGAGTAAAACTGTGGGAGCCTGCAGGCTAAGGACTTTATGACTCAGTACAAACCGTTCTATTAACAGTGCATATAGAATGAAGTAAAAGAGAACGTTAGAATATATGTCGTAGCTTACACAGCGCCAGTTTACTGAACCCCGCCAATGAGGACGGTGTTGGCTTAGGTTACATCTGGTGGTGGCACACGCCCAGGAGACGCACCATAGAGTCAGCCTTCCAAGTGTTTTCAAAACTGATCCTTTTGAAGCGTTTAGGTCAATTATGTATGTTGAATAAATTTACAAATAAATTTGTTTATCCAACTAAGTGTCAAAAACCTAAATTGAATGTACAGAGCTTTGATTATTGCCATTATCTAGGTTCTTTGTATCTTAGTTTGACTTAATCATGTTTTGCTTGACAAAGAAACCTTTTATTTACAAAAATAATTGTAGAAAGCATATAAACAATTCTGCTCTATAAAAATGCTATGATTGCCGTATCTGCAATGTGAGCTTGGGAATGTATTAGTATCCGCCCCCATATTTTCAGGGAATAAAAGTATTTTCATTCAAGGTGCAAAAAAAAAAAGAATATATGTTGTTAAGATTTGCTACTTGATGCTATCTTCCACTAAATAAGGGTCAGTGAAAATATAACCCAGTTAACTTAATGAGAAATATTTAAGTCTTAGAAGCTGGTAGGTGATGAGCACAGCTCCTGAATCTTATCTTTAGAACTGTTTCTCTGATGCCTCTTTCCTAAAGTTAGTGCTTAATTCATCCATTTCTTTGTTCCTCCCATGTTAATGAAGAACCAGGCACCACCCTACCCATTAAGACTTTGTGCTGGGCCCTCTTCCACCTGCCACCTTCTCCTACCTGGACTCTTGGCAGCTGCCTAATAGCTGGTCTCTCCACTACATGCACTCTGAAGTGTTTGTTCCAAACACAAACCTAAATGCATTTTATTTCAGTTTTGACAACCTCTGACACTGTATAAAATCTAAATTATCTAGAGCAGCATTCAAGTCTTTCAGAACCTCTACTTTCTATAAAAGGATAATTTTTATAAAGGGTAAAAATACAAGACAAATGCAGATCAAGGATTTTATCTAGGCTGCTGTTTCATGAGTTGCTGGTAAGGTGCTCCCATCCAGTCTGAAGATGAGACCACACAGGGGAAGATACTCAATATCATTAATCATCATGAACACGCAAAGTAAAACCGCAAAGAGATTCCAATAATTCTGCTGCGCACAGGGGAACAAGAGTGTTCCAACTTGACTTCTGAAGGGTCTCTTCCTGTATTCTAAAAGCAGGTCTTTTCAACTTTCGGGACTAATGTAGGTAGGAATCATTAACAAGCCAACCCAAAGGAGGAGAGAGCATATACAGTTCATTAGTCCAATTTAAAAGTTCATAATTAAAAAACAAAAACAAAGACATAGGCAGAGAGCAGACACTAACTCAGACACAAAACTAGACGCTTCTACATGTAAGATTTGGGAGTAGAGAAGGAAGGGAATCAAATGTACCTCCATCTGACAAAACTTATTCTTACCTCTATAGACCAGAATCGTTTATATTACCATCAAAATTGTAAAACTTACAGAATTGTAAAAAAAAAAAAAATCTTCAAAGACAGTGACAGGCACAGACCAGAATGAGATAATATGGAAGTGCGCACTAGACACTGTCTGGCATTCTACAGAGCATCCAGTCATCTTTTCCCTTCTTTTTCCAGTTCAGCCTTTGACAACTTCTTTACACCTTCAGCCTTATCAGCAACACCCTACATCAGAGCCACATTGTGCTCCTACCAGTCGCCTCGGAGAGTCTCAAGTGCTTCCAGCCATATTTTTGGGCATGTTCTGCAGGGGGTGAACCAACTCTTTACTCGGAAATCTACCGATCATTCTATTCATGCAGCACATAATTTTTTCTATATCAGTAACGGGTCAAGCAGTGAAGAATCAGAAATAAAGAAGACAGGCAAGTTCCCAGCACAGAATTAGACTGTGTAGTGTATTTAACGTGAACCGTGCGTATTTCAGGAAATGTCCAGCCACTGGGCAATGGTGGAGCTTCCCCTGCAGTGCCTGGACATGGCCACTGTTGATCATTACAAGGGCAAGAGAACCCTTCAAAAAAGACTAAGGAGGAACATTCCAGAGGGAGGAGGACCAGAAGAGGCCAGGAAGAGGCAACTGAGGAGGAGGAAGGGCAGTCACACACAACCATCAAGGAGCGGTCCAGTAGGAACATGAATTAAATATGTCGGTGTGTTTTAAAACCCCTCTGCACAGTGTTTCAGTGTAAAGTTCAAGGCAGAAGGCCTCTGAGTCTGGGTTATAAAAGGAAACAGGAGGCTACCGAACTGTAGGGACTGGACATGCCAATTTCTTTTGAAAGAACACGAATTCTGGTATGGAACAACAAAGAGTAGAAAGGTAGGAAGAAAAAGTGTACAGCTGCAACGTCATCTCCCAGTAAAAAGATAACTATACCCTGATACAGAAAGAGATGTGGAGTTGAAAACTTTCATTTAAATCCTGGTTATGATGTTTCTAGCAGCACTCTTTACAATAGGTAAGACCTGGAAACAACCTAAATGTCCAAAAACAGATGAGTGGATCGGGAAGCTATGGTACATACACACGATGGAATACCATTCAGCAATCACAAAAGAAAAACTAGACACATTCATAGGAACATGGATGGAACTGGAAGGGATGATGCTCAGCGAAGTTAAGTCAGAAGGCAAAAGAAAAATACCAGATGGTTCCTCCCCTAGGAGGAATATAAGGAAACCAAATAAGGATCAAGGAAAGGAATAAGAACAATAATAATAATAACAATAACAATAAAGACACAACAAAAACCAAAAATGAAAGGATAAGGACAAATTGGGGATACTTGGTGGGGAGGGGGAGGGGAAGGGTTGAGGGCAGATGGGAGCACGGGGGACTGAGGTGATGGTGCACTGGTGATATGGTGATGGGGAATCCATGGGGATTACAATTGATGGCAAATATATGTAAATTAAAGGGGAAAAATAGAATTAAAAAAAAATTTTTTTAAAAATCCTGGTTATGAGACTGGGAGCTTGCGAAGTGGGAGTAGAGCTCACAGACCCCAGAAAGAATCTATATAAACGGGAAATATGAACTGCTCCTTTTAATCGCTGAAGAGACAAAGCAATAAAGAAGGCCATTTTCAGAGAATTGACACAAACCCTAGGCTTCTTTCGCATAGCTAACCTACTGCCGGCCACCCCTTCCCCACCCTCTCCTTCGGCCCCTGAGAGGGAAAAATTAACTACTTGGAACAGATGACTGTAGGTTTCTTGTCTGTCCTATAGAGGGGAAAACAATTTCACTTTCTCTCCTCTAGACAGCATCCTAATTTGTCTCCACTTAGCCAGATAGCTCAGGACAAGAGCTTTTGAAATTAATGATGCTTTCCTAAGAGTAATTGCTTCTGTTCTAATCACATGCTATTTCTTGCTACCCATGGGGCTCAGCATTAAGATTGCCAAAAGGAATCAACAAACGACCAGAAATGTGAGGCTCTCAAGTCTCTAGGTTGCTTAATAAATGATGACTCGTCATCCTGAGGATGACTAAGTGAGGGAGTCACCTCACATCCCTTATAACATGAACTGGCACGTAAATATGCTCCCTACAAAGCAAATCAGAACGTGAGGCTGGGAAAGTTAGGAGCTCAGGCTTTTAAAAAACTATCCCCGCTGCTTTTTTTTAAATTGGAATAAAATTCATGCTACATAGAACTAAGCATTTTAAAGGCTGCAACTCAGGGGTATTTAGTGTCTTCACATGTTGTATAACCACCATCTCTCTCTACTTTCGTAACTATTTCATCACCCCATAAAAACACCCTGTACCCATTAAATAAATTAAATAGTCATTCTATTTAATTAGTCATTCTTCACATTCCCTTACCAGCAACTCCGATAGCCTCTAACCTGCTGTCTCTGTGGATTTGATTATATGAATAATCAAATATATTATATAAAAAGAAACACACAATATGTGGTCTTTATGTGTGACATCTTTTTTTTTTAAGATTTATTTATTTATGCATACAAGCACTGGAGTACAGGCCAGAGGTGTGGGGGGTGGGGAGATGAGAGGATTCACCAGAGACAGGGAGCTAGGAGCAGAACAGGCAGATTAATGGAAGTACACTGCTGAGGGGAGCAGCGGGCGAGGCAGGAGAGGTCTGCTGCGCCATGTGGGTCACCTGCCCAGTTGGTGGCCGGGAATCAAACTCGTGCCACAGTGGCTGCGGTTTGCTTCACAGTGCGTTGCTTAACCCACTGCGCCACCAGGGAGGCCCCTGACATCTTTTTCTTAACATAATGTTTTCAAGTATATTCCTGTTGCAGCATGCATCACTTTCATTCCCTTTTTATGAGTGAATAATATTCCATTGCCTGGATATATCACATTTGTTTGTCCATTCATCTCCTGACAGACATTTGGTTACTTAGAATAATGCTGAAATATTCATTCTCACACAGTTTGTGTGTGGATCCCAGCTGTTTTTGACATACCTTGTTTGCTCTTTCAGCTCTGGGAAGACACTGACTAGAACAACTTCCAAGAAACCCTCCGTAAAAAGCAACAAGATAGTCTTAAGAAAGGGATGTAATTTTTTGTTTTTTGGGTTTTTTGGTATTTAGTGTGCTATATGATCATATTGAAATGCTTACCACAGTGTTGAAGGACTCTGTATTCCAATGCATACGGACACCACAGTATCATTACCCTCAGGCTATTCTCAGCATATATGTTCTAATATGATATAATTTAAGTTTGGGAGTCAGTGATTTTGGATGTCTATATTTCACAGATTCCACTGTACGATTAGATAGAGGCATTCTCTCCATATTCAACAAATTTAGACATTATCAGAAAAAGTGGCTGGTCTTATAGCTTCTGGACCAGTGAAAATCAAGAGCTGGTGAAACCCTAGTGTTGCTGCTTACTGAGGAGCTTTATCAACTGGGTTAGAGTACCACCTCCAAACTTCCTTAAAACATGGCCCATGAGATCAGCCAAATCCAACTTAATTAATTCACAAAAGTATCTAAAATACAAAAACAATGTTAAGTAAGACATACCAATAAAGTCTCAAGTCAGGGTAAGTGTACAAATTTTTAAATCATGTTTTCTACTAAAGGACCATTACTATAAAACTAATTTGGCATTTTCTTAAACTCTAAATATCTCAAAACAAAGTGTTTACCTCTCAATAAACTGGCTTTAGGTGAGTTAACATGTCTGTATTTGCATGTCAAGATAGCTTCATAACTACATTTTCATTCTCTAAGGAAAGAAATTCAAAAGCACAATTCACACACTTCTCAAAAATAAACATTAGTTTTAAAACATGGTTTTTCATCATGCTAAGCCAATACTTTCTAGATATAAATTTCAGCCCAATAAGCATTACAGTACAGCATTTTATATGCTATCTCACGTAGGAAACTGCTGCGAGCTGTCAGTCTGTGGATAACAATCTACATCGAGGTTAGCCCTACCATTTTGGCCATTTTTGAACATTATCCTAAGGAAACAATTAGGGCTTACTTGCCAGTACTTTTTCCCTAACATTCTGCTACCTATATTCTTGAGATATCATTATAGCTAAACAATCATTTGACTGACTAGACTTGCTATTTCAGAATACAAAAAAAAAGTAAAACCTATCTAATATGAATGAAATAAACAAATACATAAAGAAACAAAGAAGATAGTGTTTAAAGTTATACTTAAGAGACACTCGTAACAAATTTATGTCCTCTTTTATCAAAAAAGGGAAATAAAAGATCAGATGGGTGAGTTCAAATAGTTTTAAGACCTTATTATTCATTTATCCACAACATAAAAGTATTGAGGGAAAAAATAAAAGGTAGGACCTCCCTGGTGGTGCAAGGGATTGAGCGCTGCACTGTGGGGCTTCTGTAGCCACTGCAGCGTGGGCTTGATCCCCAGCCAGGGAGGGGACCCACAGGGCCCAGCAGACCTCTCCTGCCTCGCCCACTGCCCCCCTCAGCAGTGTGTTTCAGTCCATCTGCCTGTTCTGTTCCCTACTCTGTCTCTGGTGAATCCTTTCCATCTCCCCCACCACCTACCTCTGGCCTATCCTCCAGCTCTTGTATGTATAAATAAAAATCTCTTTTAAAAAGGGGGCAGGGGGGCGGGGTGGGAAAGGTAGAAGCTATATAAGAAAGAGGATACATTGAACCAAGAAATATTGTACATTTTCTGCCTTCAATTTGCAACTTACTAAGGTAATCATAATTTGTTTATCATTTAGGAATGAGTTTAAAGAAAGTAATTCTATTGTTCAATACATCTTGAACTTTAAGACTGAGAAGTTGAAGTAACCAACAATTTAAAAGTTACAGTGGTGGCCCACTTGAACTGAAGGGAATTCATAAAAATACACTCACTTATACTATATTACCCGGACTTATCTAAGTTAGTAAGTTAATGGGGTTATTTGACATTTTTAGCTAAGTACAGTTCAGTCCGAAATAAGTGAAAGAGCTAAATTAGTTTATGTGAACCCTGAAGGTCAACATTCAAGTTATTTCCTGATTCTCTAACGCTCACTTAACAGAAAAAGGGCCCATTTAATATAGGATTTTACCTGAATCTTCATGATACTATTTGTAAACATGTATATTTGTAAACTTGTATACAAAGTGCTTTAATAGGAAGTTATCTTTGACAATCTCAGAAATATATAAACTGTGCATTTCTGCAAGGGGACTAGTACATAGAGAAATCATAATGAAAGAAGTTCTTAGTGACCATCTTACAGAGCTCCAACCCCAGCCTGATCACCACGTGCTGTGGCAAGTCCTCTGGACTGTCCAGAAGAGTAGTATATAGTATCCTGGGGCTGGGTTTGGCTGGGGCTTGGTGGAGTCAGAGGATGCACAAGATGGTGGTAGCAGGAGCAGGAAAGATTAAAAAAAAAAAAGAAACAGAAGGAGGAGGAGTTAAGGACATGCTAGGCCATGGGGACCTGGTTGGGTCAGGGAATACAGTTCTGGAATATTCTTTTGTGGTTCATCACTGTACTCTTGTTAACATTTTTTTATCAAAGTAACATTAGTTTATAACATTATATAGGTTTCAGGTATATATAGCCCTGTAAATCAACATGTATATATGGAAGAGACATTCCTATTTCTGCTACATATTGCCTCACCTCTTTCTGGTTCATTCTCTTGCCATGTGAACAAAGGATAAAAAGAAACTGACCTGCTAATATTTTATTATTATAACAGACTATAAAATCACTGCTATTAGACCTTTTTGAGACTCTTTGAGCCATTATAATTTTCCCACAATGTTACTTTGGCTGTTCCTACCCTATGATTAGCAGGAAAACCTTTAACAGCAGAAGGCCTGAGTACTTGCAGAGTCCATGCACTAAGAGCCCTCAAGTTCATCGGGTACGTCCTTGTGTTATTCCTACCAGAGAAATGCAGACAGTTCCATGGGAAGTATCACGGTGTTAGCAGCAATGGAGTAGGGGTGAGACTTTATGCAGAGTCAAGGCCTCCAACAGAAACCATCTTTTTGCTACAGAAACGACAGCAACAAAGCAGAAAAAAGTTCAAAATAGGTAGCAGACTAACCTCAGATGGGAAGAGTATATATCTCAGCTGAGTAAAAGATAAAAGCCACTCCCAGAGTACACAGAACAGCCTCAGCATTTTGTAACACACATTGGAGAAGCAGCCGCTGCAGAAATCAATGATGAAAATCAGAATAGATGTGAGCTTCTTGCAAATACCTGGGAAAGTGCAGTCAGAGGCCTTGACGAGAACACCATCGACTAAGACTGATCCCAGGGGGGTAACAACAGAAAGGAACAGATGGAAGAGGAGCAACAGGTTCTGAATACAGAAGACTGCACTAAAGACTTTTCCCTTGGTTTACTGCTTAGCGTTTTGTATTGGTTAGCGTGTTTTAGCAGCAAAACAATAAAATAAAAAACCCAACCCAAATCAGCTGAAATTACAAGATGCATTGATTGGTCCACTAAACTTGGAGACCATACATAAGATGGTTCCAGCTTCACTTCTTTTACCTCCTGGAAGTAGTGGCTCCTTTCTAGGAGCTACTGCAGTGCCCACCTCACAACCACACACAATAAGCTGTGTGAAGGAAGAGCACAGCCTGTGCTGTGGGTCTCCCTTGACAGTGAACACATTTTCCCAGAATCCTCCAGCAAACGTTCCAAAATTGAGTCATATGCTCACTTCTGACTCAACCACTGCAAAGTGGCTGAGAATACCATTACTTCCTTAAAGAATAACTATAGACAGTCCCTCATAGCTGGCTGCTCCCCAGCGGTAGAGGAGATAGATGTTGGAGGCATCATAAAGTCCACCATGCCTTCCCAATAATCCCTGCATTAAGAAGAACAGGTAAATGAGGCTAAATTCCCACATAATACCTTATGAGTTTAAAGAGAATCCTTGTGTTAGTTAGGACTTTGGGGTTGCAAACAACAGAAATACAATTCAAATTAGCTAATGGGACAGGTTGGTTTTTAAGCCTCCAAGAAAATGTTACCCTTCCAACATGAGGGAGTATCCATGGATGAGGCTGGGCCATGACTGGAAAAGGACCATGAACGCTGCCAGGGCTCTCTCTCCATCACTCACCTCTGTTCCCCAGTCAGTCTTTCCCATTGGAATGGCTTCTTCCACATAGCAAGAAACGTGGCTGCTGGCAGCAACCAAGATTTACATCTCACAGATTCAGTCACTGTAGGGAGACTAAATCCAAGGTCTCTCTGGTCCCACGTTAAAAATCTTTGGAAAGGATCTCATTGAGTAAATTGAGTAAGATGCCAATCTTGGATCAATCAACCAAAGCCACGGTTTGGGAGTCCCCTACTCACATGCCAACTTCTGCTCAGAGTGCATGGATAGAGTTCCTGGAAAACGGGGGTGGAGAACGGCCTGAAGTGTACACTAGAACAGTTAGCTCAGCTACATAATAAGCTGCACAGAGTGCTCATTTCAAAGATGGGCTCCTTCACTTCAAAAATATTTCAGAAAATGAACCCACCAGGTATTTCTATAGATGACAAAGGAACTCTTACCGCTGCAATTAAGATTAGCAAAGCAGGAAGAAAAAAACCAAAAACCCTTCCTGGGCCTACTTTAACTCTGGCTTAGTTAGGGATACTCTTGGCTTAGTTCTGACATGGAAAAGAAAAGGAATTAGAGAGGCTGTGTTATTTCCCTGAGGATTCAAGCCTTCCCCTCCCATTAAACATAAGATGACAGCTGTGAAGTGGGGCAGGAGTTCATGAAAAGAGCAGAAGAAAATACCTACGAGCAGAGTGAGGGCAGGGAAACAGCTACATCCTGGAAGGCAAAAGAGCTACGGGTTTCTTTCTTGCTTGGGGTTCCCCCAAAAGCCGATCCTGAGAATGACTGGTGTATAAGCACCTTTGGAGATCATCTCAGGAAGCAAGTGGGGAAGCAGAGAAGTTATAGGGCGTGACAGGATGTGTTCGTAATTGCATTTCTGTTATGGACAATTGGGATTCCATTCCACTGGGACCTTCTAAGAGACTGTGCAGAAACCACTTCAGAACTGCCCCACCAAGGAGCAAGAGAACTGAGATTTTTATTCACCAATTCCCATTGCTATTACAGTGACTGAATCCTGGGGGTATTAATTCCTCAGAACTTCCAGACATAGTATGCTTACAAGGCCAGAGAAAACCTTTAAACAGGAAGAATCATGTCCTTGAGTAGGCCCCTGGTGTGATAAGAACAAGTATCCACCCAAGTTATAAGGGACCTCCAGGATGGGTCACGGGAATATTGCAGGGGGCACTGACAGTTCTCAGAACCCACACCCCAAGAGACCTCTCATCTTCCATAGCTCCAATCACCACCTCCCTCTAAGTTCCCTTCAAACCCTCCTTCAAAAGCTCCTGGTGTTCATTTTAACTAGATCACCTCTGGATTCAAAAAACAACAGGGAAGGAAGACTGATATAAAAGGCACAGGGCAGAAACATAGATTCTCCCCACAGGGAGGCACTTTGCGGGCTGAGGACTGGAGGAATTCAGTACCTGTTAAGTGGAGAGACTTTGCCTGCAGGAGTAAGTTTAGAGTACAGGTGACATATGCTGCAGTGTTTGCCAGCCTGGGGAATGCATTGCACAAAAGAAGTGGATAATTTTAGCAAGTTCATCTGCAGATGATTTCCCCAGTGAGTCTCTGGAGAAGACTCCTCCTTCCCTCTCCAGGGCAACATGAGCTGGGAATTATTCTTTCATCTCCTGGAAGAGAGTGGACCCCACACAAAATTCTCTGCCCTTTTAGCAATAATCACCTTGGTTTCATGTTACCCACTGGCAATAACGCCACTGATGCAGAGGCATGCAATGAGCATCTCAACCACTTCCCACCCTGTGAAAACATCAAGGACATGAATATGAGCAAAGGTCTAGCTGCCCTCACAGGTGGAGGGGAGCGATGAGAATTCACAATTCTTGTAGTAGGTGACAAACGAGCAACACTGGCACCATGTCTGGCACATGTAACTACACATTCATTGTTGCTTTTCCTGCTCTTCCCCTTGATATTCTTCACAACAATTTTTTGGAAATTGGCTGACTTCTCAGAGCTTTCGCGAATGCTATTTGGAATGAGACGGAATAAGAGTATATAAGTAAGCATGGGAATCCAGAAGCAGACACGATCAGCCTCGTGCACTTGAGGAAAGCGCTTTAGGTCACAGAGCAACAGTGTGGTGAAAGGGGCATGGCTAAGGCGCCTGAACTAGAATGTGACTGTGCCACAGCCCAGGCCGGCTTTGGGCACTCTTAACTCTCTGCCTCAGTTTTCTCTCTGTGAAAGAAGTATAATGGTCCATTCTATCTGTCGATTTGGTTAGGCAGCAGTGCTCTTCATCGAACACTAATTCGCTGCTTATCAAGCACGAGTCTAGATGCTGTGAGCACGTGCTGTGGATGCGGTGAGCAGCAACCCCCAGTGGACTCTGAACAAGTCAGTAGCGCAAGCGAGTCTCATCTAATCAGCTGACAGGCCTTAAGAATCAGAACTGAGGTCTCCCAGACCAGAAGAAATTCTGCCTCCAGCAACATCAATTCCTACCCCAGCTCATGACATGCCCTACTTTGGACTGCCAGCCTCCGTAGTCATGTACACCAACTCTCTGAATAGATAAGAGTTCAGAGATAGGTGACAATTGACAGAGACCAACCAACAGATTGACTAACTGACTGACAGACATAAAGTTGATACATAAATATACAGATGATATGGGTGTATAAAGAGAAACAGAGAGAGATAGAGGGCTCCTGTTGCTTCCAGGAGTGACTGACATAGGGGACGGGAACACATCCCACCTCAGCTGTTGGGAAAAGTAGCTTACTTAAAACTGTGCCTGACACAAGTGACAAACCACACACAAAAAGTCACCTACTCAACATCACTTGACTGGTGGCTATGAGCTAAGACGAGTTCCTAAGAGCAGGACTTTACGGCACATCCATATTTTCTCTGCTCCCCACGAAGAGAACTGTGCCATCTGCCTGGCCCTCAGAGCCGCGCAAGTGAGAGAGAACATGAGCGCACACTCCCCACATTCCTCCATCACTCAGTCAGTTGAGTCACAAAATAGGTGGGTCTACTGCTGAGATTCGTCTGAAAAGACTACAGCCTAAAGAAGATCGAGAGGAAAAGTGAAGAGGAAGAGAGGGGAAAAGGAGGAGGAAAGAAAAATGAAGCAAATATGGCATAATGTGGACAACTGCTGAATCTAGGAATGGAAAATCTAGCCTTTTAAATGGCTGAGTGTTTTCGTAAGAAATGAGTGCTTAAAGGCTTGCTGCAAAAGGAAATGTAAAGGAGCTGATAAAAATCGATGCCAGGTCACCTTTCAGTTCACTTCACTCTCGCAGTCTTTTCCAGCTTCTGAGAAGCAGCGCTGAGAGCTTGCTGGCCACATACTTCTGAACCAATCAAGAAACACTAGTAGTCCAGGCAAAGCTGTTGCCAACTGTAGCTTTAAAAATCCTGGCTCATCTTCCACTTGCTCTGAATCTAGGCCCAAAACAGCCTCTACCTGGCCCTGGGCAAAAGGAATCCCCTGCGTCGTTTACTCCAGCTCACTAAGTGCCATAATTTGCACTTGTGCCTGCACTGGTGAGGCTTAACCAACCTGAGTATGTCAGACAGTTCGCTTCTCACCCACGCACGTGGCCAGGTAGGTGCTCTAGGACAGAGATGGGAATCCCTTTTTACCCTGCCATATGCATCTCATCCTCCACCACTTCATTAAAACCCCACTTCACTAAAACCTACTAGCCAGAATCTTGGGCACGATTCCTACAAGACTACACATTGCTGAAAGGAAGGCTTAGAAATGTAGTCTTTAGCTGAGCAACCATGTAAGGAGTGAAACATGGGGGACAACTACCATGCCCACATAACAAAGGGATTTTGTCTCTTCTGCCATACATTTCTCCTGGGGATCACTTAGAAAGAGCTGACAGGCCAAAGACAAAGATCAGATTTCCAGGGTTCCCTACAGAATGTCATTTTACCATCACTTCTGCTGGTACTCTGCTGACATCACAGTATGGGTCTGAATCTTCCTCTATCTCCATCAGGGCAGGTCTTGCCTGAGAACTGATGTAACACAAAGGAAAACAGAGCTAAAAGATGGAAGGACTGTGTCCTGCTGACAATATTAGGAACCCAAGATCTAGCCATGCTGGTAAGTCCATGTTGAATTAAGTGAAACAATACCCCCATTTTTCTTCAAAACAACAAAACCCCAACTCTTTAGACCTTTGTCATAAACCATGCAACCCGCACGACTAGAGAAGGCCTGAAGGGAGGAGACCAGGCCAGGAGGGATCTGAGGCTCTCTAGACACTGCAGCCATTCCCAGGCAGGCAGGAGGAAATCCCAACCTGTGGGTGCCTACTGCGCTTCTGGGCTTGCGAGGTACTCTCCTGCCAAGTCTTTTCACACATATTATCCCACACGTATTACATATATTTGTCACATACATTATTTTATTAACACTCACATAACCTGAACTACATGTCATCTTCCTTATTTTACAGAGAAAGGGACTAAAGTTCAGCCTCATTTAGTGTCTTCTCCTAGGTCACACCGCTGAGAAGCAACAGGGCAAGTAACCAGGGCCAGGTCCCCCTGAGCCGACACTGCCTTCACATTCCTTCTCAGGCCCTCTTCCTTTGCAGCCCCTGTGTCATCAAAGCCCCTCTCCATGATCCCCCGGGCCCTTTGGTTCCTGCTGAGTGTCATCCTTTCCCAAGGGGCACAAAAGCACATAAGGCATCACCCCAGGAGTACTGCACCTGCAAGCAAGAGATGGCCCTTTGGAAATCGACTAGGAGTGCTTATCTCAGGACACCCATGGAGAAGTATAGCTCAGGCCCCCATCGGCTCAGGGAGAAGCAGCTGAGTGGAATAAGCCAAGAGTGTTGAACCAGTTCCAATGACCAGGCACTCTCTGGGTCTGTGCCTCATCTATAAAGTATAGTGCTGTAAGTGCCTTTCAGACTCTACACTCTGAGTCCTGTGATTTCAGAGACCACAAATCTCAGTGCTGGCTGAATCATCACCACCAGTCACTACACCAGCATAAAGCCAGGAGTCACAGGGTAAGGTCCTCACCTCTTAGGAGTTCATCATTTATTTTCCTTTACAGATGTCCGGCATAACAGAAGAAATTAGGTATCTATGGAGGTTCATTTGTGGTTCCCACCACTTTAGAAAATTCCTTAAGCTTCTGTAACCTCTACCTGTCTCTTTGGAAATAAACTAGGGATGCCTATCATCTCAACCCAAAGTGATGTGAACACCAGACCTGGATCTAGGAGAAAACCCGGCCAAATTACCCAAATAAGTGATAATTTCCCCAAACTTTTCTCACCCTCTTGTCAGCACAGGTTGCTTCTTGCCTGACACAATTTTCTCCACTAATTAAATGTCACACTTTCAGCTGCAATCACCAAGAGATGCTCCCCAGGCAACTCAGTAGAGGGAAAAATAAGGCCCTTCCCATTTCTTACTGTCCCCATGAGATGTTGAGCGTGAAGCTGGCTAAAAAGAATGACAACAGAGTTGCCATGAGGAAGAGCTGATGGGGCCCATGGCCAAAGAAGTAGTAATCACAAAACAAAGTACTTCAAAGGAAGTAAATGGATACCTTCCCACAGAGCAGGTGAAGCACGTGAGCCCAGAAGCCCACACCTATGATCCACACACCCTAGGCACGGTCTTCCATTCTCATATACTACTCTAGTTAACAAGAAATACGGCAGTTCCATTTTAAGTGTTTTAAGGACGCTCCACATTGTTTTCCACAGTAGTTGCACCAACTTACATTTCCATCAACAGCGAACAAGAAAGGGTTCCTTTTTCTCAACATCTTGTTTTAGACTTTTTGATGACAGCTCTTCTAACCAGTATGAAGTGAACTTTCATTATGGCTTGATTGGTTTTAGGAAGGTTGCTCTTACGCATCTTTCCCTTAGACAAGCCCTTTCTGCTCAGGACTACATTTAGGGGGTTGGGGGGGCCAAATAGGATTTAGTGCAAACTTTCCTAATACTGTCATTCCTTTCTGACCCTCGCGTTTTTCATGAAACCACTTCACCACAGCTTGCTGCCCCTGCGAGGAAATCTTATGATCTCTGCAACCCCTCCCTTCAACCTGACTTCCAAATCTGACAGGTTAAGTCTGAATAGGTCTGCACCCACAACTTCCAAGAGTTCTCATCCTCCTTTTGTAAGTCAGAGTATGCCACAGGTCCTGACAGAAGGTAACCCCTTAACTCTACCTCCCAGATGTTGCCAGGACTCAGCTCTGGCTACTCTCAGTAGCACCCTAAATTCCACTTACCCCGCATCCTCATCACAGCCCCAAATGCCAAACCCTTCCACTTCCACATCTGTCCCCTTTATCTGGAATGCCGATTTCTAGCTCTTCTCTTCCAGACAAATGCCTGCTCATTTGCCAAGGCCAAGCTCCAGCATCTCTTCTAGAGTATTGTACTGATTTGGGGTTCAGCACCTTTCAGAGGAAGAGAATTCATTTAAAGTTAGCATGACTTACAGAAGTGCAGGCAATACAGAAAAATGTGAACAAGGGATAGAAGCCACCAGACAAAAGAAATGTGGAGGCCAGGACTTTAAGGGACAAGGGGAGGACATGATGTTACAGGAGCCCTTTGAGAGAACAAGCGGGCGAAGAGAGGCTGCAGCATGGCTGCCAGTATAGAAAGTCAGTCACTGCTAAAGACACAGTGCTGAAGATGTCTTTTAGCAGTTCTAACACAGAACCCAGTAGGACAAATCAGGAAGCCGAGAACCCATGTTTTCAATCTACGTTACACTCAAGGACTTTTTACAGTAGAAAAGGCATCTTGTATAGAAAATACGAAAAATATTCCTCTGATCCCATAATAACTACACAGAGTGGAAGACCAGAAACCTGAGTTCAAATGTACATTCAAAGGAGAAAAATAAGCCATTTTCAGCAACGGGCTGTTTCATAGTGCCCCCTGGTGGCCAATTAATGTCATGCATTGCTTTATTTATTAAATTCAAGAATGAAATGCCTAGACACCAAAGATTCAGTCATCAACCTTGGATAAAGCAGAATAAATCTGTTTTCCAGGTATTTCCTATTCCAGCCTCATGCCCACTGTGCTGGGGTAGACAGGGTATGGATCTGGGCATCAGGCTATCAGCAAATAGGACTCAGGCACCAGGACCGTGCTGGATCGACCCAGTTTCTCTCTCTGATCTTCCCTGTTAATGGCAAAGTCCAATTTTTTCACACACCCACGCTAGCCAAAAGTTAAGACATTCAGATGATCGTATGGCTGGTGGAGGTAGAAGTAGCCCTGATTCTACTTTCTAGTGCAGCAGTCTTTGTTCCCTTGAAACCTGGGACTTTGCATGGCACAAAATGCTTGAGGCTGTTTTGGGGGATTTTTTTGTTTTTGTTTTCTAGAAGGGAGCAGCTGCCCAAAATAATGGAAAAGTGCTACAAATGTTCGTGATGTGTCACATATAAACACTGAGAAGTGGAGGATTTTTTTTTTTTAGGATTTATTTATGCTTACAAGAGCTGGGGTACAGGCCAGAGGTGTGAGGGGTGAGAGGATTCACCAAAGACAGAGTGGGGAACAGAACAGGTAGACCACTGAGGGGTGCAGTGGGCAAGACAAAAGAGGTCTCCTGCACCATATGGTTCCCCTCCCTGGCTGGGGATCGCACTTGTGCTGCAGTGGCCACGGATGCTTCATAGTGATGCTTAACCCCCTGAGCCACAGGGAAGCCCCAGAAGTGGAAGACCTTATAGAAATTTCCAGAAGTGACACTGAGCCTACTCTTAAAAGGCTGGGTAGAAATACAAGTGAAGAAAAATCTGGAGTCAAATTATCCCACAGGAGCCCAATATGAGAAAAAGGCAAAAATTCACAGGGGAATAGGGGATGACAGTCAGCATTACAAATTCTGTGTTACTAAGACAAGACCTAGATGTGGTTGACAAGGTCAACAGGTATCCCTGAGGATATTCTATTATGGAACCTGGGCTCCTGCTGTAGAGCATACGTTACTGAAGGTTCTGAAAGCCTTAGCGTGACACAACCATATGTGCGTTTCAGATAAATCACTTAAGAGCTCTGATAGTTGGACAAGACAGACGTAATGAGGTGATATGGGAGAATCAAGGAGACACAGGAGCTTGCTATGCTAAAACAGACTTGAGGGCTCTTGGGGTCTTTTGAGAAACCAATAATTAGCACCTCCTTTCCACATCTGGGCACTGACCAATTGAGAAAAAAAGGCAACATGGTGGACAGGGGTCAAAATATTTCATTACTGACACAGGACAGCTAAATGATGTAGAGCATATGTGAACGCTTATCTTCTAAATATGGAACTCTTGAATTATTCAGATTTATCCACCAAACTACATTGTTGGCCCACCCCAATTTCTTCATATCTTTATGCAGACCCCCAAATAAACCTTAAAAGAAATAGCAGAACAAAAATATACTCCATGAAGACAATTCAACTCTAAGAGGTAAGAACTGAGGCAAACATGCCCAGTTTCCCTCTCCCCAGATTAAATCAGTTCAGTCACTCCATGTTTCCTGGGGTAGAGTGAACAAAGCGACAAAGAATGGCCAGGTGTGTTCTACCAACTTGTCTTCCTCCATGTAGGAAAAAACACTAGACTTTGAAATCATATGAAATGGCTAGAGAATATGTAATCAACAATCAACCCTCAAGAACAAAACGAAGCCCACGCTGATGAGGAGGAACCGCCAAACCTAGAGACAAGTCATGAGAATCCAAGGTTGTCCCTATGAAAGTTCCTGCTTGGTGCAGATCGAAGTCTGGTATTTGGAGCAGCAGATGGATCACCATCTGCAGGGGCCTGGCATGAACTATATAAACTGAGAGTCCACCAGTGCTTGACGGCACACACAGAACTGAGCTGCCTTGCTGTTTAAATGCAGCAATACTCTTCCAAAAGCTTTTGGACAAAAGCTCTACAAACAGGAAAAAAAAAATCAACGTAGAGATTCTCAGCTCTATAATCAAATCCTTGCTTCCGTCACAACTGTTTTCCAAAGTTACACCTGCAACAGCCTACATTATAAGGCAGTGGGTCTGAGGTCTAAGGCCCTGCCTTGCAAGCATGGGCGTCTACATTCTCTAGTACACCTCCAAGTGATTCTGATTCTAGTTTTCAAACCAAACTTTAAGAAAAACGGACCCACGTCAGCAAAGCCAGCAGAGCTTCTGCCTTTTCTACTTATTGCACTAAGGCCTCACCTTCACTTTAGGGTGGAATCACATGCAGTGCTGCCGCCACAGAAATGAAGCAACACCCGGATAAGAACAGCCTCTCACCAGCAACCTGCCAAAGTGAAAATCCTATATGGTTAGCACCTAATACATCACGGCAGCTTACAATCACCTGTTTCACCCTGCTGGAATCCTTGACCACAGCGTTTTTCTCTCCAATTTTTACTTGCTGTCGAGAACCATGACTCCTCACAAATGCATCAAATTTGAAGGGATTTTGGGGAGTCCAATAAATAGCACCCCTACAATTTAGATTGGTAGTTCTTAACCACAAGTGATTACTTTGCCCTCAAGGGGACATTTGGTGATACCTGGAGTCATTTCCTGACACAAATGGAGGGAGCGAGGAAGAAGAGGAAGGCTATCGCTGGCTTCTAACAGAGGCCAGGGATACACAGAACAGCCCCCAACTAAGAATTACCCTGACAAAAATGTCAATAGTGCCGAGCTTAAGAAACCCTTAGATAGTACTCATTCCGACAAACTGCAATATAAAACAAAAGTACATGCAGATGTGTTAGTCCAGCATCTTTCTTGAGCAATAGTTTATCTGTAAGCAAGCAAACTTCCTATTACTGAAACACAGCTATTGATAGATAACTTTAGGCCTCCCAACATGAGGCTAGGCGCCTCTGAATTCCTAGAATGTTAAAGCTAAGAACACGTACTCCCTGCAAGCAACTAATTCCTGGGAGAAAACTTAAGAGTTGAGCATGATTGCCCAACTCGTACATGAAAGGGTGGGAAAGGAGCAAAGAACTGTATTCCACTATTCACCCTCCCCTAAAGGGACAGACGCAACAGGAGAAAGCATGCCTCCCCAACAAGGATCAGAAGCACTGGTATGGGGCAACGGGCTCCGGCCACCTTCTCAACAGACTGCTAAATCTCTGCAAGTCAGCAAGCCAGCTGTTAAACCCTCAGCAGCGTTAAATCAGCCAGCTGCACTTACACCATGTGGAAAAAAAATAAAAACACAAATCAGGTCTCTGTTTTTTTGGGGGTGGGGGTGGAAATTGGATCCTTTTTCACATGGAAACACTAAACGTGAAGATGGATTAGAGACTGAAATGAAACCAAGACTTCTTGGAGGCCTAGGGGTTAAGTCTCAGTGCTATCCCCACGAGGGCCTCAGTTGGATTCAGTTAACCCTCACATGGCACAGCAGACCTCTCCTGTCTCACCAGCTGCTCCCCTCAGCAGTGTATTTCAGTAGACCCATCTGTTCTGTTCCCCACTCTGTCTCTGGTGAATCCTCTCACCCTCTGCACCACTGGCCTACCAACCCAGTTCTTCTACACATGCATAAATAAATGGATCTTTAAAAAAAAAATTGAAATGAAACAAAGAAAACAAAGTACCAGAAAAATACATAAATAGAGCAAATGAGATCTCATTCATGTACATGAAAGACAAAACCACACAGAATGAGATCAACATATGACTACACAATCCTCATTATTTAAGTCCAAAAAGTCACCATTACTAAAAATAATCAATGAGGGAAATCACCTGCAAAATACATGACTTAGAGTAACCTAGTTAAAATATTTAATTTATCTTAAGGGGAAAAAAATGTGCAAAGATTTGGTCAAATTATTGTGGCCAATAATGAGAATAGGCTAAAAAAAAGTAGAAATCCATTTAATGAAATGAAATGCAGACATGAATGTTGCTGAAGTATTTGATATGGAAAAATGTTCTTATTTAAATTCAAAATTCTTAAACAGAGGCTACAAAACCGTGTTCAGGTTTTTGAAAAAATAAAATGAACATAGAGAGTGTACTGAAAAGTCTAAAAGGACATAAAGCAAAATGTGAATATTCTCTTTTTACTTTTCTGCATTTCTATAATATGCACATATTACCTATATATTCTGTTTATTTTTATAAAAGTTAGGAGAACTTGAGGTCAGTAGAAAAATCCTCATTACAAAAAATCAGTTTTTATTTTATAAGAAAGAATTTCAAGTTTTTTTAACGTATGTGTTCAAAACCAAACCTCATCATTTGGAACATTTTTGTTTGAGAATCAAAAGATCATGAAAATGAGGCAGCAGAAGGCCCCAAATGACAGAAAAGCAAGTGACAAAGTAACTACCCTCTTCGTTCCACTTGTTATCATAAGAAATACAGTGACAATTAACCAAAACCACCTTTATTTTAGTCTATTAGAGACCAAATTGCTCTTTTTCTGAGATAATCATGATTAACTTACAAAAATGGGCATTTACAATGCATTTTCAAAGCATTTCCCTTTAACGGGAAACTTAGCTTCACAGAATCCAAACATTAAAAGGTTAAAATAAATTTTCTATTTTGCTGTCATTATAAGACAAAACAGAATCTAGCATAGTCAAGGAAATCCATTCATACTTCAGGTCCTTCTCCTCCAGGAACCAGCTGCATAGGAGGAAAAAAAGTACATCATCACCATGACCACTGCCACCACAGACCCTCAAACCCCCTCGCACTGAGAGCTTCTGAGCCACCAAAATCACCTTTGCCTCTCTGCCCCTCCTTCACATTCCACATTCCCATCTTCTCAGGTCCCTTATTTGTTTACAATTCCCAGGACCATCAACTAATACTGTGTCTCAACTATGATTCGTGGCAAAAAACCTTAGGCTTAATGTCATCTTCAAAGCTCGGCTTCACAGTCCTGACTAACACAGCACCCCTTTCCCATCTTAAGCACCTCTGGGCCATGAACATTTAGCCAACCAAGTTAATGCCATCATCCCTGACCCACAAAAAAAAGCTAACATGTAAATAAAATAGCTGTACTGTGTCTTACCATTGTTATATTATTTCCATTTAGCAGAATCTGATCTAATTTAGTAATTCTTCTTCCTTCTGGTGTGATTTCACTAAACAGACAAATAAAATAGTCAGGATAGACAGTGATAATGAAAACAACATTTTAATAAAATAATGATTTCCTAAATAATAATAATGATTTCCTAAAATCATTATTCATATAAATGAATATGAGGTCAGGCAATTATATCATTAATTTTCAGACAAAGATTATCCACTGGATAATATACACCTTTCCCCAAAGACAACAGAATGAACTGACTGTGCTAGATCCACACCCATTAGAGCTGATCTTCATTTTAAAAAATGTTGAAACTTGCCAAGGAGACCAAATAAGAAATGAAATGCTTAGCACTTTTTTTTTTTTTTACTATTACTACTAATTCCTATCCATTAAACCAATCTGTAAGAAATAATTTTAATTTTAAAAGCAGAGATATTGATCATAATCTTTATAATGAATACAAATAAGATCAAGTAACCACTTACATTTTATGCTATACAATTAAATGCTCTTATTATCAGCTCCTTGATTTGACCTGAGTCCTAAGATTCCTGGCTGTTTTTATTGTTTACTTTAAAGTTTTGTCTCCACTAAATTCAGAGCAATTTAATAATTACATTCTGGAAATAATCCTCTGATCCAATTTTGTTGGCATCAGTAAATAAAATTTCTATCTTTAAGGACATTCCAACACAGTGTTTTCTCATAATTCATCTCACTGATGCAACATTACAAAACTACTTAAATATTACAAAAAATTTCCCCAATTCATTAATTTTTAACACTACTTACAATTCAGTGACATCTTCCAGTACCATATCTGAAATTTGGTGTTAAGAAATATACCTGGTTCAATTTACTCTGATCTCTCTCTCTTCAGTTTTAAGAATAACATTTAATACAATGGCTCAAAATCAGAATACCTGCAACTAGTAGTAACTTTAAGTACACACATAACTCTGACAATGCTCTAAGTTCCCTAAGAATAAACTGATTATAGTACCTACTGTGCCAAGAATCAGTAGGTACTGATTATAATCCTTCTTTTTTCTGTCCTTAAATACCAAAGAAATTCCCATATGACCACCACATTTTAAAAGGATACTGACAAAGTCATCAAATCCTAGAAGCGTACCAACAATTTCTTTGTCACTTTTCATCACAATGTGAATTCTTGATCCTATACATTTGTCCACAAGCTCTATGGAGGTAATTTTTTAAAAGAAAAATGGGGAGAGAGGAAAAAGATAAAGAGGTTAGTTTATTCTTCATTACTTCAACAAATATTTGAGTGACTACTGGTGCATGTTACTTGCATATGGTGAAAGATGAAACAGGGAAAGTATTCATAACAAAACTTTAGATGTTACATTACATACTCCTGTTCAATCACTAACAGAAAAAAGTTCTCCCTGTTCTGCACTTACTTCCTTTGTAGAAATTATCGCGACTGTGATTTTATACTATTTTTAGTTATTTGATTAACACACTAGACTCTAAGCTCCATGAGAGTGGAGACAACAGTTGTTTTGGTTTGTTTTTTCCTGCATCACTGTATCCCTAGTGGACAGTCCTTGGCAGAAAGTAGGAATTCAAAAAAATTCTTTGTCAAATGAAGGAATGAGAACTTTTCACTGACACTGTTACAGGGCAACCCCGATATAAAATGGGTCCTTTGCCCCAACAACACGACCACTAAATCACTTCTCTGCTACAAAAGATTAGGAACAGGAAGGTAATAATGTCCTCACCAGATTCCTTCCTGTCATTACCTTTTTGTTGTGACAGTAGCTTGGCTATCTCTTTAGCTGGCTTAGCATTATTTGGAATGCTAACTTATTCAGTAATCTACCTTGTCCTCTGGTTGCTGTGCTACTTGAAGTCAATGGCCGAGGCTTAAATTTAAATACTCCCAAGTCCAGGTACCTAGTGCACAGATAACTGTTGAATGAATGAATGAACGAATGAATAAAAAAACCGTTTTCCGGATTCTCCTTTCAAGGTTCAAGCCAGACCCTGGTGCTTCTCTGAAAACCCGGCCAGCGAGACGACAAGGTCCAACCTGGGGTTCTGAAAGGCTAGATGAAGGCGTGGGACCGCCACCCACGACCCCAAAGGCGAGTTCACAACCAAGAAGGGCAGAGCTGCATTCACCAAGTGTGGACTTTTGCTAGTGACGGTTTGGTTCGCGGAGTAACAAGCCCCTGCCTCAGGAACCCTACCGCGAAGGAGACACCGGCGTCCCGGGTCGCAGAAATCTGCGGCTAGAGGCGACTGCGAAGGCGGGAGAAGTTGGTGCTCAAAGAGTTTCCCATCCCTCGACCAGAGCTGCCGCGTTCCACAGCCCTAAGCTTCAGGCCTCTTGGTCCCCAACCGTGAGCCTCAGTCACCCCCTCTCGGCCCCCAACCGTAAGCCTCGGTTACCCATCCCCGCTCCCCACGGGATAAATGTTACCTAGAGGAAGCAGCTGCGACGGGTTAGTGGTAGCGTTAGCCGCCATGGCTACGCCGGAAGTGGCCTGCGTTCATCGACGTTCGAACGGCAAGTTTAAAGAGCGCGCTTCCGCCCTTTTCTGCTTGCCAGGCGCAACCAATCTGAGGCCGAGCGTGCGATAGGGCCAGTCCAGATAGATCGCTCCCAGAAGCGTCGATCTCAGGCAGTGAGACGGGTCCAGTATTTCTGTACACGGAATATGCTGCGATCTCGACAAATAGCCACCGTCCAGAAGTTTTCGAGGAATGTTGAAGATATCCTGTCTGGTGAATAAATTCTTCTCTAACCCAAAGGCTTTACAATATTATACGGAAATCTCAAGTCGTTTATTTTCCCCTATGAAATTGCATCTCATCTCAAATCAGGTTCTTTCTTCATTATAAATCAATTCGGTTTTTCCAATTAGGTATATTAAAATTTTCGTGAAAACCTTTTTCTTAAGCAATCTTTTTACACCCCTAATGAGTCTAATGGATTTTAAATCCACAATAACATTTCCTTTAACTTTCCGGGGGAGGGGGTAGTGTTTTCTTTTCATTTCTACTACTATGTTTAATTCATTTTCTTGTTATATCTAAGAGTCTAATTATTATAGGCTTTGATATTCACTATTTGCACAAACACGTATTGCCTAACAGGCAACCACCAGATGTCACTCTATGTTAATGTCATCACACTTATGAAAATGCTTTGTACTTCTGTTTTGAAAACAGAAAAATTTTTTGCCTTTTTTTATATTTGTATACCAAGAACTTAGAGCTGAAGAATGTAAACAGTAAAGACCAAAAGAAAATTTATACTAAAACCAGTTGTAAAATACCCATCACTCATTCATTGAACACTCGCTCAATAAACACTAGTTGACAGGCATTTTGCTGAATATAAAACTACAAGAACTTCTCCTTTGTGTGAGCTTAAGGATGAGTGGGGGAGAAAGACAACTAGTAAACACTATGTGCAAGGCACATGAAATTGCATATAAAAAGCAGAAAAGACCTCTGAGCTTCAAGGAATCTTGAGAATTAGATGACTTAAAGCAAGTATCAATAAGAAATTTCAAAGGGCTTTACAGATGATCCCTTCAGTTCAAAGCCCCCTCCAGTTCAGCAACTTCTGCTAAATGCCACGCCAATCTGGTTTTTATTTATTTCATAAATATTGAGTACCTACTATATAAGTGACTTAGAATCATACTTACTCTTTGTGACTATGCTTTCAGACAGATGTTAAGATGAAGTCCTTCATATTTATTTGACTTTGGGCAACTTATTTAACCTGTGTAAGTCTCAATTTACCCATTCGGGAAAATGAGGATAATAGTATCTATCTACTTATAAGATTGCTGGAAAGATTAAATAAGATCATCTCTGAAAAGTGGTTGGCAGAAGGTTGGCACATATTAAGCTCTATTTAAATGTTAATTATTACTTATCTTTATTTCCTAATACCTAACATCATGGTTGGCCTAGAGTACTACCAAAGCTAGCATTAATAGCTGGCTTCAAATTTATCTTATTTTTATAAGCAGACATTAACCACACTAAGGCAGCAATGACTTCAACCTACTGCAGTGTGCCTACCAGTTTCGGTTTCCTACCACTGTAGGATCTCAAAAATATTCTTTAAATTGATTTTCACTGTTTCATAGATACCCATCAACATCCTCCATAATCTCCAGAAGATTCTAATGACAAAGTGATGCCATATTTGGTTGTGAATCCCTCTTCTAATCCTGGTTTTTCTTTTCTAGCTCTGTACTTTTCTTTTCACTATATTATAATGACACTAAAGATCAAATTCAAGACACTGTTGTTACTTGATAGAGTTTAAAAATCAGGAAAACATGTTTTAAAAAAGCCAATAACTTTTTCATTACAAGAATAAATGAACGTTAGCAATATTCAGTGACATTAATGATGAATAAAGGCTTTATATTCTGAAAAAGGAGATACAGCTCATTTACACAGTACATAGTTAATGGGAATTGCAGCAGGGGAGTGATTTTATTGTACCTGTTCATTCCCAAGACAAGACACAAAAAGAAACAACAAGCCAATTCCAGATGGTATGTTCATTTTTAATGAACTTGAAAATATCATCTCTCTATGTCCCCAGGGTTTTTCTTCCTTCAGTTCTTACTTATAGAGCAAGCAGAATATAGAATTTATAATAATGGATTATAAAATACACATAATTAGTATAGATTCTTCAATGTGTTATATATTAAGGAGAGCACTTCTAATTTTTCCTCTGGAAATATATGACAGCATAAAAATACAAGCAAAAAGTTTTCCTTCAAAACATCAAGTATGCTATCATCTCAGATTGTTACTTCCAATCTTGATAATATTCTTCTAACCCTTTTCAAAACAAAGGAGGAATTCCTCTTCTCATTAAATAGTTGTCCCTAAAGATAATACATTGTTAATAAATGTATTGTCACAACTCATTTAAAATGAATATTAAAAGTGTTAACACAAATTCTTAAGTAGACCAGTCTCTATATTCAGAGATGGAAAATTTTTTGGAAATTCCTGTGCTTACTTTCTCTCCCAATTTTCTCAGTAACATTTCTTCTTCATTTATAGCATTGTTTTAAATAACATATTTTCTAAACATTTAAGCAACATAATAGTAATAAATAATTTAATCCTAGTTGGAAGCTCTAGGGACCAAAGTGACACAGATTTTTATAAAATTGTTACTGGTACTCCTGCATCTGGGTTACACTGTATATAGAGTTCTAAGATGCTCTGCCCTTATCTTTTTAAAAAGATGTTCAATTAGACTTTAATTGTGCAAACTATCAAAGCAAATTCAAGAAAATAGTAGCATGGTATATGCACAGGGAAAAATATAGTTTCATATACAGTTCTGAGTCATTGCCAAGAATTTTGAAAAGAAATGGTATCAACATTTTGGTAAGTTTCTACTGTCTTTTTATTAGCATAACAGTTCTACTCAATCATAGAAATTAGTTTCATATACAGTTCTGAGTCATTGCCAAGAATTTTGAAAAGAAATGGTATCAACATTTTGGTAAGTTTCTACTGTCTTTTTATTAGCATAACAGTTCTACTCAATCATAGAAATTAAACTTGAATATAAAAAGCCTACTGTTTTTCTCAGTTATAATTAAAATAGAATGCAAATCTTTAAGTTTCAAGGCCAGGAATAGAAAATATCTACAGCTAAGGTTGTCTAAATTAAGGAGGTGCTAGTGGAAAACTTCACAGCTTAACAGTTGTAATCTCCAATTCTATTTGAAACAGGAACCTATATTTTAATTCATACCAAAACTGCTCTAGATAAAACATGTTAAATCTGTTAGTATTTCCACTTCAAATTAACATAGGATAAAATTCAATGCTTTAAAAAAAATTGAGGTAGTACAGTCAGCACAGAAATTAAAAACCTTGGTGACAACAGATCCCAAATTTGTGCTGACCATAATATTAAGCCCAGATAAAGATAAAAGAAAAAAAAATTTAAATCGCAGAACTGGAATAATAATCTTGTAGGCCTTCCTGCAAACGCCGTGTTTGTAAAGAATGTTCTGCTTCAGGCCTTAAATCGCTTCCAAACTCCTACATATACTATCAAAATGGGAAGGAGGGAGGAAACGTGAAACGAGGCTGAAATCTCAAATAAGCAAGTACTTTAAAAGTTGAAGAAACAGGTATGCAGTCACAACATGCGCCTCATGTTTTCAAATAATACAGCATAAAGAGCAGAGAGAGCCCAGGCCAGAAATGAGAAGGAAAGGAAGCGTAGGATTAGATGTTTGGACAGTGAACAGAAAAAACGTTTTAAAAAAATAAGGAAAGCTGAAGAAAAAAAGACAGAGGTGGAGATTTTAAGGAGAAGAAGAAAGGGCGGGCAGAACAGGCAGAGGGTGGACACAGCCCCTGGAGCAGGAGGCAGGTGAGAAGGGCTGCCCCAAGAAGCCCCGCCCCTTCCACGTTAGCCCCGCCCCTCCCGTCAGGCCCCGCCCCGTCAGGTCCCTCTGTCCTGCCCCGCCCCGCCCGCGGCGTCAGGTGACAGCCCGGAAGCTGCGGAAGTGGATGAGGGCAGGGCGGCCGCGGCGCCGGGGGGCGGCGCGGAGCTGCGGGAGCCTCGGCCTCCTCCCGGCCCGGAGCTCGGCCCTCATGCGGCGGCCCTGCTGACACCTGAAGCCCGCCGCTCGCCGTCCGCCCTTGGCGGTTGAAGTTGTACTCCTGCGGGCCCTCAGCGGCCGCCCATGGAGAAGGCCGGGCGCGGCGGCGATGGCGCCCCCCGAGGGCCCGTGCTGCACATCGTGGTGGTCGGTTTTCACCACAAGAAGGGCTGTCAGGTGAGAAGTGGGGCGCTTGCACCCGCCTCCGCCGTTCGGGCGTTTGCATCTTGCGGAGCGCCCACGACGGTCCACTCTGCTTCATCCGCCCCATTCGAGCCCTGGGGACTAATCAGCTGCTCGCACTGCCCCCCTAAAGCTCAGCCCCCCCTCCCCAGAGCCCCCTCTTCCTCCGTGCTGAAAATGAGTGTTTGCGCCGCGGAGGTGCTGTGTGTTTATAGCATGTTGGGGTTGTTGGGTGTTTGGGTTCTGTGATGGAGCGGAGGACACGAATCGAGGATGGGCGCTGCTCTCTGCCCCTCTCCATCTGTTCCCATGGGTTTCCCGGGTGTCCCCCTATAATGACAACCCTTAGTCAGATCCAGCGCTCGGGCAGCGTTCTCTAAGTGGTGGGCTCAGTGGGCTTCCATGCAGGTGCCTCAGCTGGCTGAAGCACACGCGACGTCGTGGGAAAATCAGCTTCCTTTGTTTATCTGTGGGAGCCCCGAATCCGTCGTGTTAGGGAGCTTTGTTCACTCTGCCCCCCTTCCTCTTGGGCCTGGGTTTTGCTATTGATATTTGATCTTGTCCAGATCTTGACTTTTGGTGAGAGATTGACCTCACCAGATCAATTACAGCAAGAATGTATTTACCGAGCAAAGAAACGTGCTCGTCGTCGCTTTCAAGTTCGTTCGTTTGTTCACAGAAATAGTCAACCGAACGTTTGCAGTCTGTATGGAAGGAAAGGGAACCAAAATAGGAACAGGATTATTTAATGAGAGCAGACACTGGAAGGCAATGATGTCATAATATGCGGGTGAATTGTAGATTGAAATGCTTTTAAAGCATTAAAAATCCGGATTTCTATCTCTCGGCGGTGTCGCATTTCACAGAAAATGTAACAATTTAGAAGACTTTCATTGGCAGAAATACAGTTCATTAGACGTTGATAATAGAAAAGTGATGAAGGAAATGAAAATCAAATCAGATTTTTGTGTTTGTGTTTTAAAGACTGCTTGACTTTGGAATAGCATGTATTTGTTATTCTTCGGGTAAAAATAGTCTACAAAGATACCACGGAGAAAGTGACATTATTCGGTGTGAGATTAAAAAATCCCAAGTAGCATTAGAATGTAGGTTTTTTAATGTGGTCATAATTTGTAGGTAAGGGAGTAGATCTTTCAGATTGTGCCATGGAATGCAAATACAGTGTTCCTCATCATTACATTTGTAATATTTTAAAATTTCACATCTTTGATCTTAATAGTCCCTTTATAATTTACTCTCTTTTTTTGAGCATAGAACTGGGGTGTAGACTAGAGCTGCAGGGGCTGAAGGAGTTCACCAGAGATAGAGAGGAGAGCAGAACATGGATATTTCCTGAAATACACTGCCGAAGGGAGTAGCAGGCCAGACTGGCGAGGTCTGCTGCGCCATATGTGGGTAACCTCCCTGGGCGGGGATCCACGTCAGCCACACTGGTGATAGCGCTGAGACAACCGAGCCACCAGGAAGGCCCTATAATTTACTTTGGATATGGGTGAAGTAACTCGAAGTGCAAAGAAGTAAAACGATCTTGCTGAGATCACACTGCAGAGTATCCTAGAATCAGACCGAGAACTGCTTCTGGCACCATATGTGTTCACCTGCCGGGCCATGTAGCTTTTCAGAGTCTTTATGGGTCAAGTAAATGGGAGCCAAACGCAGAACTAAACTGAATGGTACTTTTAGAGACAAAAAAGTAATATAATTTATACTTCCAGAAAGGAAAAATTAATTATTTTATTAAACAAAATATCATTACAGCTGAAAGAAAACTGAACAAGAAGTTGTAAGATTAAAGAAGCATTAAATAGTCCTCTGAGTGCCATGACATTTCTCTAGATTAGTCTGGATTTTTATTTCAGTACTGAAGTAAAGGTAATGGGTTTTGTAAAATAAAGACAATGAGAGCCATGAGGTTTGTGTGATCACCTGACCTGATACAATTCCTATGACCTATAGCAGGTCCAAATTGCTTAAATTTTGTGAAACTCTTTTTTTTCTATCAGATTTCTTCATGAGAATTTTAGCTCTCCCAGGATCCTTAGAGATCATCTCTTTCAATTTGCCTAGATAAGTAAACGAAAATCCAGAAAGGGTAAATGACTTAAGCATACATAACTATTTTGATGCTATCAAGGTAAGACCAGAGGTGAACAGTATTTAAAGTGGTAAAAACAAATTTTACTCAGAAAAATTATTGCAGTGGGGGGAAAGAATGCTCTTTATAGTAATGGACTCAATTTCAACTGTAACAAGGAAAAGTGGGAATTTATAGCCAGAGAGCATCGTAGGGGTCATAATTAGAAATTTACTACATCAGGGGTAAAGGTGGTTTCTGGCTAAAGGTGATCTATCAGGATACTTGCTAGAATTAAAACTGATTTAAAGCCCTAAGTCAGGGCCTAGTTGAGAAGCAAAGTCAGAGGAGCCTGAGTAAAGTTTGGTTAAGAACTCCATCAGCACTAACATTGAACCTCAGAGACACCTAGTCTTTATAACTCCCATTTTTTAACTGCACTTTTAGGTTGTTGGCCTTTATAGCAGACAGGAAAAATACATGCCATGCGTGGATATTTTTTGGTGTGTAATCCGCATGGTACTTCACAAACATAAGGACAATTATTTTTTAATAAATATATTTACTGAGTATCTGCTCACCTCAGTTACTATTAAGAACGGAAGAAAATGTAAAGAGTTTTGCCACAGTGCAATACAAGATGAGAAACCCAGCATGGGTTATTTTATCTCAGATGCACATATTGACTTATTACTGTATAATGAAAGAAAGCAGCTTTTGAGGCATCACTGGTGGCTCATGGCCACGGAGCTAACCCAAATGCTACAGCAGACCTCTCCTGCCTTGCCCGCTGTTCCCCTCAGCAGTGTATTTCAGTAGACCTGCCTATTCTGCTCCCCACTCTGTCTCTGGTGACTCTTCTCAGGCCTCCACCTCTGACCTACACCCCAACTCTTATATGCGTAGAAAAATATAATAAACCTTTATAAAGAGAAAAAGAAACTTTATTAAAATTACACTTCCTTTTATAGCAGCAAACAAAGAAGTGAGAACCTGGTTTTATAAGTCTAACTAAAGAATGTTAGTGCTAATCAAAGTCAGAATACACAGTGAGTAAAAAGATGATTTTTAGATGTATCTGTTGTGTATTCTGTAGTTTTTGCAAGAGTCGGGCATTTATAACTTTAGTAGAACTATTATTTATCAGAAAATATTTTTGGTTTACTAGTAATCTTCTGTTAATTTTGTGTTATTCTTGTAGTGGAGGTTGGATGGATAGATAATGCTGGAATTTCTGACTTCTAAATGAAGTTACGGGTGGTTGAGGGCTAGTGTGAAAAACTTTCATTGGACACCCTCTGTGGTATATTGGTTAGATTATGTTTAAAGGCTGCTAACACAGTCCACGCAAAAACAGAGCAAATGAATGAAAAAGTCTCTCACAATGAGTTGGGGTTGAAATTGATAGGTCACTTCAGTTAAAAACAATAAAACTTTTGCAGGACACATAATTCATATAAATCCATGGCAGTTCATCCAACTGAAACAGGATGTCCAGTAGATGTATAATTGTATTGGGAAATATACTTTTTTTTTTTCATTTTTCGTTGCCCTGCTTTTTCCCTTTTTTGTCCTAGCTTTTATAAAATAATCAAGAACAATGCCAATTTTTTTCAGGCAAAAAGAAGTAATATAAGCTAAAAAATTTCAATATATGTTAGTTCTTAAAGAATGCTCTAAATCAGTGCCATTTCAGTGGTCCTATAACTCTGCTTTCTTAAGCCTTCAAAGTCCAAATACATTTTATGTTTTGAAAAGTGTGTGTTTAATATAAAGTGTATATTGCATTAGATAGAACATTTTAGAGACTGTGTTCCTTTTTATCAAGTGTTCGAGAAACTCTTGTAAGATTTCCCCACCAGATAAATTAATCAGCTTCTGCCGTTCTCTATTTTAAGACTTTATTCCCAGGTCTAAAGGGTTAAAAATGCAAGGTTCTGACTCCAGAGATTTGCGATTGTGTGAGGGTGCTTTGTTAGCAAGTGTCCAGCACGTTGTTGAGCACTAGTTCTTCCCAGCTACTGGGGTTATTCATAATGAAAATCTCCACATCTGATTGTCAATTGTAAATTTTAGATTCAAGTGAACCAAAGTAAAGCTTTAGTTTAATGCCTTTCAGAGTTGACTCAGGCAGTAGCGTGCACTAAGTCTTTGTCGGCTCTGGTCATAAAGGTGCACTGCGGAGAAATCAGGTGGTTTCACATGGATCACATGGTGAAAGCCATTTTATAATGTGATAAAGATGCCCTTTTATATCCTTTCATTAAATGCCATCACATTAAAAGCTTGCTTTCTCTCTAGGGTATTTTTAGGGGGTGTGATTTAAATTGCTATTTTTGACACAACGCGTTCCATTTTTAAATATAACTTCCTTTTTACTTTTATTTTTGAAATTGCATTTTATTGTGGTGACATTGGTTTACAGCACTGTGTATGATATACCTCTTTGAATGTTTGTTACCACACCAGGCCACCACCAAAGCATCTAAATCCTCCACTGTACTCCACTAGGCCCCTTTTCATTCCCCCTCTGGTAACCTCAATTCTATTCTCAGATATCTCAAATTTGTTTTAATTTAGTCTGTTCCCTTGTTTTGTCTTTCTTTCCCACATGAATGAAATCATCAGCATTTGTCTTTCTCCTGCCTTATAAAAATAAGATCTCTTAGCGTTAAAAAGATAACCTTTATTGAACACTCAAAAAGATATTTCTTATAAGAAATAGTATGTACTCCATATAATAGAAAAGTGAGAAAATAGAGTAGAAAAAAGAAAACTCACACTTTAAAATACCATATCCTAGAGAAGTCTGCTCTTAACACCTAATGAATGTCTTGAATAGTGTTGACTCTTCAAGAGGTTTGGAAAAGAAGCTACAACTTAGAAGAAATGTCTTCTACTATGGGTGGGGCCTGATGTTTTATTTTGTTTTGTTTGACTTTGGTGCTCAAAACGCTTTGACTGTCAAGGAGATAGTCAAATACTTCATTTCAGAATGAAGGGGCAATAAATCCTTGAAATGCCTAAAGAGAGGGCTAAGAGGTAGAGCAGTTGACTCCAAAATGTACTGTCAGAGAACCCCACAATTAATAGGGGCAACTAAATCAAACGGTTAGCACACAGATCAAATACAGCAGTCCCCACAGGCACCGATACTGGACTTGCCCCTCAGTAAATTTTTGAGAACAGGGTTGGAGAAACAAAAATTTTCAGTGATCAATTCTCAGTCTCTTAAGCCACCTAAAATGCTGTTTAACACCTGCCTACCCCTTACTGAGGGCCCATCAAAACCGTAAGTTCAAAACTACAAGTATTAGGGACAAGAAGCCAATTTATGGGAGCAACTTAGGATCTTGGCTCAACTTCTCAACTCCCTTTGTTGGGCCCCTCCTCAGTTCTGTGGGATGTTGCTCACCAACCTTTCGGCTCACACTCCTTACCATTTCAGGTGGAATTCTCTTACCCGCCCCTGATTCCGGGAGATGGACATGACAGCCACACTTTACCTGAAGAATGGAAGTACTTGCCCTTCCTTGCCTTACCAGACGGTGCACACAACTACCAGGAAGGTGCGTAAACGACAGTGTAACATTAGTAGGTACCTTTTTTAAATTTTTTTCATTTGCCAGAACATGAGTACTTGGATAAATAAAAGACCTTTGCTATTTATAAAGTATTGAAATTCTTGTCTGGGAATGATTCATCATGCACTAGAGATCTTCATAGGAGCACTGGCTCATACCGGTACTGACTGGTGAACCTTAGCCACTCTTTTACCAGGAGCAGAGCCTAAAGGAAGTGGTCAGCCAGATCAGGGCCTCCACTACTGGTTGCACTTCCTGCATACGTACTTCAGACTGCGCTCAGAGATAACCTGCAGCGGTACCAACTGCAGATTAACTGGGGCTTTAGCTGCAAATTTAGTAGGTTAATGCTCCATTACCCACCTGCAAACAGCTGGGATTGCTTCCCCACCCCGAGAGTCCTCGCCATGATAGTGTTCTGCTTCAGAGTGCCCTTTGCATGCCTGTGCAGCACGGTAACACTTCAGAGGAGCAAGTGAAGCTAGTGCCAAGTCTCCTGTCACTTTATAAATAAGTGCTTTGATTGGCTAACAAAAAGACCTTGCCTTATAGCATGGTATTAGAGGCTCTACCAAAACACCAGATTAAACTTGGCTTGATTGACAGTTTAATTAAATCATAAATATGTAATATTTTTCTAATTAAATGAAGCGAGTGTTAGTTAAAACTGCAGATTAAATATAGTATTTTTAACTTCACAAATCTGTTTTCTGATTTTTACTGTGAAAGCTTTTAAGCAGAAAAGTTGAAAGAATAAAATAGTCAATATTCTACATATTTGTGTGTGTGTGTGTGTTTGTGTTTGTACATTCACGCCTGTGCTGTTTGAAAGGTGACTGCAGCCATCATGACACTTTACCTCTAAATACTTGAGATACATCTCCAAAGAGTAAGATCACCCCCAGGGTAACTTCCAACACCATTATCACAGCAAAGGGGTTGAGCAGTAATTTCCTAATGCTAATGTTTAATATCCAGTCTAGGGAACCATAATGCTAATATTTAATATCCGATCTAAGTTCAAATTTCCCCAGTTGTTCTAAGACTTTCTTGGATCTTTTCATAGTTCATGCACAACTCTTAGTAGATAAAGTATTTTCTAAGATGAGTAATTATAGTCTCAATTTCACCTGTGATAATTCAGTTTCTTGAGCTTTTTGTGAATGGTGTGCACTGTAAGGCCTTGAAGAATTCTAAGACCAATGAGTGGTGTTGGAAATCAATATGACATGGATTTCTTGTGTTGTCATTTCTTTTTAATTGAGGTAACATTGGTTTACATTGTGAGTCATCCTCACCTTTTTTTTAACATTTACAGTATAATGACTTCAAATTTCATAATTTATTAATAAGGTTAATTCACCTCAGTATTTACATTTTTCTTTCTATCTCTTAGATACCGTGTTTTTTCACTTGCCACCTAGAAATGGAAATGGAGCTACAGTATACGGTATTTCTTGCTACCGACAAATCGAAGCCAAGGTACAATCATTATAGTCCACAACAAGAACATCCAACAAAACATCCAAATTCTTCCTTACATGCTAACTACAAAAATTTAAAATTGGTGAAAACACAGTCTTTCATTTGGTATTTATGATACTGTTTTAATTTTTTATAAACAATTTGTAGCTGTTTTTCCAATATTGCCAATTTATTTATGCAAATGTTTTTTAAGTTGACATTGATGACTATAGTTCATTTGTCAAAATGTTTTGTGCATTATTTGTAGATATCCATTTGTCTCTAAAATACTGTGTTTAAATGTCGAGATATTCTTGCATATTCTATTTCCAGTATTTGGTAAGTAACTTAGAAGAATGGAGTGGTGGTGTGTGTTAGATTTTCTTTAAAGCAGCATCTGTAAAATACAGTGGCTTCCAACTACCCAAAAGTATCTTAAACTACCTTCCGGTTTAATGACTGACTGACTGTAAAATCGCTAATAAATTCAAAAAGCAAGGGTGGTAGCCCCACTTGCATGGTTTTCTTCTGAGCAACTCTGATTTTTTTGTGTGTGGTGAGAGTGATGGGTATAAGCTTTAAACCTCAGGTGATTCTGAGGATGACTAAGAGATTTCCACAATCTCTTCTTCAAGCATAGCTTTGATTTGCCCAACCTCAGCTAAGGCTGTGAAGGGCAGTAGAATTCCTCTCCACTTAGTGCACTTTCTTCTCATGAGGTCATTAGTATTCTCTGAAATATTAGTGGAGGTTTCTCTACTCCGGCTCCACATTAAAACTAGAAATGACTGGGTTCCAACCCCATAGTTTCTGACTTAATGTTCTGGCATCTGGAGTTTTAAAAGCTCCCTAATAGTTAGCTTAGTAAATCTTTTTATGTTTTCTCTTTAACTTTTTATAATAAACATTTCAAGCATGTAGAAAAAGAAATTATATAATAGATGCCCACTGTCTAGATTCAGCAGTTGTTAATATTCTACCACATTTTCCATGTGTGTGTGTGTTGTTTCCCTGAATCATTTGAAAGTAAACTTCAGGTGTAAATTCCTAAATATACACAGTAATTAACTAAAGGAAAACAACCTTCCATGTAAAGGACCTGGAACTTAGGTCACAACCAGTAAATGGAATAAAAAACTCAATTAAAGATAAAAATAAAGAAGCCTGAGAATAAGAGTTAGTCTGGTAGCTTTGTGCATTTGATTGCTTCATATCCTGTTGTTACCATTATGTGCTTTTTTGTGAGCGGAATTGAGCTATGGTGCTTTCTTTAGAAATATTCCTTTTACCACCTCTTTTCTCTCATAGATGTGTAAGCACTGGTAAAATTACTACTCCAAAATTGTCACTAACAACAGCTTGCAGGTCCTGCTAGCCTTTAAATGGTACTTCATGCAGTCTGTCTCCCTCTTATCCTGGGTTTGACCCACTCCAGAATCATTAGGGTTGCCCATTTCTCCAAGTTTCTCTTGCCTTATCTGAGAACCAAACAGACAGATATCAGAGGGACCTAGGGCCTAGGAGAAAGACTTTGATTCTCTTTGAAGGTAGGACCTGATAGATTAATCCAATCAAAGTAGGAAAAGATTGAGGAAAGGTTCTGCTTTGACAGAACTTAATGACTATTTATCTGCCCAGCAACACTAAAGCTCCTCATTCCTCAGTTACACATCCAAGGAAATGTCAAGCAGTACATTCAGTGGAGAGGGATTCTACTGCCCTTCACAGCCTGAGCTGAGGTTGGTCAAATCAAAGCTATTCTCTAACAAAAGATTGTGGAAATTTCTTAGTCATCCTCAGAATCACCGGAAGCATGAATTATATAGCTCAAGTAAGTGGGCCAAGATTCATTCTAGCAGCATAGACCAAGCAATTTAATATCCCTGGAGAACATCTGTATTTGTCATCTCGTAAAATAGTCCCTTCTCATCAGGAACAGCAGGAAGAGCTACCCACTTTAAAACTATAACCAAGGATGATTGAATTGCTTATGAGAATTGCAACTTACAAGTGAATTATTCTGCAGTACACTGTCAGTTCCTTGGGTAGAGATAGTCTCACACCCTTTTATTCCTAGAACCTGCCAGATTCTGGCACCTAATGTCCTAACCCAACATTTATTGGTCAGTAAATACCTCCTGAGATTCCCAGTAAATGATTTTTTAGTCAAATGAAGTAAATGTAAGGAGTTTTTCTAATTGCTATTTATATGTTATGATGTGTTTTTATGATGCTATTTTTATGTTAAAGGTATGATTTTTAAAATATTTATATGAAATGTTTCTGTTAATGACTATTTTTTTATAATAGGCATTGAAAGTAAGGCAAGCAGATGTCACCAGAGAAACCGTTCAGAAAAGTGTTTGTGTTCTAAGCAAGCTGGTAAGAGACCAAAAACTTGGTAATGTTTTTGTTAAACATTCATGGAGCATTTTTATTTGAGGATCTGGTATCACATTTTAGATATCTTATTTTATTAGTACCAAAAAAAATTTATAAAAGTAATTATTATTTTTAGGGCATCCCTGGTGGCTCAAGGGGTTAAATCACAGCACTATGAAGCTGTCCATAGCCACTGCAGTAGGAGTTCGATCCCTAGCCAGGGAACTGACCCACATGGTGCAACAGACCTCTCCCACCTAGAGCGCTGCTCCCCTCAGCAGTATACTTCAGTCAATCCACCTGTTCTGTTCCCCACTCTGTCTCTGGTGAATCCTCTCACACACACCCCCACACCTCTGGCTTGTAGCCCAGTTCTTGGATGCATAAATGAATCAATCTTTAAAGAAATAATAATAATTACTAAAATTAGGTTCTCCTTATTTACACTTTCGCATCTCCTCTTTTTCTTTGCTTTTCAGCAGTTTTAATCTCATTTGCAACTCAAGTCTAAACTAGTTGCAAGGAAGGAGGTCTAATAGATAGGTTTTTAGGAAGGAGGTTTCCATTTGACTTAAATGAGGTAACTGGTATTTATCCTGATACAGAAGTACATGACCCCTTTGATAAGAAAAATTGTAACCTTAACTTGCTCTTTAAAATTTTTAAATGTTTGGGCCTCCCTGGTTGTGCAGTGGGTTAAGCGGTGCACTGTGAGGCAAACCACAGCCACTGCAACAAGAGTTCAATCCCTGCCTCCGGCCAGGGAGGGGACCCACACGGCATGGCAGACCTCTCCTGCCTCAGCCGCTGCTCCCCTCAGCAGTGTGTTTCAGTCAGTCTGCCTGTTCCCTACTCTGTCTGTTGAATCCTCTCACCTTCTTGGACTCTGGCTTGTACCCCAGCTCTTGAATGCATAATAAATAAATCTTAAAAAAATTTTTTTAAATGTTTGAGGAAAAGAAATGATGTAACAAATTATACTGTACAATACCAATACTTTTAATTTGTTTATTTCATGTGCAAGTTAATCTGATGTAAGTGTAAGATCATTTTGACTTATTTTTTAAAAGAAAGTATATATAACACTTCTTATTTTTTATAACTCTCTTCAATAAGCCATTTTTAATGTCCCATTTTTTAATCAGTGTTATACCAACACGTTTACACCAGATGTCTTTTTCTATATGTAAAATTATCCCCTGCTAAATACAAATCTCTATTATATGATTTTAGGTCTGTATAACTACTGCATACTATGGTTCTGCTGTTAACCAAAACCAAAATTGAGAATATTTCATGAAAGTGCCAAATGTATATAGGTTTATTAAGTTATTGCTTCTGCAGTTGTTTAATTTCTTATATTCACAGACACTTTAAATGTGGCTTGTTTAATATGAGTTTGACATAAAATTTATTTTAATTCTGTTACTAAGCTAATATACACACACCATGAACAATGCTGTGGGCTTTAATAATAAGATTGTAAGGATCAGGATATTTCTTCCAAGACAATGGCTTTAAATAAAGGGCAAGAACAGTCTCTTAGGAATAATTATAAAAGACCCCAATATCAGAAAGTGTGGTAAGTTGCTAATCTGACTGATGTACAAGTTTCTAGAAAGGTAACCTAAAAAATAATACATCAGTGAGTTATTTTAATACTGCACCAGATGACCAGAGCATATCAAATATTAAAGCAAATGCAGGTGCCAACATGTAAGGTGTACATAACTATACATAATTACTCCATCATGCAGCCATATAACTCTGAACACTTACTCTTTCTACACCTGTTTGGTGATGTGAACACAGGTTCAAGATAGTATACCTCATATGACTGTTTTTCAAATTAAATAGCACAGGTCAAAGCACTTAATAGCATATCTGGCACTTTTAAAACACTAAATATTGTCTGATTTAATGTTTACACTGAAAGATATACCTAAGTGATTATAGATAATAATATTTCAATACATTTTTATATGATTGTCACTTCAATTCTGATAATAATGAGGTGTACTTACTGTTCTCATTTAACAGGTAAAGATAAAACTCAGTCATGTAGCTACTACTAGGTGATAAAATTGAGGTTAAAAAATTCAGTTATGTCTCCTTAAACAGACATAGCAGATATGATAAGAGCTACCTCATCCAAAAATTTCTGGTTGGTAGTTCATTGAGGTTTATAAAAATAAACTAATTTTATGCTTAGGTGTTAATGCTATATTAACAGAGGTATTTGGGGTGGGAGGAAGCTATTCCAGTTGGTATTTTAGCTGGCTAGAGCATAATACAGTATTGGTTTCTGCATACTTTAAGGACATAGAAAACATCTAGACTGATACATTAAAAGTAAAAAGATGGAAATTTTGGAAGAGAATCTAAAATTGGAGAAATAAGGAATACTTCATTCAGATATACAATAGGGGGCCTCCCGGATGGAGCAAGGGGTTCAGTACCACACTAGGAAGTATCTGCAGCCACTGCAGCACGAGTTCGATCCCCAGCCAGGGACGTGACCCACATGGCGCAGCAGACCGCTCCTGCCTCCCCTGCTGCTCCCCTCAGCAGTGTATTTCAGTCAGTCTGCCTGTTCTGCTCCCCACTCTGTCTCTGGTGAGTCCTCTTAACCCCCATAACTCTGGCCTGTACCCCAGATCTTGTATGCATAAATAAATAAATCTTAAAAAAAATAAAATACAAATATACAAAAGAATAGCATGATGGATGACAGAGTACTAAAGCTTGTTCTAAGTTTCCACAAAGTACTGAAAGTAAAATTAACTTAAACTTAGGTATAAATGTTCAATTAGATCTAAGAAGGGGCTACTATATGGTTCAGTAAATGTTAACACAAGCCAGCAAGAGAATGCAGAATTAGATTGTTTTAAATCTTCTTATAATGGTAGCTAACATCGAATTGCTTCCTAAGTGCCTGATACTCTACTAAGTGCTTTCACCTGTTATTTAAGCCTTAAAACCACATAAAATATACTTTCTTGGTTAGTGGTTAAAGTGTAGTCATACACAGGGGAATACTACACAGCTATTTAAAAAAAAATAACTACACAGCTATTTAAAAAAAAAAAATAACATTTGGGAAAACATGAATTCAACTGGGAGGGATTATGCTAAGTGAAATAAGGCCAAAGGCCAAAGACAAGTACCAGTTTCACTCAGGTGAAATATAGAAAACAAAACAGAGACCAGTAACAGAACTAGAAATCTGAGTAAAATTGAGGCTATAGGAGGGGGGAAGGGTGGGTAGAGAGCAGCATGATGAGGGTCTGATGGACAAAGGTAGGGACTGTGAGTGGCCTAGCAGTGAGTGTAGTGTTGTAACATCTATCTGAAGAGGTATTGTACACAAGTGTTACTTCAGTTTCCTTACAAAGTACTGTCTTCACATTCCTGTGTTCGCATCAGCTAGTAGATGTGGAAGCATTAAGTGCCCAGTGTTACAGCTGCGTGACAGAGCAGAGCCAGGAGGTCTGAGCCACATTCGCAGCCTCTACACTTATGAGTGTGTAGGCCACTTGCCAACTTCAGCCAAAGAATTAGAGCAGGTGATTGAACAACGTTCAGTTAAGAATGGTAAGGTACTAACATTGGTAGTTACCTTGTTCTTATTCTCTTCAAGTTAAAAAGTTGTAGGGTTTTTGTCTATTATCAGCCTAATGGTAATTACTTTTTTTCTTTAAGCCTCTCTATGGTTTACTTCAAGCAAAACTTCAACTCATTACACATGCATACTTTGAAGAAAAGGATTTCTCCCAAATTTCCATTCTAAAGGTAACTTTGGACCCATCAATAGAATGTCAAGCGGGAACAGATTCATGAAGCCAGTAAATCTTACCAGTAGTACTGTAAAGGATAATCACATATCCATTTAAGAAAGACATTCTTTTCTGAATTGTAATAGTTTTGGCCAGGGATATGCCCAGAATATGTGTAGATTATACTTACTAAATTTAACCAAAATGTATTTTTATTAGCTATATAAAATCACTATTTCTCTTAATAAATAATAACCCTTTTGCTATGGCATTGCTTCCCTAAATTTGCTTATCTTATTAATAGACTGTACATTAGGTCGATGTATATATATATCGGACTCCTGCTTCCTAATTCTGTTGCAAAAAGAACAAGAGTGACATAACCATTTATTAAAGGTATTTTCTTCAAGGCTGCCATGAGGACAGTTGAGTATTTAGCAAGGACATAGAGGAGATTTGTCTTAGAAATCCATACCACCTGTTTATCAGTCATTTCTACAGTGTACAGGAAGAGGAGGAAGAAATTTTGGAAAGTGGGAGTTCAGAGAAACCTCAGTTTCTAAATTTAGAGTCTGACTAAACTGGCTCAGTTACAGAACCCAGTTTTTTTCTTGATCATTATAGTTCTAATTCAGTATCTAAAATTATAGCAAAATACTCTAACCTGAATATATTTTTTAGGAACTTTACGATCATATGAACAGTTCCTTGGGAGGAACTTTATCAGAAGGATCACAAGTGTATCTTGGTAAGTAACATTTTTTTGCAGGTCAGAACTGCCCTCATTTCTTTTTGTTTGGCAAATTGAGTTGCATTAAAACTTCATCAGAATTACATTTCTATATGGGATCTAAATTCTTCAGCATGTGATGCTGCTGCTTCCTTAATTAAATATCTACTTAGCTAGTATTTAAATATTTGAGCCAATATGTACAACTACTGTTGTACAAAGTGAATTTCTTCTTTTAGAATAGTAATGGAAACTTCTTTTCCTTATATTAATGCTTTATCTCGACAACCTAGAATATCCATTGTTGTTCAAGGTACTCAATAAATACCCCTCCCATGATTAAAAAAAAAGTTTTTATTGTATAATGGTTTATGCTCAATTCCTGGTTTAGCTTAAAGTTACCAAACTGGTAGTTCACTTTGCAACCTTGTATATAATGTTAGTTGGTTACCAACCGCCTATTCTGAGAACATATTTTCCTTTAAATTACTTTCTTCTTGTCCTACGGCAGATGATCAGAGAAGACCGATTAAGAAATAATAGCATATGGAGTATAACGACCAAAATCGTGTTTTTTCTTTTATTTTACTTGTTTGTGTTTGTTGGGTGTGTAATGATACAGGGGAGTAGGTCCACTCATCAGATGGATGGCTCCCCACCCACCACCAAAGCATCCGTAGCCCGTTGACCCCTCTCCACACATGGCCGCCATCTTTCCTCTCCCGCCCCCTCTAACAGCTTAGGTCTGCAGTCATCTCACTAGGGTTTGTTTAATAAATGATTGACTACTCGTATAGTATAGACTTAATCATTTCTAAACTTGTGTAATTTGTAAGATGTTGGTAGAATGGACAGGTGTTCGCGTTACACTTTCTTCCATAGTAGCCACTAGACGCATGTGTTCTATATAGTAGAATTAATAAAATTTAATGTTGCCAGTTTGTCCGTCATATTTGCCACCTTTCAAGTGTTCAGTGACCACTTGTGACTACTGTATCGGACAACTCAGATTGAGAATGTTTTCCATCATTGCAGAAAGTTCTATTGGACAATGCTGTTTCTCTACTAACAGTGATGTCCTAAATTCTGAGTATGTATGTACATTATTAAATATTGCTTACCTATTTTAATGTTTATATTAAATTTATATTTATATTCCTACCTTTTTTTCACCTTTCTTGTAGAGGAAAAAGAAGTTTCCCTTGACAAAAACAGTAACTTGTAGTCATAGATTAACTTTTTTGTTAATATTGTAGGTCTCTCTCCTCGCGATCTTGTGCTTCATTTTCGACATAAGGTATGGTACTTCTTTTTAATTGATGATGTGCTAAATTTGTGTTCATTTAACTGTTTGTGTTCATTACATCATTACCCATGTAATGCAGATGGTGGCATCACTGTATTTTAGTTCAAAGGCAGCTCTGACAAAACGATATTGAAAGTGTCAATAGTGCTGCTTGTATGATAGAAAATCCTAGAATATACTAATACTCTGTTTGGTTCTGTGCAGAACCAAATACAGAACCGATACACATTCTTTTTTCTGTCATCTTTGTGATTTCAGATAGCATGAAGTAAGAGTGAAAGGAAATGTTTTAATCTTGCAGAATATTTTATATATTGCCCTGAAAGTAGAAAATTTCTAGAAAACATATATTTATGCCTTCTGCTTTTAATTATTAAAGAATATGTTTACCGGGTCATATATATATTGATCACTTATTTAACAGATTTAATGAGTATCTATGTGGATGGCTAGATATCCAAAAATTAATGACTAGTTTCTGCTTTTCCTTAAGGAATTTGTAAATATTTCAAGCAAAAATGAATGTATTCCTTCCAGAAAACATCATTTATAAGAGATTTAAGTGGTTCTTATATTTCTTAGAGTACATAAATATTTAATTTCTCAGTGTAAGTTCATCACTGTACTATCAAAGAGCTGTAATTACTTAATATTGACTAAATGATATATGAGTGTGTTGGAGGAAGGCAAAAGAATAACGTAGTTGAGTTTCCAATTTTAATAAATTTTTTTTTTCAGGTCTTAATCCTGTTCAAACTTATTCTTCTTGAAAAAAAGGTGAGGTTTGAGGGAACAGAATATTAATTTTTTTATTTCTTAAATACTATATAAAATTAAAACTAATGATGAAGGGTAAAGACTTCATGAACTGTGAAGTTGTGGTGAGCTGAAGTACATGTTCTTGTTCATTACTTTAGAAGCATAAATTTGTTCAGTCTTTCTGGAGGCACTCTGACAGTGGATTTAATTATCAGAATGATTTTGACTATAGGCAATAGAAAACCCAATTTAAACTGACTACAGTAATAAAGAAATGTATTAGCTCACTTCAGATTTAAGGGTTTGTCAACCAAATGTTCAATAGTATAATTAAGTACCTAGATTTTTTTTTTCCCATCTCTTTGCACCACAGTCCACAGTGCTATCAAAAGCATTATCTAGATCCAAGTTTCTCTCGTTGGGTAGGATAACTTCCAGAAATAGTTGGGCGATACACATTCTCGGTTTTAACTGGTGATAGAGATCATACATCTTCCCAAACCATTTAATAAGATAATTTCCCTTTAGTTTGTTTGCGCCTATGATGCCATATGATTTCTCCAAACCAATAATTGTTGTTTATAAATGAGTGGCTTAAAATTGGGTTTCAGACCACTCCATTTTTCCACTTTATTTTTCTGTTTGAAGATGAAAGATTCACTGCAGAAAACCAGAATATAGAAAATATCTCCTTAAAAAAAGAACACTTATATTTATAATTTTGGGGTCGTGGACTTGATAAGTAACTGGGGAAAGTTTGTTTTTAACTTTACATGCCATGACACATTTTCACAACAACAAAAGAGAGCGACCTCAGAATCTCTTTTTTGCCTGGAATTATATACGTATACAAGATAAACCATGAGTTTGTTTTTCACCGATAATTAATTATTAAAAATGATCTATAACAGAATCTCAGAATTTTTGTGTCCAACTCAGACTAATTCTGGAAATTTAATGTCTAAGCCAAGAATTACTGGGTGACAGGAACAAATTTTTGTTAAGGTAATGAATTACACTACATAATTGTAAATGGGTATTTCCCAATATTCATTCCACCCCAGCTTCAGTGGGCACAGTAATACAGAATATAAAACTGCCTTCAGATGTAGGCATAGCTCCTGATTTGTCTAAACCAGAGGTCAGCAATCTTTTTCTATAAAGGATCAGATAGTAGTATTTTTCCTTATAGGTTATATGGTCTCTGTTGTAACTACTAAAGTCTACCCCATCATGTGAGAGCAGCCATAAATAATAAGTAGATGAATTGGTGTGACTATTCCAGTAAAATTTCATTTGCAAAAATAAATGATAGACCTAGGGTCTACATCTTTGGTCCAAAATAATGGCAGTCCCACCCTTTTGTACTGGAGTGGTATGGAACCCACGAAGTATTGGTATTTTTGTGACTGGCTTATTACACTTAGCATATGTTGTCAAGGTTTATCCATCTTGTAATACATGTCAAAACTTTTTTAAAGCTGAACAGTATTCCTTTGTGTGTACATATCACATTCTGTTTATTCATCTGTCTATAGACGACTTTGGGCTCTGATGAATAATGCTCTTATGAATGCGAGTGCACATATATTTCTTCAAGACCCTGTTTTCAGTCTCCTACAATATTTATCTAGAAGTGGTGTTACTAGATGATATGGTAGTTCTGTGTTTAATTTTTTGAGGAACCATCATACTGTTTGGCATAACAGCTGCACCATTTTACATTCCTACTGACAGCACACAAAGATTCCAGTTTCACCACATCCTCAACAACACTTATTTTGGGTTTGTTTGTTTTTCTGATAGTACCATCAGATAGGTGAAAAATCTTCTGATTTTTATTGCATTTCTCAGTGATTATTCATACTGAACGTCTTTTCATGGGCTTGTTGGCCATTTGTATATCTTCCTTAGTGAAATGTCCATTTGAGCCCCTTGCCATTTTAATTAGGTAGTTTTTGTTGGGTTTTTTTTTTTTACATTACAACGTGGAATACACCTGCATGTATATATGCAAAATAATAGTTACATACAATGGCATTTATGAAGTAAACTATAATGTGAAAAATTACAGATACACTCGTCTTATATTGATTTGATAAAATAGGGTTGTGTTTTAAAGCCAAAACTTGGTTTCTCCATACCTGAAGAGTACTCCTTTTATATAACCAATATGTAAGGTAAGCACAGATGAATGTGGGTGCTATACTCTGTCAAATAGCACTTTAGTGTCACTAAATGATTTAATTGTTTGAGAAAGAAAGAAAACTTACTAAAGCAAATGTTTGCTTATTTTTTTCCAACTATTTTGTTTATAGTCAGGTACCATTTAAAAATGGGCCCTGGATGCTATACCACATAGCCTAAGTGTTAGAAGCCCAGACCATCTCGGTTTGCGTAATTACATTTGTGTAATGACATTTGCACAATGAGGATGAAATTGCCTAACGACACATTTCTAGAATGTATCCCCATAATTAAGTGATGCATGTTTGTAGTACCAGTGGTAGGGTTAGTGCAATATCTAACAGAATTGGGTTTCCAATTCCTATTTTCTCAATTTTTATTCTGAAAAATGTTAAATCTACAGAAATGTTTATAGAACTATACAATGAATACTTTTATATCCTTTGTATATGCCAGTTAACATTTTGCCCTTTTGCATTATTGTTTGCTTTATGTCTTCATTTCTTCCCAATCATCATAATTTCAAATCATGATGCTTCACCCCAGATACTATAGAATATATTCCTGAAGAACATGAGTATACCTATAAAATAAAACTACCATTTTTACATTCAAGAAATAAGTCCATTTTCAAGCCTCCTCTCCCCTCCCCCGCAATCTTTCGCATGACCTTTATAGCTGGTCGCTTTTTTCAGTCTGGGGCCAAGAATTATAAGTGGCATTGTCAGCTTCTCTTTAATCTCAAACATTTCACCATCTCGTTCTTTTCATCTTTTTCATTGCATGTTTTTTGTTTTGAAAAATTCAGACTAGTTGTGTTAAAAGATTAGACTTGTCTGGTTGTTTTCTTGTAACTAGTTTCAGGTTAAATATTTTTGGCAAGAATACTATACAGGTGGTCTTGTGTCCTTCTCAGGACATTACACCAGGAGGCCCATACTATATGTACTATTATTGGTGATGTGGTTTGAGCATTGGTTTAAACTGGTGGTCGCCAGATTTCTTCATATTAAGGTACTTGTCTTTCCCTTTGTAATTAATAGGTAATCTGTGGGGTGATAAATTTAAGACTATTGACTACCCTCTTGCCCAACAATCTTTCATGGTAGTTTTAGCATCCATTGGTAATTTTCATCTGGATCATGGTGGATGCTTGGTAACTTTCTAATTCTGTAATTTCTGTATGTATTATATGTCACTCTTCTGTAAAGAAAAGTTTCTTCCCTCACTTCCCCACCCTGTTTTTCTTTAATGTGTCATTATGGATTCATGGATTTTCTAATTTAATTTTGATTAAATTCATTTCAGGTTCTCTTTTACATTTCCCCAGTGAATAAATTGGTGGGTGCCCTGATGACTGTGTTATCCCTTTTTCCAGGTAAGAGGTTTGCAGCATTTACTGTATCCTTTGTTCAACTTACATTGGAACTTTCAGTGATAAAAGTTTTCGAGACCGAACACATGAGTGTTTGCACCTTTAATTTTAATATTTTTAGTAATTCTTTTTTACATTAGGCTTATAGGAGAGTTCCTCTCTAGAACACAATGTGCAGCTCTTATTTTCTTCGACTTCATTGTAAACCTCGCTGTTCTCCAATATTGATGTTTTAGGCATGCTTGAACATGGTCTCAGTGACTGTTCTCAGTACAGACCCCGAAAAAGTATGTCTGAAGATTCTGGGCTGCAAGAAAGTAATCCTCCTGCAGATGATTTTGTTTCTATGCCTGTTCCGGACATTTCAAACACTGGCTTGGGCAGCGTCAAGAAAATCATGACAGGAAACCATGGAGGAGATGCCACTATGAAGACTGAAGAACCTTTGTTCCAAGCAGACGACAGCAGCAAAGGACAGGAACCCAGAGACACTAATCAATATTTGAAACTTCCTACTCGTCCATCTCCAGAGTCTTCAGAAAGTGACTGGGAGACCCTGGATCCTAGTGTCTTAGAAGACCACACATCGAAAGAAAGGGAACAGGTAGAAGCAGAACAGACAAATTCATTTCCAAAAGACTCAGTGCCCTCTGACGGTCCTCCAATTACTGTGCAACCTCAAGCTAATACAGGCCAGGTAGTCCTGACCCCGGGTCTCATTTCTGGTTTGGAAGAGGACCAGTATGGCATGCCCCTGGCCATCTTCACAAAGGTAACGTTGAACATCCTTCAGAATTTAACTTCCGTTAAATACAGACTTAGGTCTGAAAATTTTCCTTGAAAACTGTACATACATACTAAATACATACTGCTGTGTGTGAAATCTGGGACCATAGTGTGAGGCTGTAGGGAATTAATTCAGGAGGAGCTGATTGGGCACAGGATATTCAGATACTACATTTCCAAACGCTGCCATTTTAGAAGGGAAAAAATGCTTATGGGTTGACTAATTGTGATGAATCTTGCTTTTGTTTATCCATTAGAGTAGAGAAGGATCATAGATTTCTCATTTTATGTAAAATTTGTTTAGATGGCTAGTTTTCATATCATTGGGATCTTGGCTCCTAAGCTTGCGTTCCTTCTACTGCTGTACTCTCGAGTAAATTCTTTTTGGGCTCATCCACCTTTGTTAATGAGTTCTTATCCCAAGTCCGCATTGCTAAGTACTTAATAGAGGTTGCTATCTTTGTCTATTTTGTGAACTGAAATTACCTCCATTTGTTTCGTGATTAAACTAATGCAGTTCCTTGAAACTGGGATTTATGAGCCTAGGGAGCAAACTCAGGGCTCTCAGACTGCTGGGCACACTCAGTAGTATAGACACTGGGTTTTCTGAGCTCGCGGGAGGCCGTCACGACCGCCTGCACCTCTCAGATCTCTACATGCCAGCTTCACCCAGCCAGGCTCTGATTTTTGACATGTGGCTATATTAAGAGGGAACTTACTTGTGAGTTTACTGTGAATTAAAGTAATGTAAAGGTGTTGCACGTGCCGTCGGTACACCAGGTTTGGCCGAATGTTCTATTTGTGTACATCATACAGTATCAAATATTTGATAATCATCATTTTTGTAAATAAAACATTTTTTGTTTTATGCTTTCACTACGTATTTATTAATATCTAATGTGTTGCTTAATCACAATTTTAAATACATATACTGATTCTTTTCATGTCACTAACTTCAGAATATAAAATGTTCTTAAAAGTGAATTGTGTTTTAGGCTTTTGTTTTTTTTTTAAAGATTTTATTATTTATGCATACAAGAGCTGGGGGTACAGTCCAGAGGCACAGGAGGTGAGAGGATTCACCAGAGACAGAGCGGGAGGCAGAACAGGCAGACTGACTGAAACACACTGCTGAGGGGAGCAGTGGGCGAGGCAGGAGAGGTCTGTTGTGCCCTGTGGGTCCCCTCCCTGACTGGGGATCGAACTCTCACTGCTGTGCCACCGATGCTTCACAGTGCGGCACTCAACCCGCTGTGCCACCAGGGAGGCCCTAGCTTTTTTTTTTTTTATCTTTAGGTTTCCTAACATGCTTGTACAGAAGGAATTAGGTTAGCAAAACATACTGAAAAGATATTTCAAAAATCACTGAAGACCCAAAGTGTGGAAAATTGCTAGAATAGCAAGGTTTGAAGAGAATAATAAGCTAACTGGTTCCCTGATTCAGTTACCATGTGAATAAGTGGAAACAAATTTCTAAATAATAAAACAGTGAGTGCTGAAGAGATCACCCAGTTCTACAGCTTTAAGTCTTTTCTCTAGTGCTTGAAATTGCCCGAGATGTCCATCTTAGAAATGAGACTTAACTATATAAATGCCACTGATACTAGGATTCGAAAATATGTCTGTACCTTTACTGAAAACTCTTAGGAGGTGTAAAGAAGAAACAGGCGCTGAGAGGAGAGGGAACTGGAAGCAAATTGTCAGGCAGCCAAGGGTGAGGGAAACGAATAGGGTAGACCAAAAAGAGGAAGAAAAATAGAAAATAAACTGAACCTATGTGATGTATATATAGTCTGCGGTAGTGCACCATTATGTCACCAGAGAAAAGTCAAAGGAGAATGAGGAAATGGAAAAAAGGTAAAAGGGGAAGTTAGAGTGATTGTTTTCAGATGTGAAAAATCAATCTATGGACTGAATGTAATCTTCCAACCTTCTGCAAGATATCAATATAGAATTGGCAGCACGCTGTTGCAAAGCAGAACAGGACCAGCCAGAATGGACCTAGGATTTAGGATTCTGGTTTATTTTAATCTACTGAGTCACCTTTCCTCTCCTCTTTTCCAGTTGTGAAATATTTATTATTTAGTAAAAATCAATTGAATCTTACCATAAATGGAACTCTGGCTCAAAAGCACCTCACTCGAATAAAAGTGATTTTCATTATTAGTATTTGAGGGATAAGGAAGATGGTTTTAGGCAAACCACTAAAATTTTTCAGCATGATTTTTTTGCATCTTTAAAAGATCAGCAGCCACTTCTTAGTTTAATTACGTATATCTGATACTTTCTAAAATACACAATTGCCTCCACCGGAAGATGACAATTTAGAATTCTCTGAAACTCGCTTGTAACTTTTTTAGTAAAATGATGAATTTATGAAAGTTAAAATGTCATGTAGGTAGAAACTCAATTTTTTTTATCTCCCACACATATTAAAGCACTGAATTTTATATATTTATGTATTGCTTCTGAATTTGTATTTGGTTTGCTTATTTGTAGGTTGTCATTTTCAAACTTTCAGGAACCTACAAATAACTTGATTAAACTAGCTAAAAAGTTGTGGGTGCATGTTTTATAAATGTTTTTTTCCAGTGGAACCATGTTTTCTTTCCTCTCAGCATTGTATTTAGTCAATCCGTGTTTCTGCATGAAGTTGCTTCCTGTGAAATTAGCCATTTTCAACTGTTTTGCAGTTTACTGATTGCATTTTTTTTTTTCAGTACTTGCTATTAAGTGAGCATATTTTCATGTTCCTGTTAGCCTTTTGGTTTTCCCTTTGTGTGGTATTTGCTCTAAACTTGTTTCCCTCATGCCTGCTTTGTGGAACCTCATACATTTTGGATACCCTTCTCTTTATCGAGTTTCTGCTTTGGGGTTAACATCCTACAGGCTTAAAAAATTCTCCCCTATCTCTAGGTCATGAAAGCAGTTTCCTGTATTATCTTCTTGAAATTTTAGTGTTTTTGTCTGTTTGTCTTCAAAGCTTTATATTGATGAACTCCACTCTTTATGACTTCAGTGTGTCTCTTGTTTAGGTAAATGTGTATTCAGTTCCCTGTTCTTGACTGGTGGGGTGCCAGTCTTTTGTTCTAATGAGCAATGCTGCAATAAATAGTTGGGTTTTTTTTTACAAATTTCACACATTAGCAACTGTATCATAGGATAAATTATAAGAAATAGAGTGGTAGGTGAAATATACATTTATGTTTTTAATGAATTTTTTTCATACTTTTTAAAAGCTTTGAACTTTGATTTTTTAAAATCATACTTAGTTTTCATAGTGTTAAAGATTTAACCAATTCCTTTTTTGACAATAAATCGACTTTTTCCTCTAAACAGAATAAATTATGAAATATAATACTGGGAGCGACTAAGTTCTTATTCTTTTGCAATATAAATATTTTGTAGTAATTGCCAGTTATGACAGTGCCTTTACCAAGAAGGATTCTCAGTTCTAGTTGGGGAAGTGAGTTTTCTGAGGACCACACAATTTTGAAAGAGCATTCAGCATTGTACTTTCTGTGTTTAGAAACAGGTAGTTGGGGAGAGAGGGAACATGTGCACAGCAAGAACCCTAAAGTGAACCAGCTGTTCCAACTAATTCTGAATGAGAACCTTGGGTTCTATCAGCCTTTAGTCACCCGAGGGGCATCAGAAGAGAAGCCCTGTATTGACAAGCCTCTCTGTTACATGCACTTATATTTGTTTTTGCTACATTTATTATAGTTTTATTGATCTGGTAAGGACATTGTCAAGAGTAAGAATAAAGCTGAGGGGCCTCCCTGATGGCGCAGTGGGCTAAGCAACGCACTATAAAGAAAACTCAGCCACTACAGCACAAGTTCGATCCCTGCTGCTAGCCAAGGAGGGGACCCACATGGTGCAGCAGACCTCTCCTGCCTTGCCCACTGTTCCCCTCAGCAGTGTGTTTCAGTCAGTCTGCCTGTTCTGCTCCCCGCTCTGTCTCTGGTGCATCTTCTCACCTCCCTGGACTCTGGCCTGTACCCCCAGCTCTTATATGCATAAATAAATAAATCTTTAAAAAAAAAAAAGAATAAAGCTGAACCCTAAGCCTGTATTCCAACTTTTCGAAGTCTTCTCTCCCATATTAAGTGTTTGACAGCTATCTGTGAGATTTAAGCACATCCTAGATGCAGTGAAGAATATGAAGTAACAAGAGGTCTATTTCTTGACCTAGAGTTCCCTATTTTTTTTTAAATTTTATTTATTTATGCATACAAGAACTGGGGTACAGGCCAGAAGTACAAGGGATGAGAGGATTCACCAGAGACAGAGCGGGGAGCAGAACAGGCAGATGAACCGAAATACACTGCTGATGGGAGCAGCGGGTGAGGCAGGAGAGGTCTGCTGTGCCATGTGGGTCCCCTCCCTGGCCGGCGGCAGGGATCGAACTCATGCTGCAGTGGCTGCGTTTTGCTTCATAGTGCGTTGCCCAATCCATTGCGCCACCAGGGAGGCCCTCCTTATTTTTCTTAAAAGTATGTCAAGTTTTAAAAATCTGTCCTAGAACTCAAGGTTAAAAACAAGTTCAGAAATGGTATATCTGCCCTGCTGACTTCAGACACAAATTTGGCCACTTGCAAAAAATCTTCTTGATGTAGAGTCTTTCAGCAGTTTATTCTCTTCCTTTTGTGAATCATTCCAGTGTTAACACTTTTCTTCTCAGGAAATATGCCGGGTTTTGTACTCTTTACTGCTTGCTATGATTGGACATTTCAACAATAATGTTCAGTTAAACACACAGCTGCTGCTAGGATCATTTTTGCTTTAAACAAATACCTTAAAATATTTTTCATGATTTTTAACAGCACAATAGAATACTATATGCTGTACTTTTGCCACTCTCATAATAGTACTTTGGTGATTATGGCTAGATGCATGTGTTTTAAATTTTTACTGGAAGAACTAACAGCTTTCTACCAGACAACATACTTTTAATGGACTTAAGACTTCATTTCCTAAATAGAAAAAGTACAGCTTATTAGTTACTGTGGAAGCTTTGAAATTGAACCAAGAACAAAGCGATCCCATAAGGCAACCCTCATGTTAAACAACCTTGACGAGATCTGACCATTCATGAGCAGCATTAGCAATGAACTGCACTAAACTTGAGGTTCCCCTGGAATATAACTGTAGTGAGTTAGAGATCAGCTGCTTTAGGAATGGCATGGGGTTGGGCAGACTGGGAGTTTCTTCTACTCTTAGCTACCATTTCCTACGATTCGCTCTCTGGCAGAGAGAGAGGTGGCTGTTCCATTACTTTTCTAATGTTTCCGTTTACTCTTGTAATTCACAGGGGTACCTGTGTTTGCCCTATATGGCACTGCAGCAGCATCATCTTCTCTCTGATGTCACCGTCCGGGGATTTGTTGCTGGAGCCACTAACATCCTTTTCCGACAACAGAAACACCTCAGTGATGCCATTGTGGAAGTAGGTGTACGTACGCGTGTGCGTCTTTGACGCTGCTGGTCCCCGTTTTCCTGTCTTAAATGCAGTTATGAAGGCATTGTTTCCTGCATGCTAGAAATTCTAAACACCGCAGGCTTATTTTCATAACCTGTGAAATAGATTTCATTACTGTCTCTATTTGACCCCTGCAGGACCTAAGGAACAAAGAGCTCAAACCGCTGCTAAGTGGTGAGGCAGGATTCCAACCCAGGCAAGGTGGTCCTACTACAGTCTCACCATTAAAAGTGGTTTATTATTCAAATAGTTTAAATATTTCTATACTGTTGAATAGCTCCAGTTATCAAGAGGAAGAAAGTTAGGGGTAAATATTTGCCACCATAACATGGGTAAAAATTTAAACCATTTGTTCATTTTCACAGTGGAAGTAATTTTTAAAACTTTCAGCAGCCTACTGTTTTTGTAGTTTCTTTTTTTTTTTTTTTAAGATTTATTCATTTATGCATACAAGCACTGGGGTACAGGCCAGAGGTGTGGGGGGGTGAGAGGATTCACCACAGAGAGCGGAGAGCAGAACAGGCAGATCAACGGAAGT